>JASFAX010000020.1:1200000-1523487 GCA_030737875.1 Allium sativum
AACTGAACTTTCCTATGGTCCTCCACATCAAAGATAATAAACAAGTCTTCAGTCTCCTTCAGCCAGTTTCGTGCCTCAACAAAGGTTTCAGTTCCAATGAAGTTCTTGCCGCCCATTGCTTTAAAGGATTTGCATATTTTAGCAAAGGTGGTACCAGGAGGAGGAGGAAGCGCAGCCACTGGGGGAGGAGGAGGAGGGATGTCTGTTGTGCCCGCACTGTTGGCCCTGGCTTCTAAGTACCTTCGGAACCATCCACGTGCGGGTATTCCCTCCGGCAGGTTAAGATCGACCATGCTGAAAAACGAAAAGAAAAAGATTCAAACGAGGAAACAAAGGAAAGTGTTAATGGCTTTTTGGGGAATAGCCTTTTTAAACATAAAACTTTTCTTGAAAAATGCTTCTTTATAAATGGTTTTGAAAATAGTTTCAGAAGGTTTTTAAAACTTTTGCCTAGCCTGGTAACCTTCTGCTCTGACACCAAATGTAACACCCCACCTCCGCTAGGGTCACTCACAAAGGGAATGCACTAGTTTTGGTGGAGTATTATCTAGGTAAACATACATAGAGATATCACAAGGCAGAACATAAATAAAGCAGCGGTAGAAATTAAAAACCAAATTTTTATTACTTTCAAGAAAAGAGTCAAAACCCCATATATCCAAGGTACAAATTATTCCATTACATCAAGTTCCAAATAAAGAAGCATAAACTTAAGATAACAAAAGTAAATTATTCCCCATAAATAAAAGAAGCAGCCATAGCATAGCTCAAGACCAAACCGTACATGAGCTGTCAGAAAGCAAGCTAAATCCAAGCTAAGAGCTAGTGTTTTCTCCCTGAGAACCTGGGGAGGACGAAAGAAAAAGAGGCGAAAGGAAAAGGGTCAGTCATAAGAGTGGTAAGCCCTAGTGACTTTCAGTATAAAAACTAGTAAAGGTAGTATGACATGTGAAAACTGGAATTAAACATAAGGATGATAACAGGACTAGTATGACAATTAAGATAACAAGATAAGTCAAGTCTAGCATCGCATATTCAAGGTTCGCTGCACCAACTGTACTAGTGTTCTAACCCATGTCAAGTATTAATCATGAAATGATCCCTTGACCCAATATCATGAAGTGACCCATTACGGGGTCCTACGGCACGATCTACTAATCGACCGGCTCCCTGCAAGTTCTAGCTCGTCATGTGTCTATGTCATACGGCCCTATCCTGAAATGTAGTTACTTGTGCTAGGTCCACCATGGGGTGTATCAAGCCCTATGGTGCCAACCACCGACACGAATCAAGCACGCACAGTGTAAACCTACAGGTGCCTAATGCCTGCTTTTTCAACTACGGACTACGTGCACGACCATGGTCCGCCTGAACCTACAATGGCGCACCTACTCATTCGTCGTTCTGGTCGCTTACAATCAACCCAGTAATCATGCCCCACCCTGCGTAGTCCCAGGGTATCGTGATACATCTAAGTGGGTTACTGCTGAAAGGACCGCGTAACTAGGGTTTCTAATGGGTTAAGTGTTGTCATTCAAATTCCTGACTTAACCCTATCCAGATCTTGTATCAAGTTGGTTAAGTGTGCTCGAGCGGTTTATGACTTAACCCTATCAAATCATCGTGTCAAGTTGGTTAAATATATTCAAGTGGTTCATGACTTAACCCTATCATGTAGCATTAATTCATTGATGCAACCCAACCTCTCACATTAGACTAATTGTTGTGGTCACTGGATTTGCCGGGCGGTTCCGGGCAGATTTACACCATAACATAGTCTAACCTCGGGTTTTGCGTGCGATATGACCAACTACCCACATTGGATCCTATTGTTTGCAGTCACTGGATTCGCCAGGCGGTTCTGGGTAGATTTACACTGCAGACTCAACCCAACCTCGAGTTTGCCATTTTCAAGTTTATCTAAGTGTCATGCCCAGATTCAAGTTTCGAGACTAAATTCATGTCAAGTTTTCAGGTCATGTTTCATGTCAAATCGTGTCAAGTTCATGTCCATATCCAGGTTCAAGTTATAATAACGTTCATGTTCAAAGCCAATTCATGTTTTACCTAATCTACCCAAATCGTATTCCCATCGCACATAAACTCGAATTGATACAAATAAATCTAATTAGGGAATAACATAAAAAGGGACGGGTATAAGGTGGCAAAAGTGATTACTAGCATAGCGTGGTATGACTTGAGATAAATGATTATAACAATACTGGCATATGGAATATCGGCCTCAAACATAAAGATTCCAAATCTAGCAAAATAAGGTACTAGTCAAGATAACAGTGACATAAGGTGATAGTCATGGTAACGGTTGACATAAGGTGATAGTCATAAACTTGTGACTAATAGAAGATTCAACATTGTAGGCATGATAATATGAGGGGGTTTTCTTTTTGATTTACAACATGAGTAGGCCCCAAATCAATGTCATAGTAACATACTCAAAAGTCAAGATCCAAGATGAACAAACATGGATGTAAAACAGTCATCATACACAGGTCCAATTTCAATTTACAACATATTCATATTACATTTACAGTTTAAATCTAAAAGTAACTGTGCCTTACAGATCGTGGTTCGAGAAATAGAAAAAGAGAGTCGATGTTGAATCTTTATATGCTTAGTCAAGTCCTAACAGAAATCCCCAAATCAGCAATTCTCTTAACGTAGTTTCGACGTAGAAGAAGTAGTCTCTTTCTCTAACTTTTCAACCAGAATTAGAGCAGCATATGGTCAGAGAGAATTTTGTGTAGAGAGACTAGTGTTAGGGGTTGTTTATATTGGGTCAGGTCAACGAATGTAGACAGAAACGAGGCCAGAAACATCAAAGTGAATCCAGCTTCAAAAGTGAGCTCGGCCACCAGGTCGACCCCCAGGGCGACACTATGGTTGACCTGGTCCTGGGCAGGTCGACTACATAGTCGACCCCCAGGTCGACCTGGTCCTGGGCGGGAAATTTCCCGCCCAGTCCATTCTGAGGTTTGAATTTTGAAATTTGAATTCGATTTCTGAGCTGTTTTGAACTTGAAAACTTCTAAAAACTTCGAAAGGTCATAACTTGGTTATACGGACTCCGATTTTCAAAAATTCGGACTCGTTTCCAAGCAGAATTTTGAGACGAACGCCACGGCGTAACCCGTTTCCCTTGATTCTTATTTTAAAAATTAATTTTGCCTTGATTTACAGTTATAACACGTTATAAAAATACGGGTTGTTAGACCCATAGTGCAAGGGGCAATTCATCGACCCACATAGCTTTGGCCCTCTTCAATCTTTTCTTCATAATGGATTTGATCACCTTATTTTCCACTTCAACCTGTCCGTTCGATTGCGGATGTTCCACGGAGGTGTATCTTTTCTCGATGTGATACTTTCGACAGAAATCTCGAAACTCCGTGTTGTCGAATTGGGTCCCATTGTCGGTTATGATGATTTTTGGAATCCCAAACTGACAGATGATGTTCTTAACGACAAAGGTGATCAATCATTTGGTCATGATCGTGGTCAAAGGCTCTGCTTCTACCCATTTAGTAAAATAATCCACGGCAACAATAGCGAACTTTGCTCCGCCCTTTGCTATGGGGAGGCTTCCAATAATATCAATTCCCCACATAGCAAAAGGCCACGGGCTTATCATTGTCTTCAACTGGTTAGGTGGCGCCCTAGGGATTTTGGAAAACTTCTGGCAAGCATCACAACATCGTGCATGCTTGGCTGCATCCTTGTTTATAGTGGGCCAGAAATAGCCGTATCGCAATATCTTCTTTGCCAATGTTTGCCCTCTTGTGTGGTCGCCACACTCAGCTTCATGGACTTCCTTCAGCATACGCCTGATGTCGTCATGGGCAATGCACCGGAGGAGAGGCATCGAGAAACCTTGTCTGTACAGGACTCCGCCTTGCAACACATATCGGGAAGCCTTCCGTATGACCGCGCGCCTCTCGCTTTTCTTATTTGGGAGCGTTCCATTCATCAAGAAATTCTTCAAGGGGGTCATCCATGACTCTCTTTCAGGTTCAATTTCCAGTACTGGATCAACTTCCATCTGATCCACACTAGGGAACCATAATACTTCAATCGGGACTAGTTCCGTATGTTCTGAATTATCGGAACTAGCCTTCTTTGCTAACTTATTTGCTCTTTGATTCTCTGCTCGTGGATTGTGACATATACTATGGTGCTCAGAACCACCCAACAATGTTCTTACTTTTTCCATATATGATATCAACCTTGGACTCTTAGTCTAAAAAATTTCATTAACTTGGTTCACGACCAAATTGGAGTCACAAAAGATGTCTAGCTTTGTTACCCCTAGTTCCTTTGCAAGCTTCAACCCGGCAATTAGAGCTTCATACTCAGAATCATTATTGGTCACGTGGAACTCTAATCTAAGAGCGTAGTATATTATCTGTTTCTCTGGAGTTTCAAGGACCACTCCGGCACCTGATCGTCTGTCATTTTTAGCTCCATCAATATATAGTTTCCAGGCATTAGGGTCAAGGAGTAGCTTTGGCGGATCGTCTTCTTTAGTTTCTTCGTCATCTTCTAGGATGGTAAATTCTTCTATAAAGTCTGCAAGTGCCTGCCCTCTTATCGACCTCCGAAGTTAGAAGTTCATGTCAAATTGACTCAGTTCGATGTTCCATTTGAGCAATCTTCCTGATGCTTCTGGCCTTTGTAGGACTTGCTTAAGCGGGTGATCAGTATAAACAGTAATGGGATGAGCTTGGAAGTAGTGACCAAGCTTCCTCGATGCGATCAGCAGACTGTACGCGAGATTTTCTATCTTTGGGTAATTTCGTTCTACGGCTGCCAATTTCTTGCTCACATAGTATACTGGTCTTTGCACCTTATCCTCTTCTCTTACCAAAGCCGAACTGATCGCGTGGGATGACACTGCCAAATACACGAATAAATCCTCGTGATCCACAGGCTTATAGGCTTAGACAGTATCGGGGCTCTCCAGATGATTTAACAGATTTTGGAAAGCTTCTACACAATCAGGAGTCCATTTAAAGTTGCACTTGCCTCACTTTATTAATTCGAAGAACGGGAAGCATTTATCTGTAGCTTTCGAAATAAATCTGCTTAGCGCTACCACTTTTTCAGCAAGGCTTTGCACATCTTTAATCTTCTTTGGTTCTTGGATATTTCGGATTGTTGTAATTTGATCTGGATTAATCTCGATTCCACGTGAGCTTACAATGAACCCTAGGAATTTTCCAGATGCTACCCCAAACGAGCATTTCAAAGGATTCAATTTCATCCCATATTTTCAGAGAATTTGAAACATCTCTGCCAAATCGTTGGTATGATCGGACGACTGTCTGGACTTTACCAACATATCATCGACATATACCTCCATCGTTTTCCCAATCTGGTTGTAGACCATCCTATTCACCAACTGCTGATATGTTGCACCGGCATTTTTCTAACTGAAAGGCATTACCACATAGCAATATAATCCAAAATTTGTAATGAAGCTGGCATGCTTTTGGTATGGGACATGCATAGGGATTTGATTATATCCTGAATAGGCATCCATAAAGGAAAGGAGTTCATGAGCTGCAGTTGAATCTACTAATTGATCGATTCTGGGCAACGAGAAACAATCCTTCGAACAAGCTTTGTTTAAATCAGATAAATCGATACACGATCGCCACTTTCCATTGGCCTTTTTCACTAAACTTGGATTCGAAATCCAGTCAGGGTACGTTGAATCTTTAATAAATCCATTACTCTTCAGTTTCTCGATTTCTTCTTTCAATGCGGCATACCTTTCTGGACCCAACATTCGCCTTTTCTGCTTAACAGGAGGATGTTTCGGGTTAATGCTTAGCGAATGACTCATAACCGAGGGAGATATCCGACACATGTCTGCATGGGTCCAGGCAAATACATCCAAGTTAGTTTTTAGAAACTTTGTTAATTCCTTGGCTTGGAAAGCGTCTTACTAGGATACAATCTTCAGGACCTTCTCTGGGTTACTATCATCGATTGGTACATCCACAGTTGCTTCATTGGGAGTCGCCATTCTGCCCCCAGGTTCTCCATCCTCTCTGGGGTCTATGTCCTCAGGCAACTCTCTGGGCGACCCTCCCAAAGGTACTTCCATTAGTTACTATGATGGATCTTCCCTTGGAGGGGAGGAGCCACCTTTCGCTTCTATATCTCTTCCTTTGCGGAGCAGTTTTAACTCTGCAATGTAGCATGCTCGTGCCATAACTTGATATCCTCTAACAATATCCACACCAGAATCCCTAGGAAATTTCAACCATAAGCACCAGGGTGCAATACAGGCCCTGAATTTGGCTAGGGCCAGTAGGCCCAAGAAAGCATTGTATGGCAATTCAATATCCAAGACCACGAAGGGGAGGATCCTCACTCTCTAGTGTTCCCCTTCCCCAAGGTTTACTGATAATTCCACGTATCCTATTGGAGCGGTTGAGGCCCCATTAAATCTGCGTATCCACCCTTCACATGGCTTTAAATCCTTCGGCTCGAGTTTCATTTGGTCGAACGTTTTCTTGAACAAAATGTTGATGGAACTCCTATTATCTACCAAGACCTTATGAACTATCGCTGGGCCAATGGTGACGGTGATCACCAAGGGATCTTCAGTTGGGGAGTGTACTCCAATACTCTCTCGCTCGCGAAATATGACGTCATCAGACATCGCCTTTTGTTGCTTAATTGGAGCGCTGTCCTCGAGGTTACTACACTCTCCCACTTCGAAAAGCAGTTTAGCCGCATTTATATATTGATCCATATCTCTAAAACTGTGCCCTGCTAGGTGGAGCCCACCAATTATAGTATTGATAACGATATTTTTTCCTTTTTGCTGAGCCGTTGGTTTAACAGTAGGTTGGCTTTGGTTTGGGGCTTGTACGGCTTGCCCCCCGTCCTTGGAAGTCACCTTATACTCATCAAGCTTCCCTTCTTGGAGCAGCCTTTCAACCATGTATCTCAAGTGATGACATTCGTTTGTGGAATGACCGTGGATCTGATGAAAAGGACAAAATTTCCCAGTCTCACGCTCTTTCTCAGTAGAACCTCTCGGAGGAGGTCTTTTATACTGGAAGACATTATATGTATCCAGGAAGATGTTATCCAATGTATCATTTAACGGTGTAAAGTTCTCAAATGGTCTGAACCGGGATCTCCTCTAAGAGTTGTTTCCTCGATTTCTCTTCTGATTGTTGTTATTATTATTCCCTGATTTGTGACCGCTGTCTTGATTCTTGTTCCCAACGTTAACTTCAACCTTTCCTGAGCTATCTCATGTTTGCTTGATGGCCACGTTGCTTTGGATATCTTCCTTATGAGTAGCTTTTCTTTTTCGATTAGCGTATATCTCCTCCCAACGCAGGCGAATATTGTCTTTTCATTAAAATATTTCTCTGGTCGGGGGAGGTTTACCAGCCAGATATCTTCCAAACTCGGTATCTTTATCGACGCCATCGATCAAGGCCATCAACACAGTTTACTCATGCGGATCTTTGACTTATGTGACAGCCAAGTTAAAACGATCTAGATATGACCTCAGGCTTTCTTCTTGTCGTTGTTTAATGAGGGATAGCTCGATCGCATTCTTAGACCTCTGGGCATGAAGACGGAATTGGTTTACGAATTTCTCACTCAATTCCCTGAAGCTAGATATTGACCGTGCTGGAAGGCGGGTTAACCACAATAACACCACTCTTATAAGAATATAGGGAATGCTTTACATTTGATCGCATCTGTAGCTGCAGCAGCATTCATTGACCGGGAGTACCGCATTAAATGCTGGATGGGGTCAGTCCTGCCCGTATAGCGATTCATGGTTGGCATATTGAAGTGCCTCGGGAATGTAACATCTAGTATGTCGTCAGTAAAAGGTGTGTGGCTGTGGTCTATGCCCCAATCTTCGTTCCTCTGTCCACGACTATCTACCATGACTTGTCTAATCATTGGTTCAACCTCTGCATGGGTCAGGGTAGATTCGGGATCAGCACTCCTTGCCCGACGTCCTCCTCCGACGTTTCTTTGATGTGCTGCTATAAAATCTGGGCCCTAAGCAGAACTCCCTTGCCCCCTGTTGTCATGGTCGATCACGCGACGAGCGGGAGGCATGCCATTCCTTGGTGGTAGAACAGGTTCATTTAAGTTGCGTTTACTAGTTCCCTGATTAAATGCCTCCTCTTCACGAGACGAAAGCGACCCAAATCGAAGTCGTTCTATGTTTTCGGGCCTTTCTAAAGGGGGCCATCGTTGGTTCCTTCGGGGCTCCTCAGATGACGATGTATGTTCCGGAGAGAAAGGATGAGCAGGAGGTAGCGAAACCTGCCATTGAATATCATCAATTCTCTTGCCTAAGGCAGTAATATTTTGATGTAGTAACGAGCTCTCCTACCTTTGAGCAGCCAGTTCATTGGTTTGCCTATCCAATGCTTCAAGTATTCGAGTTAAATGTCCCTCGGTAACTGGGGCAGAAGGGTCAAATTGATCATCAACATTCTCTCTTATATGTAAAGAACTTGGGCCAGGTCGAGCAGTTGTACCAACACGAGAAGAACGAGCCATAACCTCCTTTCTAAGTCAGGTCGTGGTCTGATTGTCGCTTCGGATCGCGCTACCCTTGTGTCGATGGCTCGTGGTGGCACCCTATGATCGGATCGCCGTGGCATTAGATGGGAGGATGGTGGCATTGTCCTGGGATCGAGTCGTGACTCCTTCAGAGACCCAGATTGTGGCACCCTCTTCGGCTCGGATCGCCCCCACGTCATCGCGATCCGAAGGCTCTTCTTCGACCTGCTCGTGCACACCTCCCTTGATCGCTCCATTCGTAGCTACGTTCGGTTGCGAAGCTCGTAATTCCTTAGACTTCTTTCCAGCCATGATATCGGGGTATCACTGAAATCTTCAAAAGTCGAAACTGCTGAGTTTTGGACTATCTTCTTTGGACTTGAATATCCAAATAGTAGAGAAACAATCCAACGTACCGAGACTTTATTTCTGAGTGAAAGCACCAAAATGTTAGATCCAAGATTGGCTCTAACACCCAAGTTGTTCAATTATGCAAAAATTAATATCAGAAAAAAATGCTAGAAAATTAGAAAAGGCACAAGATTTATAGTGGTTCGGCGTTAATGAGCCTACGTCCACTTTATATCTATGATTATACTTGGAATCAGAGTACAATCAATGACTTATCCCTCAGTCTCACTCTTACAACGTTTATTCACTCAATAATTTCGAGACAACTCTGAATAATAATGGAGGTGCAATAATTGTGGATTCAGAACTCAGAATTGCCGAAAAGATCCTGAAAAATGCCAAGTTCGGGTCTATTTGTAGGTGATTTCTTCAGGCGGATCGCAGTCATATGTGGCACACATCTCGAGAATCTCGGACTGGTTCGTGGCTTGATGGAGAATTGGTCAATATGACAGTTATGGACAGGTGTCATAGGATCCGACGTTTGCGGATCGTGGTGGACTTGGTCTTGGCCATCTCCTTGTCTTCTGGACTTGGATTGGATCGTGCAGAAGAGGAGAGGGCAGATCGGATCGAGTATCGGTGCCGCGATCCGGGGATGTATCACGATCCGAGGAGAATGATTGACGACGATCGAATGCTTGAGGGGTTGGACACTTAGGGCCTCATATTTCCTTTGCTTTTGAACTTTGGTAGCTAGATCGAAAAGCTAGCTAACACCAAGTAAATGGGATTAATATAGGATGACACCCCCAAACTTCATATTATTCAGAAATAATCCAAACTTGGTATTATTATGGAAAGACAGGTTAAACTTCGGATTATTCTTGATAATTAATCCCAAAAATAATCATTTGGTTCTGTGACAAGTAGGTGATTCATAATACAAGTTGTCATACATAGTTGAAGGATGATACATATGCATACTAAAAAAAGTGTTACTTCACAGTAAGACTCTGTTTTGTGTTTAGTTATTGAACCGGTTGGTTCAAGGGTATGAAGAAAAACAATATTATTAATATAATAAAAAATAAAAAATAGTCTAAATGAATGAAGTTTTAGACGCATGCAAGAAGAAAATTCAATGCATTAACATATTGAACGACAAATTAAACCATAAGTTACCATACTATATAAGAACTTATAACATGTGATATATGAGTACAAGATTATATATGGCCAAAAAAATTGAGTACACAAGAAACAGACTGACTTTATTTTTTATATGAAAAAAAAATATAATGGTAGAAGTTTGTTCAGAGTTTGCAGACTCCAACCGCAATCACCAAAATCAGAGTGAAACATTGAAGAAGAAAAATATAATGGTAGAAGTTTGTTCATAGTTCACAGTTCATAGTTTGGTAGAAGTTTATTTTTAATATAAAAAAAACATACTGAGTTTCTTTTGATTCACCAAAATTGATAAAAAGTTTGCAGACTCCAACCGCAATCCCCCAAAAAAACTGCACCGCTTCCAAAATACCCAAAAAGCGTGGAATTTTCGAGGTCTACCAGCCCTCTGAGAAGAGCTGGTTGATCCCGATGAACCAGTGACACAGGAAAAACATATGGGTCTCCAATGAACAAGCATAAAACGAACTAGCATCTTGAGTATTGAGGATCTACAATCGATGGTTTGGCCAAGGATTTTCTAACTTGAGACAAGCTCTGATAAGAACGAAACTATGGTATTATGTTGACTAAAACAAACCGTCACTTAAGGAGACAAGGAGGGCGGAGCCTAACTATTATAAGCTACATGACCCAAGTTACCCAGGTGAGAATGAATCAACTGGGGATTATGCAGCCACGATGAAAGAATTTTGGCACTTTTGAATTTGATTCACAATTGAATTGTAATTGAAGAAAAGACTGATTTATAGCTTTATTGAATAAACGTGAAGAGATATTCTTTTTTATTACAGATGATTATCCTTTTTACATCTATTTATACAGTTGTGTTGTAACGTTCAATGGCTAGATTTGCTAATGGGCTTCGGTCCAGTCTTCATCACTTGATTCAGTCTTCAGCTATATAGTGGGCTTTGTCTTGATGGGCCAGGAAATAATTGTTGTATCCTTTATCTATCACTATTCTTATCTGTTCATTTTATTACCCCCCCCCCCCCCCCGCAAATCAATACTAGGGTTAGGGCAAAAATGGCAGCCTCTCGAGCGATTCTTCAAATCTATCTTCGATATCTTGTTCTCGTTGACGATTCGTACTAGCTTTACTTCATCTACTCTACTGGTATGATTATTTCCTTTAGTTGAAGTTACCTTGAACATTTTACTTTCTTCGTTTTGCTGTTTGTCTTCGTAAGCTTTTGATTCCTTTTCAGGTTGCGAGCATGATTTTGAGCTTTGGATCTTGTCATTCTGGTTTTCTTTCGTGCTTCTAATATCTTCAACTCGTAGCTGTTCTCTGAATTTTGTGAAATTTGGTGACGACAGTGGTTTGGTAAGAGTATCAGCTCTTTGGTAAGTAGCAGGTATGTGTCTGACCTCAATATTTCCTTTTATGACTTGCTCTCTGACAAAATACAGATCGATCTCAACATGTTTAGTTCTGGAGTGTAATACAGGATTTTTGGTCATGTGTACAGTGCTTAGATTGTCACACCATAGTATTGATTTGTCTTGCTTGATTTTTAACTCTGAAAGTAGAGATCTTATCCGCATTATTTCTGCTGTTGCATTGGCTGCACTTCTGTACTCAGCCTCTGTGCTAGACCTTGAAATTGTCGATTGCTTCTTTGAACACCATGACACAATGTTTTCACCTACATAAATACAATATCCTGTTGTTGATTTTCTATCATCTGGGTCAGATGCCCAGTCTGCATCAGTGTATCCTGTAATGTTGTAGTCATTGCATGCTTTGAAAGTGAGACCATAATTCATTGTAGCTTTTAGATATCTTAATATCCTCTTTACTCCCCTCCAGTGTGTGTCCAGAGGTTCCTGCATAAATTGGCACACTTTGTTAACACTGTATGCTATATCAGGTCGTGTAGTTGTAGCATACTGTAATGCTCCAACTACACTTCTATACAATTTTGCATTTTCTATAGGTTCTCCCCTGTATTTAGATAGGGCTTGACTGTAAATCATTGGTGTAGGTTGACCTTTTGCTTCATGCATTTGCGTTTTCTTTAGTAATTCATCAATATATTTCCTTTGTGATAAAGTAGTTTCAGTTGGAGACCTTGAGTTTACTTCAATTCCCAAAAAATAATTTAATTCTCCCAGATCTTTGACTGAGAACTGCTTGTCTAGATACTGCACCAATGTGTTGATTTTTGAACTGTTGTTACCTGTAATAATTAAATCATCAACATATATTAGAATATACATAGTGCAGTCACTATCTAATTTGATGAATAGGGAATTATCAGACTTAGTAGATTTGAACCCCATTTTACTTAATGTAGATTTTAACTTGTCAAACCAGACTCTTGGAGCTTGTTTAAGGCCATAAATTGCTTTATGTAGTTTACACACAAGATTTGTGTTTTGGACGTATCCCTCAGGTTGCTCCATATAAACATCCTCTTCAAGCACACCATTAAGAAATGCATTGTTTACATCCAGTTGCCTAAGCTTCCATCCTTTACTTATAGCAATAGTCAATATAATTCTGATTGTTGTTGGTTTGACTACTGGGGAAAAAGTTTCCTTGTAGTCAAATCCTTGTTGTTGAGTAAAACCTTTTGCTACCAGTCTTGCCTTGTATCTATCTATTGATCCATCTGGTCTTCTCTTGATTCTATATGTCCATTTACAACCTATAATGTTTTTGTCTTTTGGTGGTTCAGTTAATTTCCATGTCTGATTTCTTATAAGAGCTTGATATTCATCATTCATGGCCTTAACCCAGTTGTCATTAGCTTTTGCCTCCTCATAATTGGTTGGTTCACTCTGATCAGTGTATGCAATATATGTTTTGGGCTTAAATATTCCACTTTTAGCCCTTGTGATCATTGGATGTGTGGGCTTCACTTTCTCTTGAGTATCAGGTTGTCTTCCCTCATTTGCTTGATTACTGCTTTCACTTTGTTCTTCTTGTTCATTGTTGATGTTGTCTTCACTTTGATATGGTACAGGTGACATGCTGTGTTGATTTGATGATTGAACAGTATCACTGCTGAGTGGTCCTGTTTCTTCATATATTCTCTCAGTTTCACCTGTACTTAAGAGATCATTGTAAACAGGTATGGGTGGAATAGATATATTATTATCATATAGTTTCTTTGTGGTTTTGATATCATTGCTATGATAAGGAAAGATTTTCTCATTAAACATAACATGCCTGCTGACATACACATGTCCACTGTCATCCAAGCATTTGTAACCTTTCTGATTATCAGCATATCCTATGAATGTACATGGCTTACTTCTGTAATCAAATTTGTGTCTATTGTAGGGTCTTAAATAAGGATAGCACAAACATCCGAATGTTTTTAATAAATTGTAGTCAGGTTTTTGTTCAAATAATTTTTGGTATGGGCTGATTCCATTAATTACCTTTGTTGGTAATCTATTTATCAAGTAGACAGCTGTTTTAAATGAATCAGGCCAAAATTTCAATGGTAATTTAGCTTGAGCTAATAAAGTCAAACCTGTTTCGACAATATGTCTGTGCTTTCTTTCAACCAACCCATTCTGTTCTGAAGTGTGAGGACAGGTAACTCTGTGAATTATTCCCTTTTTGAGAAAATAATCCTTTAGTGGTTTATATTCTGTCCCACCATCTGACTGAAACACTTTTAATTGATATCCAGTTTGCTTTTCAGCTTGTGTAATAAAGTGCATGACTACATTGCTAGTATCAGATTTTGACTTTAATAAGTAAATCCAAGTAAATCTACTGTATGCATCCACAAATGAAACATAATAATTGTACCCATAGTCTGTATTGATGGGTGCTGGTCCCCATAAGTCAGTAGCAATTAATTCTAGTGGTTTAGTGTACTCAGTAGTTGAGTCTATGAATGGTAGTTTGTGACATTTACCCATTTGACAATAGGTGCATGAGTATGGCAAAGAAACATCATTGCATTTGATATTGTTTTCTACAATAACTTGTTTAGTAATTTTGCTACTTGGGTGGCCAAGTTTGTTATGCCAAATATCAAATGTACTCATTTCTTTTTCACAAACATTAATATTGAAATTACAATTCATTTCTTTTCTCTCATTTTTGCTGCAAGATCTTTGATTGAATTTGTATAGACCATTGACTTCATTACCCTGCAATAAAAATTTATTTGTTAGTATGTCCCTAACTAAACAATATTTAGGATGAAATTCAAAATATACTTGATTATCTTGAGCAATTGTGACACACTTAACAAGTTCTTCTTTATATCTGGCACTCTTAGCAGGTTTCTTAACAGTAAGTGTTTGTTACCATTCAACATACCACAACCAGTATGAGTAATAAAAATAGACTTACCGTTTCCCATGGAAACTGACTGATTACCTCTATATTCTCTGCAACCTAGATTCAGATTTTCTAGGTTATTTGTTAGATGATTTGTTGCTCCAGAGTCAGGATACCAGCTCTCATCATTTATGTGTTCTGTCCTAGTCATTTCTTCTCCACTTTGTGTCCTTCCTTCATTCTGGTTTGATTGATCATTCTGTATTTGGGCAACATTTGCATTTGCATTGTTTCTTTGATTGCTTGAAGTCTGATTGGGTGTATAATTTTGATTGAATCTGAAATAACACTTTAGTGCAGTGTGTCCCATTTTATCACAAATTTGACATTTAGGTCTGTTTGAGTTGTTGTTTCTGCCTCTGCCTCTTCCTCTATTGTTGAAACCTCCTCTTTGAGAGTTTTGTCCAGATCTTTGATCCTTATTTCTAAAACTATTTGCACAGTTTACAGACAGATCTGATTCTTGAGTCTTCTTGCTTTCAATTCTTGCTTCATGAGACAATAGGATAGAGTGAACTTCATCTAAGGGTGGAGTGACTCTCTGTGATGATATGATTGCCTCTACAGCTTCATAATCATTACTTAGACCATTTAAGATATTCAATACTTGCTCAGATTCTGTCACCTTCTGTCCTGCAGCCTCAAGTTGATCACTTAAGGTTTTCATCTTTGAAAGGTATTCTCTCATTGTGCTGTTACCTTTTCTTGCATTCTGTATTTGTCTTCTGAAGTGCATTATCTTTGCAGAAGATTGAGCATTAAAATTTCTTTCAACATTAACCCATATTTCATTTGAGGTTTTGCAACCTATTACTTGAGAGATTAGATTGTTACTAATGGATGATAACAACCATGCACTGATCAATCTGTCCTGTCTATGATATTTTACATACTCTTCATTGGGTATAACCCTATTTTCTTGATCAGTAATGTAAGCAGATGGTACAGCAAGTGTACCATAGATATATCCTTCAAGTCCATAGCACTGAATTGCTGTTTCTATTTGATATTTCCAGTTCAAGTAATTTGTTTCATCCAGCTTGATTGAAATTAATTGTGTTTGTGAGCTAATGGATGTTTTGACTAATTGATCCACAGGAGATGGAATAACAGGAGGAGTTGTGGGTGGAATGACAGGATTTGTGTGTGGTATGCCAGATGAACCAGTTCCAGTGGGTGATTTGTCACCCATGTTGACAAAGATGATCCAAGAACTAAGGAATTAGGAAAGAACTTACAGGAAAAGAGAGCTCAGAATGCCAAAAAATCAAGACTGTGGTTCAGTCAAGAGTTGCAATCAGGGAGTACAATATTCCTTACTGTTTGCAGTCTTTTGAATTGCTTTCTTGAATCTTTTTAGGCGATCTGATTTTGATTTTCTTGATGCTTTAACTCTGATCTGTTTTAGAAAACTGATTTTCAAGATTTGATGCAGCCTGCAGCGATTGCTTGGCGAGGTGTTGGATCTGTAGCAGCTTGTTGAAATATCTCAGGCGAGGCTCAGATCCATTGCAGCCAGTGATGGTTGCGTGGTGTGGTATTGATCTTGAAAGTCACAGCAACTCTCAAATGAAAAGTTTAATCAACTTTGATGAGAGGAATCCCCAAATGATGATATTACTCTGATGGGGATGATTATATAATTCTTGAATGATTTTCAGTGGCGAATCTTGCTGCTAAGCTTATTGCTCTGATACCATGAAAGAATTTTGGCACTTTTGAATTTGATTCACAATTGAATTGTAATTGAAGAAAAGACTGATATATAGCTTTATTGAATAAACGTGAAGAGATATTCTTTTTTATTACAGATGATTATCCTTTTTACATCTATTTATACAGTTGTGTTGTAACGTTCAATGGCTAGATTTGCTAATGGGCTTCGGTCCAGTCTTCATCACTTGATTCAGTCTTCAGCTATATAGTGGGCTTTGTCTTGATGGGCCAGGAAATAATTGTTGTATCCTTTATCTATCACTATTCTTATCTGTTCATTTTATTACACGAGCTTGCATTCTACATTAACTGAGCAAACTGGTTATCAATGAATGCTTATCGACAGCCATGTCATTATGCACGTCCATTTGCACGTAGTCAGTCAAGCCTGAATAGACATTGTGCGCATCACTTTGCAACTCGGGATTCACAACAAAATGAAAATCTGGAAGCACACCAGTTTGCATGGAAATCCGAAGTCACACCAGTTTCTGAAGTAGATGCATCTATAGAGAAGTTCAACGTTTGCGAGTCGGACCTGAAGGGAAGTAGATGCACCTGTAGGGAAGAAGCCAATAGCAAGTCGGACCGAGTAGCGTTTTGGCTAGTGGAAATTGTTCTATCAGAACCTGTTGGAAAGTTCAACGTTTGCGAACATAAGGAAACACTAGTGACATGTATCGTAATTCTTATATCGTTCGGTACAAATTGAATATTCAGAGACGACTGAGTTTTGAGTAGCCGAAGGCATAGTGAGTTTAGAGTATTTGAACTTTGAGTCACCTAAACCCAATGTTTGTCTTGTATTGTGCTGAATAGAGTGACAAGTCAACCCCCCTCCCCAGCACAGACACACTTTAATGAGTTTTATTTAAAACTTGACAGTTGGACAAAATACAGAGGATAAGGCAGCCGCTGCAGAGGGAATAATTTATTTATTAACCCTATTGCTAAGCATAACCCATTACATTGTAGAAGAGGAAGCATAAAGAGAAAACTAATAAGGTACGGTCTATGTGGGAAAAAACTGAAATGGATTAAACTAGCTAAAGAAAAGGACATACATGCACTCACCTACGCTCAGCATAGAGGGTCAATATCAGAATGAAACGTTGGTCAATTAAATCAAAGTTGTGAGAAGAGAAAGAGTGAACAAAAGAAAACAGACGCAGCAAAAAACATGTATAAACTGAAACTAGTGATTTTCCTTCCATTTATAACACACACACACACACACACACACACACACACATATATATATATATATATATATATATATATATATATATATATATATATATATATATGCGAGCATGCACGAAAAATGCAGCAAGCAAAAGATGCAACAACAACAAACTTCGAACGTTACAACGGGTAGCAGCCCAAGCCTTATCACTTCTCTTATCACTGACCCAAAAGTAAATCCAAGCCGGCTGTTATAATTCGTTCTTTATTCTATATTGTCATAATGAGGAACCTAGGCTGCTAATTTATTTTTTCAGCGTTCAACTAAAAATTGTGAAATAACTATCAAAAATAATGATTTCCTCAAGCTTAACTCACTCTATAATTCGTTCTTTATTCTATAATGATAAATTCTTGCAAAAAACAATCTGTTTATTGTTATACAAACTCTTCTAGCTCTAAACAAAATGATAGCTCTTGAAATTACTAGTGTTTGTTTATGAACAGCCCGATAGGTGAATTCATAAAAAAATATTGTTAAATTGAAAAATAATACTTATTTGAACTTGATTCCTCAATGACATAGGTCGTCGGCCAAGCTACAGTAGTTCCAAAAGCATCTTTCATGTATGTGCACTCCGATGTAGGTCTCCAAGGTAATGCGTCATTAACTCTCATAAAGTCTACCCAAACTTTTGCCACATCTTTTCCTAAAGGAACACAGTGAACCATTGATGCTGGATCAGTTGAAGCTATAGTTCCTTCAGCCACTGCTCATCCAGTTTCAGCCACGTCGATCAACTTGCATTTGTTATTTGCTACCAGAATCGAGCCATGCTGCATAAGTAAACCAAAATAACATTTTTTACAAGATAGATCTATCAAAATATTATGTAATTTGTTATGAATACTAAAATGAAGCATTTACAACATAAATGCAATATATTTTACCACTTTACAATGATGATTCAGTGTCTAATAAATTACCTGACGAGTTGATTTAGCCTTGCAAGGAGAAGTTGAAATGTTTGTTGTAGCCTCGAAAGGAGAAGGCACGATGCTTGCTTTTTCAGCTACAACTTTTGACTTTGGTCATGCTATTTTCTTGCCAACAGCCTCTTTAATGCATGACATATCTATAGTGGAGCGCCACAAATAAGCATCCTGTTTTTTTGCGTAGTCTACCCAAACCACCACGGTTAACGGACTAACCAGAATACCATTCACAATCATTTTTGAACCACTCAAGCAAAGTCTTCCTTCAGTAACCAACGCCTCACCCTCATTCCGATCATAAAGCTTGCATTTGTTATTTGTGCTACTAGTTTTATTCTAAAAAGAACAATAAATGTATTTGAGGGAAAAAATATATATACAATCACAAATAGTTGCCGTGAATCATAAATTTTTACCGTAAGGTCTTCTATCATGTGTCCTCCCAGAGCAGCAACACGATTTGCAGGCCATGCCACTGACTTATCGTTAGCTTCTCCTAATATCGATAAACTAGATCTAGGCCTACATAAATAAGCGTCTTGTCTCTTTATGCAACCTATAACAACTTTCATAGCACTTGGTCCAATACGGATGTCATTGACAACTTCAATTGGATCGGTGGACATCACTCTCCCTTCGGCAACAATTTCATCGGTCTCATCCCAATTCAACAGCTCACATATGTTGTCGTTATTATACAATCATTCAATCAAAAATTATGTCGATTATTGATTTTAAAACTAAACTATAAATGGTGTTATATCAATATAAGTGATTTATACCATTTCAGTTGTGCTTCCTTCTTTCGAACATTCGTTACTTTGCCAAATTGTCAATGTAAAATACATGTTAACATTCATTGAGCAGTGCATCAAAGACATCATATTCATGCCGACAACCTATGTTGGCCAAACCACAGCAAAACCAACATCAATATTCGATGTCAAATCATAAGAAAGTGCAATGATGCTCTTTATTTGCAATTGTCGTCAAGATATCGCCCAGCAAAACTAGAAAAGATTAAACCAATTGCAGAAACTTTCGCACTTAGAAACAATAGAAAACTAGCAAAAAGCAAAAGTCATTTGGCTAATGAAAAATGGATGCATGCAAGCATGAGGTCAACCAAGAACATTCAGAACATAACCATACAAGTATGTTGACGAACATGACAAATTGAAACAGATCCAGCTAACTTGGCTAATGAAAACTGGATGCATGGAGTAGTAGATTAATAAACACAACTGGCACAGTCAAACAAATCATAACATGATTCAACCAACAATTCAATATTAGATGAAAACTAGGTGGTCGCTTAATCATTTATAACTACAACTACACGCTTTGCATGAAGAATCGTAAACCATCTAAAGATATGATAAAAGATCAACCAAATTAGCAGACCTTAATTGATTGTTATGCGACATTACAGAAGGCATAATTATCAATGAAATTGAAACTTTGCATTTCCTGTATACACATCAACTGCGAAAACTACATCTCAAATTGCTTTAGGAAATGCCAGTGCTAATATTAACTAGCCAAAAGTATTGTTCTATGCTTTTATGGAAAAATGATAACATAAGAATATCCATGAAGATTATAATCTTAACAAAAAATTAAATACTACATGTCTTAATACAACAAACTTATATTGCATTGTTTTAGGGTGATACAATGACTCTATTGTAATGCAGTCATTTTCTGAGACCATGATCCTAAGAATAATTATGTTAACTTCAAAATATCAGTATTGAGTCCTGAAAATTTACATATGATTTCTTACAAATAGAACTTTACTTAGTTTCATGTGCATGAAACATTTGTTGTTAATGACAGTGCGTGAAACATTTGCGGTTAATGATAGAATCAGAAAGAGGTGACTAAATACTGCATCAAATTTGATGTTGTAACACTATATGATTGGAGCATGGGAACAAATGCAATGACATGATGTCCATATTAAATTAGCATACTGTCTAAACACAAAATAACACAAAATGCATAAATTAAAATATTGTGCATTAAAAAGTATACCTGTTTTTTTATTAGAAAGCAAACCATATTCTCCAATTCTGAATTTTTTATGACATTGAGTTATCTGAGTATCCCTTGATTGTGACAAAGCTAAATTCAATTACCCCCTTCCTAGTGCTCTTATACGTCCAGGTTTATCTTGTCCTAAAATTTGTACAATTGCATCTTCTTGGATATTCTTTATCGAGTCAGATTGTTTTGCATTTTCAATTTTTTTAATCTCTTCCTATTTAAATTAACATACATGTATGTTATATACAACGGTAAAAATGTCACAATATTCAATTAATGACAAAAAAATCAAAATACTTACAATAATATTTGCAACATCTGTATTCATTGGTTCACCATTCTTTTTAGTATGAGATTTAATCCAAATATCCGTTCTACATATGGACGATGAATCTTGACTATGCTTTTACTAAATTTAAAAACAAAAAAAATTAAATCAATCGATATTTATTAACTAATTAGATAAATAATGCTATGTTTAAATAACTACCCAAATCGTCGATAAATCTTGCCATTCCTCTACGTCCAGCTGTGTGTGGAAATTGCTTTTGCCAAATGGCTCTATATTTCTCAGTTTTTGCCTGAAAATACATAATTTAGCCATAGACTCTAAACATAATTTAATCCACAATTTAGCTTTAGAGTAAATATTTTGAATAAAATATATAAGCATACCTTAAACTCCAAAATTAATTTTGCCTTTACAAATGGTCTCCACTCGTTCACGTTTTTATATTGTAAGGTTTCAAGCTAAGTCTTTCCTCTTCCGCCGTTGCATTAACTAATTTCGGACCAATTTGCTTTTTGACGATCTCCAAATAGTTCCCATTTGTTGAATTATGGAATTTTTTGGGCCATTCTTCCGCTTTGAATCTAGCCTACAAGTAAAAAATAAGAAGAAAAATAAGCAAGCAATTTGATAACATGCATTATTTTTAGTTTAGTGACTATTAGTAACTGAAATAAGCAAGCAATTTCATATTAAAAGAAATTAGTAATATCTAAATTGGACTAAATTGTGATGTGATTTAAATTTAGCCTACATTGTGATTTAAATTAGTAATATCTAAACTGGACTGAAATGAGCGATTGAAATCTAGCCTACATTGTGATGTGATTTAAAGTTTGAGAGGGTTTGAAACACCCCACCTCCGTTAGGGTCACTCTCAAAGGGAATGCCCTAATTTTGGTGGAGGTTTATAAGTACAAGTCACAGATATACAAGACAGATATAAGAACACATATTTGTAAAACAGCGGAAGAACAACAAACTTTATTTCATTAAGTCAAATACGTGTTACAACAACATCCTTTCCAAAAACATAACATAACACTTTCATAATCTGTCTTGAGTACATTACTTAAAGAAGCATAAATAAAACATAGATAAACTGCAAAAGCCCCTTAGTGGATTGTCCAAAGCCATAGTTCAAAACAGGAAAGTCCAAGCAATACATTTCTCTTCTTCAAGATGGATGTTGAGGCTGGTCAAGCTGTTGTGTTCCCTCCCTGAGGACCTGGGGGGGGAAACGGGAGAAAGAAGACGAAAGAAAAATAGAGTCAGACATAAAGCCTGAGTAACTCTAGTACTACTTTGTCTATGAATAAAGAACTGGGTATGATAAGTAAAACAGGAAGTGGGCAAACACTATGAACTTGGTTAAGTTATCTAGGGTCGAATATACTATCGTACCCCATGTTAATCTCTGAACCCATATAAACTAGTTTCCAATTTGCACCCCATAATCAGGGTGATGTGATCCATTCAATGATGATCGGCTCCTACTCGCAAAGTTACATGTGTCTTACGGCCCCCGATGACTGTAGTTACCTATGCTGGTCCCACCATGGGGTGTATCAAGTCCCATAGTGGCAACCCGACACAACCTTAGAGTGCACAGGTATGCTACTGGTGTCCAGTGCCTTATTTTTCTGCGCCGGAGTGTGTGCACGCCCGCACTCCGTTAGAACCTACACTGCTACACCACCGCCGTCGATTTGACCTCTTACAATCAGCCCAGTAATCGTGCCCTACCCTGCCTAGTTTCAGGGTATCCTGATACACCTTTTAGGGTTACTGCTGAAAAGGGTCCCCCGTTACTAGGTTTTCTATCTCTAGCCAACATGCTAAGTTGGTTAAGTGTTTCCTACCTAACCCCACCAGTCCGTTTAGTTTAGCATGTTCCATTTTGATTAAGTCTTTAGTCCACTTAATCCTAACAATCCTGATTCAGCCTTAATTGTCTTATTAAGGCCCTGACCTCTCACATTAGACAGGTATTGTTGTGGCTGCCTGTTGCCGGTTGGTTCCGGGCAGTCTTACGCCACAACTCAGTCTAACCTCGGGTCCTTGCTGGGCTCCATGTTTAACCTCCCACATTGGATAGGTATTGTTGTGACTACTGGACAGCCGGGCGGTTCCGGGCAGGTTTACATCACAACTCAATCCAACCTCGGGTTAAACACATCGTATGTTCTACATTTACATATTTTGTCATTCTTCTTTATTTATATGTAAATATTTGCGGCCCATTATTAAGTTAATGGTGTAAAGATTACACCAATCACGGGCCCAACCCATACTTGAATTTGGGCCCTTCTATTTTATATTTTCATTCATTAATTTATTTTTAACCCAACGTTATTTTCCCCCGTTTTACACGTCCGTTTATATATATATTGGGCTTAGCCTTTTAAAGCCCAATTTAGCCATGCGAAAAGGGGAGGCTTATGGCGTATACACAAAGAGGGGAAGGTGAGCGCATGAACTTGCAATACGACGTTGGAAATACAAAATAGAAATTGGTGTACTTGCATAGTGGTAACATAGGTGACATGAATCAAAGCATGTGAACTTGCATAGGTTTAACTACAACATGAACCTATATTCTTATTTAGGCATAATGTCAAACATAAGCATGTCATAAATATTCCTAGTATAAGCATGGCATAATGTCAGACATAAGCATGGCATAAATACTTCTAGCATAAACATGGCATAATGTCAAACATAAGCATGGCATAGGTAAAGTTCAATTTGTTCATGGCATAAACATAAACAAGTCATGTTCATAAGGTTTCTACATGTTTACAAAGGGGATACTTTGTTACTAACACAAAAGCATAGTTCAACTTAATCATGGTTTAAGTCTAATCACATAACGATGGTATAAATATACTTATGCATAAATATTCCTAATCATGGTGTTTGCTTTAAACTTGCAAAAAGGGATTTTTGAGTCTAACCTAGCCATGTCTCACATATGTCATCATATAACTCTTTTAACCAAGATAGACTTAATCATAGATTTCAATTATGCCAAATACCATTCATAGCCTAGCCTTATTCATAAGCATGACTTAATACATGGATTATGGTGTCAAAATTCCAACATAGTTTCATATGAACTATAACAATCAAACTTGTCTCAATTGCTTGCAAAACGATTTATGCACAAAATATACATCATGACGACATAATAACAAAGCCCCAAACTTGCATAAATTTCACTCAACTACATACATGTAGCTTCAACATAGATTACATAATTTGCGCAATATTCCAAACGTATATTTGCATAGAACTACCGCATGTAGTTCTTTATAATGAATAACATAATTTTGCACAAACACGAATTACTTCCATTGCCACAATTCAAGCATACACATCAACACAGTTGTTTATTTATACCAAAGTAATACTCTACTTACAATGGTTGCGGCGAATTCTCTAATTAAGAGACACGATTCCTTTGTTGAATTGATTAGCTTTAGGTTGCTTGAATTGCTTTAGGCTTTAGAACTTTCTTCCTAACTCTCTCTCTAGTCGGCGGCTACTCTTTGTCGTTCCTCAGCAACATGGCGGCTATAATCTTATTTTGAATGAATAGATTAGGGTTTAGTCTAGGGTTGTTTATATAGAGGTTAGGAATTGATTAGGACCATTGATGTTGCTAGGTTAGATCGTAGCCATTCATTAGGAAGAGAGACCAATAAAAACCCGCCACCTAGCCCTAATGACAAAGCAGACCACAGAAATTCGACCACACACCGACCTGGCCAGCCAGGGCTAGACCAGACCTGGCCAGCAGGTCATTTTTGACCTGGGCGCACTTGGCAGGTGCGCCAGGTCAAAAATGTACTGGCGCACTTCACAGGTGCGCCAGTTCATTTTTGTTCTGGCGCACTTCCCAAGTGCGCCAGTGCATTCTGGCCCTTTTTTCGGTTTTTCGCCCAACTTCGTTCGTCCATAACTTCTTCATACGATATCCGTTTTTCGAAAACTCGGACTCTATTTCGCGTATTTTTCCGAGACGAACGCAATGGCGTATCCCGTTTCCCTTAGTTCTTTGATTTGAAATTAATTATACTTTAATTTGTGAGTTTCACAGTCATAGAATTCACGGGTGTTACATTCTCCCCCACTTAAAAGGATTTCGTCCCCGAAATCTTCAAGTTAGGAGGAATGTATATCCTAACATCCAATCATCCATCTACTCATCCATCAAACACGAGCATCCATTGTCCTTAAAAGACTTCTAATGCTTCATGATCATATGCAAAGTGTGTGTGTACATGAACTTATCTAATGCAAAATCAGGCGGTCTACTGATTCAGTTGACCTCCTTAATGCGAATTATGTAAGTGCCATGAATCCATTATGTATGCAAATTTTTCTATTCATGATTCTACATGAGTGCACAATCATTCAATACAAATGCAGCATCCACATGACAACACATTAAAGTTCAACCATATACGAGTGCAAACATATATGCATATGCAATATGAAGTGACTGAGCCGATCTAAAACCTAGATTGTGTGTGTATATGCAACCACGAGCAACCACTAGCAATCACTTGCAACCACTTGCAACCATCATCCATAACATGTTTCAACTACATGTTTCCATCCAAAAAGATTCTATCTAAAAGATACGGTCGAGGAAATATACCTAAAAAGATAGATAAAAGCGCAACTTAAGGAAAAGGAAAGATCAAGGATGTACCCTCGAACAGAAAAGGGTAGGCTGTACGGATTTTAGCTTCAGTCTCCCAAGTCGCGTCTCCCTCGGCGTCGCTCCACTGAACTTTGACGAGCTTGACTTCGCGGTTGCGTAGCTTCTTCACTTCCGTTCCTAATATGCGGGTTGGAACTTTTCTTATGGTTGCTTCGCGTTCCACTTCGGCCTCTTCGAGGATATTTGGCTCTACCACTTCAGCAGACTCATGTAGACATTTTCGGAGATGTGAAACGTGAAAAACGTTGTGGACTCCAGCCAACTTCTCGGGTAGCTCTAATCTATAGGACATTTTCCCAATTGTTCCTATCTAAAGGTATAGTCGAATGAAGCAAGTAAAAACTTTGTGCCTATTAGGCAATGTCAAAACTGAAAACCTATGCCACATATATATTGATTAGGAGAAGAACTCTCTAAGCATCAGCCCCGAAGACTGAAATCAACATCAGACTGACACCCAAAGAATTACTCAACCCAACCACCATATATGATTCTAGGCAACTAAGCATGATGGACTCCTTTTAGGTCATAAGGGAGTCCCTTCCTAAGACCAATCTGTATCCTATAAAACCCGAAAACTTTAGTCAAACCGATGAACACCCTCGAGCCCCAACATGTGTTACTAACAGATGAGTCATACTCCCTATGTGGTTTGCAACAGAAATTGGACTGAGAATGGGACCGAGAGGATATACAGAAAAGATACCATGCAAGTAAGCTCTACAGGAAGAGAGGAATCAAGGATATACTCTTAAGAAGAGATACGATGCACGAATCTAGTCTTCAATCTTCTAAGTCGCACTTCCTTGAGCTTAACTCCATTATGCTTTGTCCGTCTATAACTTCACAATTTTGTAGCTTCTTAATCCTTGTTTCCAAAATATGAGTTGGAACCCTTGCCTCTCGTTCCTCTTTCACTTATTCTCCTTCTAGTATGCTTGGCTCAAGCCTTAACTGCGTACTCATGGTTCCATGCAAGCTCTCCAAAATTCATTAGTGAATCTTGGATCTTGTTCACTTACTAGAAGGTATTCCACATAGATGAATTATCTCTTGAAAATAAACAAATGTCAACTATGTTGCCAAATGTACTTACTAAGGTGATTCTTTACAACTCATGCATCAGCGAAATGAACTTTCAGCCTTAGTGGCGAACACTACCGGAGTGCCCTATTCTGAAATGCTCCTCCTAATGAACCCCTTCTCTAGAAGCTCTTTAATCTGTTTACTGAGCTCTTTCCTTTCTTGTGGAGCCATATGTCTAATGGGCAACGCAACGGGCTTTGCATTATCTACAAGATATATGCGGAAGTCTATTTCCCGCTTCGGAGGCAAGCCCTTCACCTCTTCGAAGACATCCGGATATTCCCGGACCACTCTAACTGATTGCAAATTTTCAACAGAGGCATCTAGCGATTCAAGATAACTAAGCATAACCGCATACGAGGGATTACAAGAAATTTCCAAAGTATTACCGAGCTGGGTTAGGAGCCTAACAACCCTTTTCTCACAATCAAGGATGGCCCCATTACTGGATAGCCAATCCCTACCCAAAATCAAACCATACCCCGAAAAGCCCAAAACAAAGGCACTACATTGAAATTCAACACTTAGAATAGAAATTTTCAATCCCACACAGATCATAGACAAATGAGCTGGGCCCCCAATTGGGTTTGAAAAAATTAAGGGGTCCTCTACCATACTAGTTTCTAGGTGCAGAGATTCTACTAAAGCGGACGAGATAAAGGAGTGTGATGCGCCAGAATCAAACAAAGTGCGAACGGGGTGATCATAAAGATAAACTACACTTTCTACAGAAGTGTTTGTACCTCGCTGTTGCAGAGGTGGCGCTTCCAGCACATGAACCTGTGCCCCTGGGGTGGATCCATCCCCCTGCCCCTGTCCTCGTTTCTTTGGCAGTCCTTAGCCCTATGGCCCGTCTCACCGCAAGAAAAGCACCCACCGTTCTCCTTGGCCTTCTTTTTCCGGCAGTCCTTTACTAAGTGCCCCACTTTGCCACAGAAATTACACGTCCTCTTCTCTTTGTTGCCTTCCCCGCTCTTCTTAAAGTCTGTCTTCTTGGGCTGCAAACCCTCTTTCTTCCCTTGAGAGCTTTCTGCCTTCGTCTCCTTCTTGCCCTTATCCTCCTCATTCAGCAATGCCATTTGCACCAATCTTTCATACGTGGCTCCCATGGGTATATGGGTCATGGCCAAACTGTGTAATGGCTCATTTAACCCTTTGACAAAACGGAGAGCCTTCTTGTGTGGGGTATTGACTAGGTCAAGCCCAAACCTAGCCAGCTCATCGAACTGATTCACATATTCTCTGACTGTCTTGTCCCCTTGTTTAAGAAATAGGAATTTTTCTAACTGCAAACTCCTTTCTGCATCTGAGAGAAATTTGGTCTCAAACCTTGCCCTAAAGTCCTCCCATGTCTCTACTGGTCTTTCAGCATTAGTGACTTCCCACCAGTAGGAAGCCTCACCCTTCAATAGCCACACTGCCAACTGTACTTTTTGTCTATCCTCTACCTCAAAGATGATGAATAGGTCTTCAGTTTCTTTCAGCCAATTCCTAGCTGCTACGAAGGACTCAGTTCCATGGAAATCCCTTCCTCCCATGGCTTTAAAATCTTTACATATCTTAGCGAATGCGTTTCCCCGCGGAGGAGGTGGAGGAAAAGGTGCTGCTGCAGCTGGATGATTTTCTTCAGCTGGGGGAGGAGGAACGGTAGGACCTGGCTGAGTGGCCCTTGCTTCTAAGAACCGTCTAAACCAACCAGGTATTGGCACCCCTTCAGGCAAGTCAAGATCTTGGGACATGCTGAAACAAAAAGGATAGATTCAAAACGAAGGATAAGAGATAGTTCCTATGGCTTTGGGGAGTGGACTTTGCCTTTTAAAAATAAAATGATATTTTTCTTTTAAAAATGCTTCTTTAAATTCCCTTTTTGAAAATAATTTTTCAAAACTTTTTATCTTATCTGGTAAACCTATGCTCTGATACCAAGTGAAACACCCCACCTCCGTTAGCGTCACTCTCAAAGGGAATGCCCTAATTTTGGTGGAGGTTTATAAGTACAAGTCACAGATATACAAGACAGATATAAGAACACATATTTGTAAAACAGCGGAAGAACAACAAACTTTATTTCATTAAGTCAAATACGTGTTACGACAACATCCTTTCCAAAAACATAACATAACACTTTCATAATCTGTCTTGAGTACATTACTTAAAGAAGCATAAATAAAACATAGATAAACTGCAAAAGCCCCTTAGTGGATTGTCCAAAGCCATAGTTCAAAACAGGAAAGTCCAAGCAATACATTTCTCTTCTTCAAGCTGGATGTTGAGGCTGGTCAAGCTGCTGTGTTCCCTCCCTGAGGACCTGGGGGGGAACGGGAGAAAGAAGACGAAAGAAAAATAGAGTCAGACATAAAGCCTGAGTAAGTCTAGTACTACTTTGTCTATGAATAAAGAACTGGGTATGATAAGTAAAACAGGAAGTGGGCAAACACTATGAACTTGGTTAAGTTATCTAGGGTCGAATATACTATCGTACCCCATGTTAATCTCTGAACCCATATAAACTAGTTTCCAATTTGCACCCCATAATCAGGGTGATGTGATCCATTCAATGATGATCGGCTCCTACTCGCAAAGTTACATGTGTCTTACGGCCCCCGATGACTGTAGTTACCTATGTTGGTCCCACCATGGGGTGTATCAAGTCCCATAGTGGCAACCCGACACAACCTTAGAGTGCACAGGTATGCTACTGGTGTCCAGTGCCTTATTTTTCTGCGCCGGAGTGTGTGCACGCCCGCACTCCGTTAGAACCTACACTGCTACACCACCGCCGTCGATTTGACCTCTTACAATCAGCCCAGTAATCGTGCCCCACCCTGCCTAGTTTCAGGGTATCCTGATACACCTTTTAGGGTTACTGCTGAAAAGGTTCCCCCGTTACTAGGTTTTCTATCTCTAGCCAACATGCTAAGTTGGTTAAGTGTTTCCTACCTAACCCCACCAGTCCGTTTAGTTTAGCATGTTCCATTTTGATTAAGTCTTTAGTCCACTTAATCCTAACAATCCTGACTCAGCCTTAATTGTCTTATTAAGGCCCTGACCTCTCACATTAGACAGGTATTGTTGTGGCTGCCTGTTGCCGGTTGGTTCCGGGCAGTCTTACGCCACAACTCAGTCTAACCTCGGGTCCTTGCTGGGCTCCATGTTTAACCTCCCACATTGGATAGGTATTGTTGTGACTACTGGACAGCCGGGCGGTTCCGGGCAGGTTTACATCACAACTCAATCCAACCTCGGGTTAAACACATCGTATGTTCTACATTTACATATTTTGTCATTCTTCTTTATTTATATGTAAATATTTGCGGCCCATTATTAAGTTAATGGTGTAAAGATTACACCAATCACGGGCCCAACCCATACTTGAATTTGGGCCCTTCTATTTTATATTTTCATTCATTAATTTATTTTTAACCCAACGTTATTTTCCCCCGTTTTACACGTCCGTTTATATATATATATTGGGCTTAGCCTTTTAAAGCCCAATTTAGCCATGCGAAAAGGGGAGGCTTATGGCGTATACACAAAGAGGGGAAGGTGAGCGCATGAACTTGCAATACGACGTTGGAAGTACAAAATAGAAATTGGTGTACTTGCATAGTGGTAACATAGGTGACATGAATCAAAGCATGTGAACTTGCATAGGTTTAACTACAACATGAACCTATATTCTTATTTAGGCATAATGTCAAACATAAGCATGTCATAAATATTCCTAGCATAAGCATGGCATAATGTCAGACATAAGCATGGCATAAATACTTCTAGCATAAACATGGCATAATGTCAAACATAAGCATGGCATAGGTAAAGTTCAATTTGTTCATGGCATAAACATAAACAAGTCATGTTCATAAGGTTTCTACATGTTTACAAAGGGGATACTTTGTAACTAACACAAAAGCATAGTTCAACTTAATCATGGTTTAAGTCTAATCACATAACGATGGTATAAATATACTTATGCATAAATATTCCTAATCATGGTGTTTGCTTTAAACTTGCAAAAAGGGATTTTTGAGTCTAACCTAGCCATGTCTCACATATGTCATCATATAACTCTTTTAAACAAGATAGACTTAATCATAGATTTCAATTATGCCAAATACCATTCATAGCCTAGCCATATTCATAAGCATGACTTAATACATGGATTATGGTGTCAAAATTCCAACATAGTTTCATATGAACTATAACAATCAAACTTGTCTCAATTGCTTGCAAAACGATTTATGCACAAAATATACATCATGACGACATAATAACAAAGCCCCAAACTTGCATAAATTTCACTCAACTACATACATGTAGCTTCAACATAGATTACATAATTTGCGCAATATTCCAAACGTATATTTGCATAGAACTACCGCATGTAGTTCTTTATAATGAATAACATAATTTTGCACAAACACGAATTACTTCCATTGCCACAATTCAAGCATACACATCAACACAGTTGTTTATTTATACCAAAGTAATACTCTACTTACAATGGTTGCGGCGAATTCTCTAATTAAGAGACACGATTCCTTTGTTGAATTGATTAGCTTTAGGTTGCTTGAATTGCTTTAGGCTTTAGAACTTTCTTCCTAACTCTCTCTCTAGTCGGCGGCTACTCTTTGTCGTTCCTCAGCAACATGGCGGCTATAATCTTATTTTGAATGAATAGATTAGGGTTTAGTCTAGGGTTGTTTATATAGAGGTTAGGAATTGATTAGGACCATTGATGTTGCTAGGTTAGATCGTAGCCATTCATTAGGAAGAGAGACCAATAAAAACCCGCCACCTAGCCCTAATGACAAAGCAGACCACAGAAATTCGACCACACACCGACCTGGCCAGCCAGGGCTAGACCAGACCTGGCCAGCAGGTCATTTTTGACCTGGGCGCACTTGGCAGGTGCGCCAGGTCGAAAATGTACTGGCGCACTTCACAGGTGTGCCAATTCATTTTTGTTCTGGCGCACTTCCCAAGTGCGCCAGTGCATTCTGGCCCTTTTTTTCGGTTTTTCGCCCAACTTCGTTCGTCCATAACTTCTTCATACGATATCCGTTTTTCGAAAACTCGGACTCTATTTCGCGTATTTTTCCGAGACGAACGCAATGGCGTATCCCGTTTCTCTTAGTTCTTTGATTTGAAATTAATTATACTTTAATTTGTGAGTTTCACAGTCATAGAATTCACGGGTGTTACAGGGTTTTTTGTGAAGTCTGCATTTACACAAAATGCGGAACCCCAAACGTTTTATAACTATCTTTAGAAATTTGTATTTTTGTAGTTAGTAATGCTGTTTTTATTGTTTGGTTATTGTCATATTAATAAACTTCATTATAGTTAGTAATCTGTCAACAGTTTTGTGTATCCAGTTCAGTTTATGAAGAACTTAAAATAACCGAGTTTGAAAACGCTATTAGATTTTGGATTCTTATTCTAGAACATACAGATATTTGGCAGTGACTTGGCATTTTTAGAAATAAAAACACAGGATATCTTGCACTTATCTTATAAAAAATCTAAGGTAACTTGTAATTTATTGATTCAAAATTTCCTTTTGACAAATTTGAAACTTAAGATATATTGGGAAGCCACAGACCAGTACCAGTTTACATTTTCTGATTTTAGAAATTAAAAGGTCTAAATTACATACTCGTTGTTCCCGGAATTTTTCCTGAAACAACATCAAAATCAAACACCTTTTTCACAGTTCATTTTTGAAACATGCATGTGCCGATGAAATAAGCAAACATTGTACAAAGTATAAACCAAGAACATTCATAACAGTTCTATTTGGTTCAATCAACCATGGTTCGACTAAATGGGGTATGAGATTGAACTTTGCTCAGTCGTCGCAGAAATCAACCCAAAATTCATTGATATGCAACAACATGCATTTTAACTTGCCGATGATTTATAGGATATAAAATAATTCTAACTTCAGTATTTTTATTATATTCAATAATATATTTTATATTTTGTGTCATATGCAGTAATCGAAAGAAATACTTTCACAGTAATAATTCAATGATTGCTTCATTCTCACTTCATTCAGCAATACTTTCACAATAATACTTTTAGAAATTTCTAAATGGAGCATCTAAAGTGCTTGTGAATTGCCTATCAATTCGTTGAGCAAAGCAATTATTAAGATCCCATACCTAAATTGAATCCCATAATACAACTTTCAATTCATCGCTTAGAAGCCTCCAATCAGCAAGTGTAACCTGTACATGTTCTCGTACAAGCGGCCCAAGATAAGAAGATAAATGTACTGAGCCATCTCTTATGGGTATGGCTACCTCATTGACTTCAACTTCAATTCGATTTCAAAACATAACGGAAGTTTTTTTGCTCTTGTTGGAACTCTAGGATGTTTTTTCACATCCATATTTGCAGTTTTAACTTCATCTGATCCATTGATTTCCTCCTTGGCATGAACATTTTCTTCGAAAGCTATTTCAAATTCATCACGTATTTCATTTCCTTCACGGAGCATTTCTGTTTCCTCATGCATTTCAGTTTCTTCACAAGTCATTTCAATTTCCGCACACGGCATTTGTATTTCCTTCTGCCGTAATTCTTGTTCTTTGTCTACATTACAAGCTTCAACGGTTGACTTGTTATATTTGTCTTTGGGCTTATACTTTCGGGATTTCTCGTTTTTCAATTGTTGGCGAGTACGTACTAAGCTTATGCGCATATCCTTACCCTTTGGTTGTGAAAACTATATCAACAAACAAAACAAAATTAGATGAGCACTCAGTTAACATTTATTAACAAACACTACATACACCCCCCATATAATGTCATACATTTATTAACAGTTATCTTCGCAATTAAAATTAATGTTCAAAGCAGAAAAAGGCAACACTGAATTAGATAAATCAACGGATGCATCACTAAATACTAATATTCTCTGAATAAGTCTAATATTTTTTGTAATATGCAAATAAGTCTAATACATGATTATTAATACCTTTGATTATCACTCGTGATCTTGTTTATTTGCCAATTATTATCACCATAAAACCTGAAATATCTTGTATTTTAGATAAATGCGTCCTCAAAAAAGGAAGATAAGTGGGTGCATTATGAAAACATACTTTGATTTCTTTTGTTTACTCCCACTGAAATCTCTTATAGATACTAGATTACCAGTGATTAACCCTATGTTAGCTCCCTTTTCCACCTTGTTAACTCCGGTTTAATAGGATCTTTATCTTCATCATATTCATCTTCCATACCCTGGTCAATCTTCATCTTACTCTTTTCAGCTTGATGGATTTTATCTTAATGGTCGTTTTCTTATTATTCCTCTTTTTCTTCTTTTTCTTTTCTTTCTCTTTTCCAAAGTTATTTGGAAAATCTTTTAACAATTCAAAAATATTTCTTCCAATTAAAATTCTAGGCGCGTTACCGTTCTCCATGGTGTTATCAAACCAAGTCTTTTGTTTCCTCTGTGCATCATATACAGATAGATATCTTCTATGACCCATGTAGACATTCTTTCAATTGTAATTCAACCAACGATGATGAGTATTAACACCACACAATAGGCAAGCTTTTTCTCCCTTCACACAACATCCAGCTAGATTTCCATAGGCTGGAAAATCATTTATTGTCTAAAGCAAGATTACGTTCAGTTTAAACAACATTTTACTAAATGCATCATAAGCATCAATTCCATCACTCCATAAATAATGCAAGTCTTCAATCAAAGGTGCCAAATATACGTCAATATCGTTTCCGGGCTGTTTTGGGCTAGGAATAAGTAATGTTAACAAAATATTTTCCTTCTTCATACACAACGTAGGTGAGAGGTTGTATATCATAAGCATTACTGGCTAACAACTATACTTAGACTTTAACATAGAAAATGGATTAAATCCATCTGTAACAAGACCGGGTCTAAGATTGCGTGGATCAGCAAGAAAAAGGTTTCATCATTCATCCACCATATTCCATGCCATAGAATCCACAGGATGACGCATTTTTCCATCATTGCTTCTATTATTGAAATGCAATCTTAAATCTTCTGCCATTTTATGAGATATAAACATTCTTCTAAATCTTGGAATTATAGGAAAATATCTCAAGACTTTAACTGGAACACCTTGTACAATCTCCTTGGTATCTTGATTTATTTTCCGTCTTGAAGAACTTAAATCTTTATATTCTTTTCTAAAAAGACAACAGTCATTCTCACAAGCATGTATCTTTTCAAAACCCATGTCAAATGCTTTAAGAATTTTTTTTTTTACTTCATAGAAAGTCTTGGGAAGTACGTTGTCTTTGGGCTAAAATAATTGTTGCACATTTAGAAGCTTGTTAAAACCACTATCTGATAGACCGGTCTCACATTTAAGATTATACAAGACAGTGATGGCTGATAATTTTGTATGATCTGTGCAGCCAGGATATAATGGAGTTTCCGCATTTTCCAAATTTTTAAGCAACTCATTCTCTCTTCTTCGAAAATCAAAAACATCTTTATCATTAGCAAGAAAATCATGATCCATAAATTCTTCATTCTTCATAGTGAATCATCTTGAATAAGCCATAAGTGTCGGACGAATTTGTCTTTTCATCTACATTTATTTGTTCGCCATGGCTATACCACCTACTACCCTTATATTTAGGATTCATTCCATTTATAACTAAATGCTCAATAATGATGTGGTCATCATGACGTCTAAGATTTTGACAATCCTTGCATGGGCACAAAATTTTATCCACATTTCTTAGATTTTTCTTTACCAGACGCACAAAATTCAAAACTCCTTGCCAATACTCTACACTAGTCCTATGACAAAAATTAAAAACATAAAAAAATTAAGTTTTAGTATTAACATATGTGTGCTAATTCTTAAAATAAATTTAAGTATTACATACTCACCTGTTTAAAGTCACCCAATCTTTTTCCATCAACGATATAGGCAGTCAAGTAATTTCTTAAGCTATGATGTAGAATATGTTTTTCTGTTTTAATCAAATAAAATACTACATGTTTCATAATTCAAATTTATATTTTCCACTTCAAGATTCATATTGTGATCTTTAAAACTTTTTAAATGATATATCATGAGCCGCTATAAGATTTTATATTTGAAAAATTGACTTCAACTTTATTTAGGTTTCCACTCGGTCATGCTTGGGTGTATGACGTTGGAGAGTATAGTGAGATCATAGCGGCAACGTTGTTATATTGTTAACATATGAACAAAGTCATCAATCAAAGACAAAACATAGATGTAGCAGCTGTTGACCGAATGATAAAATTGAAATATAACATCAAACAAAGTGACATATAAATAAAAAGGTTTTAATGCCACAATGAACAAAGTACAGGATATCAACAAACTACACAGCATATCCAGATCATCAAGACTCAAGAGAAATGGAGCTTACACCCTTACATCAAGAAGTTTTGAACAAAAAATAGGCAGATAGCCAGTTAAGTTAGACCTTAAATAAAAAATTTATCAAACCCCAACTAAATACAATTCTTCAATAATAGACTGCTCCCTCAAGGTTTACAATTACAAATCAAGAAAACAATGCAAGTGTAGTATCTAATAAATTGGTTATAAACTTATTAGTAGATGAAGACCCCGTGAACTCACATTATATTAGATAAAAATGACATCACATGCTGCAAACTCCATCTATATTAGAAAACATTGCTTTGTTGAAACTTATGTGTGTGTTTTTATTCTTTTAGACGCAACCTGTCGTAATTTGAAGACATGAATAACTTTTAAAAATAAAAAATGAACAAAATAGCGGATGTGAAATAACGAAAGTATCATTTGAATTCGGCAAAACAACAAATAGAGTGAAAAATGACATCTTCACAAGGAGGCAAAAGAAAGTTTGAATTTTCATTGTTTAAAAACGAAATGATCGGAAGACTATGAATAAATCTATCTACAGTCATCTACCCTTGGTTATTGTAATATGTTTAAAACTCTTAATTATACACCATATTTTTGAGGGATTTGACAATGTGGGATTTTTTTAATTCAGCTCGTCCTTTCTTCTTTGCGACTTTTGAGGAAACCCCACCATTTGTAACAATCTTTGTACACATGGAATTATGGAGTGACTTGGAAAACATCTCGGTGCAATGCTAAACTCGACTATTCCTGTAACACCCCACCTCCGCTAGGGTCACTCACAAAGGGAATGCACTAGTTTTGGAGGAGCGTTATCGAGGTAAACAATCATAGAATTATTACAAGACAGAACATAAATAAAACAGCGGAAGATTCAAAAGATAAATTTCATTACTTTCAAAAAGAGTCAAAACCTTTTTCATTAAATAGCCAAGGTCATTATTTTCCATTACAATAAACTCTTTCTTGCATAAATAAATAAGCATAAATTTGAAACAACAAAAGGAGCTTAATTCCCCAAAGTTAGCAGAAATGCAACCATAGCATAGCTCAAGATCAAACCGTACATGAGCTGAACCGAAAGCAAGTGAAATCCAAGCTAAGTGCTAGAGTTTCCTCCCTGAGAACCTGGGGGAAGGGGGGAAACAGAAGAAAACAAGGAAAAAGAAAACGGGTCAGTCATAAAGACTGGTAAGTCCTAGTGACTTTCAGCATAAAAACAGGTAAATGTAACATGACATGTATAAACTGAAAGTAAACATAAGGATGCTGTCAAGATTGGCAAGATGGACTAAGATAACATGATAAATCAAATATAAATCAAGTATAGCATCACATATCCAAGGTTCTCTACATCAACTGTACTAGGATCCCAAACCCATGTCTTATAATAATCATGAAATGGTCCCTTGGCCCAATATCACGACATGACCCATTACTAGGTCCAACGGAACGATCCACTAATCGATCGGTCGCCTACAAGTTCTAGCCCGTTGTGTGTCTGTGTCATACGTCCCTATCACAAATGTAGTCACCTGTGCTAGGTCCATCATAGGGTGTATCAAGCCCTAGGGTGCCAACCACTAATCGATCGGCTCCCTACAAGTTCTAGCTCGTTGTGTGTCTGTGTCATACGGCCCTATCACGAATGTAGTCACCTGTGCTAGGTCCACCATATGAATAAGTGTAAACTTGAAATATGACATAGGTTTAACATATACATATAAACATGTAGATCTAATCATTTAGTCACATATGTGATATGATTTTATGACCTAAAACTCGCACAACATGATAAACTACATAACTTATCATAACAGGTTATACTTCAAGTTCCTACACATATGAATAGACTTATTCATTCATTCCCAATTCAACATGCAAATAAAATAGAACCACAGGCATAGATCAATATCATTCAATAACATAATAAACATCAATCTATTTTCAAGGCATGACATAACTGAATAAATTGATTAAACATCGCAGGCATATAGATCTGATAACATTATGAACATGAAAAGTTTTGAATAATAATCTAGGTTTAAGAACATGGGTAAATCTAACTTAAATAGAAAAATTCCCAAAATCAAGATCCAAGGATAAATAAAGAAAATAGGTCTGATTAGAAAATCAAGCTTAGATCTGATTTCATAGTTGCAATTCTAGGCAATAACCTCATGGTCATGAATCATAGGTGATTAGCCACAATTGTCGTTGTCATAGTCATAGACAGTAGTCTTATTATTTATAGTCATAGGCAGTCTTATGTTCACCGTCATAGTCATAGGCATAGTCTTATGTTTACCGTCATAGTCATAGGCATAGTCTTATGTTCACCGTCATAGTCATAGGCATAGTCTTATGTTCACCGTCATAGGCATAGGCATAGTATTATATTCACCGTCATAATCTTAGGCCATTAACAATAGTTTCAACGTCATAGGCAATATTCCCAATAGTCAAGATCCAAGAAGAAAACAAGAATAGATATGAATCATACATAAATCACTTCCAATTTATACCATGCTCATATTATATTTATAGTTTTTTATCTAAAAGTAACTGGAACTTACAGATCGTGGTCTAAGAAATTTAGATGCAGAAGTCAAGTCTAGAAATTTGTCGTAGAACGTTGCGGTGTCGCTGATCTATTCTCCTGAATTGTTGTAGAAGCGTTGATCTTTGATTTGAATCGAGTTTGAATGCTTAAGCTTTAATTTGGAGGCGGAGGCCATGGTTCAAGAGGTAAATTAGCAGCATAGCAGTGTAAGAATGATTTGTATGAATTAGGCTAGGTCTTAGGATGTATTTATAGGGGTAGTAACTAGTCTAGGCCCTTGGATTAATCCTAGAATCAATCTGGACCACCAAAACACGAATCAGGCTTCAAAAATGGGTTTTGGGTCATAACAGGCCGACCAGGTCGACCTGTAAGGGGGGAGATCGACCATATGGTCGACTGGGGGGTAGTTCGACCCTAAGGTCGACCACATGGTCGACCTGACCCCCAGGTCGACCTGCCTGGTCTGGAATTTGCTGAATCTTCTACAGGCCATAACTTCTTCATCCGGACTCCGATTTTCGAAAACTCGGACTCTATTTCATGTAAAATTCCGAGGTGAACACAATTGCGTAACCTGTTTCCCTTAATTCTTATTTTTAAATTTAATTCTGCCTTGATTTATGGTTTTAACATGTTATAAAAATTCGGGTTGTTACAATTCCATATTAAATTTTGTAAACTTGTATTTGATCATTCTATCTAAAAACTTGTTTTTTTTCAGCTTCCTGTTTATATTACTTAGCCTATTTCAGGACTAGATCAAAATCAAATAAGTTTTCTCGGCGCGTATATGAATACATGCATCAGTTTATACTATGAACACTTTGTTCCCATCAGGCAAGGTCAAGACTAGGCCTGTTGTCAGAGCCATCTTCAATCGCTGGAAAGCAACATCACAATCTATATCCAATGTAAACGTCAAATTCTTCTTTGTCAGCCTGGTGAGTGGGACTGATATCTTCATGAAGTCCTTAATGATCTTCCTATAATAGCCTGCCAATCTAAGAAAACTTCTCACTTTTGTTGCATTTTTTGGGATCTACCAATCTTGAACTGCAACTACCTTTGCGAGATCTACTGCTATCCCATCTTTAGATACCACATGCCCTAGACATCTCACCTCTTTTCTCTAAAAATGACATTTGGAGAATTTTGCCTTAAGCTGGTGCGCACAAAGAGTTTTCAAAACCTCTCTCAAATGTTGGGCATGCTCTTCCTCGTTCTTTGAGAAAATCAAGATGTCATTAACAAAGACACAAAAAATTTATTTATAAACTCCTGAAACACCCTACTCATCAGATCAACAAAATAGGCGGGCACATTAGTTAACTCAAAAGGCATCACGAACCATTCAAAGAAACTGTCTGGAGTCCCAAAAGCGGTCTTGTCTATACTGTCCTCAGCCACCCTCAACTGATGAAACCCCATGGCTAAGTCTAACTGAGAGAAAACTGATGCACCAACAAGCTGGTCAAACAGGTCATCTATCCTCGGGAGTGGGTGTATGTTCTTCTTGGTGAGTTTATTTAACTCTCTATAGTCTATACATAAGCGAAGCGAACCATCTTCCTTAGTTGCGAATACCACCGGAACACCCCATTTAGATATGCTTCGCCTAATAAACCCTTTCTCAAGTAGCTCCCCTACTTGCTTGCTAAGCTCCCTCCTTTCCCTTGGAGCCATATGGCGCACAGGCAATGCAATTAGCTTTGAATTGTCCACCAAGTATATATGAAAATCGATCTCGCACCTCGGAAGTAATCCCCGAACCTCATCAAAAACATCAGGATACTCACAGACTACTGGTACAGATCGCAGATCATCAATAGATGCATCAAGTGACTTTAGGAAACTAAGCATGACAGACCCCTTTGGGTTACAAGAAATATCGAGGGTCCTCCCATGGAAAGTCAAAACTCTAACGACCCTCCTCTGACAATCCAGAATGGCACCATACCTGGCTAGCCGATCCATCCCTAGAATTAATCCATATCCCATGAAACCAAGCACATATGTGTTGCACTCAAACTCGACGCCTAACACTGATATTCTCAAACCCCGACAAATCATGGACAAATTAGCCGTACCACCAATGTGGTTTGAGACAACAATGGGATCCACTACCATACTAGTACTAAGGTGCAGAGTCTCAACCACAGAATCATATATAAATGAATGTGAAGCTCCAGAATCAAAAAGAGTTCTAATAGGATGATTAGAAAGAGAAACCAAACCTTCCACAGAAACTTTCCTACCTCTATCTAGAGAACTGGCCATGAGAGCATGCACCTTCCCTCTAGAAGCTTCTGCCCTTTGACCTTGTCCTTGCTTCTTCGGGCACTCCTTAGAAAATTGTTTGACCTCTGCACAATTGAAACAAGCATTCTTCCTTCTTTTGCAGTCCTTGATCAAATGACCCTCGTGTCCGCAATTATGGCACTTCCTCTTATCCTTAGCCTTGTCGTTCTTTCTGCCCTTCTTTTGTTGTTGTTGTTGTCTCTTCTTGGGCCAAACTCTCTTGTTTTGTATTTCCTCCATCTTAACTTCTTTCTTCTTAATTATATCTTCCTTATGCATCGATTCCATATCAACGAGCCTTTCAAAAGTTGATCCTAATGGAATATTGGACATAGCTAACCCATGGAGGAGTTCATTCAGTCCTTTAGCAAACCACAAAGCTTTCTTATGCAGGATATCCACTAGCTCCAACCCAAATCTTGTTAGTTGTTTGAATTTGTTAACATACTCTTTGACAGTCATGCCTCCTCGCTTGAGTGCCAGAAATCTTTCCATTTGCATGCTTTTCTCAGCTTGATAAAGAAACTTCATTTCTAACCTCTGTCGAATATCATCCCACGTCTTCACTGGACGCCCTGCTTGCATCATCTCCCACCAGAGTGAAGCCTCATCTTTCAACAGCCAAGAGGCTAAGTGAATCTTCCTACGATCTTCCGCTTTGAAAATTCCAAACAAATCCTCCAACTTTTTGAGCCAATTCCTCGCCTCTACGAAAGTTTCGGGTCCTCGGAATGGCTTTCCACCCATTGCATGGAAATCTATGTAGATCTTAGAGAAATTATCTGCTCGCGAAGGAGGAGGATGAGGAACAGTGGGTGCAGCTGGCGGAGGAACGTCTGCTTGGCCACCAGCGGGCACCATGGCTTCTAGATACCTACGGACCCAGCCTAGTATCGTAGCGCCTCAAGAATATTAGGTTTCCTAGACATGCTAAAAAGAAAAGGAAAAGGGGTTCAAATAAAGAATCGAAAGATATTACATATGGCTTTGGGGAATTTGTTTTTCAAAACAAACTTTTCTTTTGAAAATGCTTCCTTTTAAAATCTTTTTGGAAACAAATCTCAAAATCTTTTATCCGATTTGGTAACCTTCAGCTCTAATACCAAGTGTGACACCCCACGTCCATTAATATCACTCGTTAAGAGAATGCATTAAGTTTCGTGAAGCATTATAGTTAAATAGAAACAGAAACATTACAAGACAGATATAAAATAGCAGCGGAATTAAAAACTTTTTATTAAGCAGAAAACATCATGGTTCAAAACATAGTTACACCATTAGTCTGAAATGCATAAAACCTAGTACATCAATTTTAAAACTTCTGTCTTTTACTTAAATCATCAGAGTACAATAATAAAAGAAGCATAATCCCCAAAACATAGACATAGTAGAGAGATAAGAAATCAACCAGTACATCTAAGCAGCTCCAAGCAAGATGAAAGAGGAATCTTGATCAAGCTTGAGTATCCCCACCCTGAGAACCTGAGGGGAAACGGAAGAGAATGAAGAGGAAACAAAATGGATCAGACATAAAGTTTAGCGAGTCCAGTTACTTTTAGCATATAAATAGGTAAAAATATTATGATAGGCATATAAAGTGGATAAGAGATAACATCATAAAAGGCAGGTATGACAAGGTAAAAAGGATAAACATGATAGAATATATTGTGCTTCTCTAATATTTTCTCTTTCTCTACACCAATACTAGTGTCGTATGAACAAGATGATCCCCCAACAAGTATAAGATGGTAGACTTAGGCATACTTCTAGTGAGAGGTTTTACCCCATATAATAACAGGCAGCCCAACATACTGGAATAACCATTAAGGATAATAACGGGCTCCTAAACATACCAAAGTCAAGATGGACCCTAATTACTACCCCCAATCGATCGGCTCTCTACTCTGTAGATACCCTGTGCTGGCCCCATAGTAGGATGCATCACTTCCTAAAATGGCAACCCTTCGCTTTCAGGATGTGCACAACCATATCTACGGGTGTCACGGTGTCTAAACCTCCTCTGCTGGACCCATGCACGCACATGACCCTGTCGGAATGTTCCGCCCACAACGTCCCCCATATTTGGATCTCTTACAATCATCCCAGTAAGCATGCCCTAATTCCGACCTAGTTTGTAGTACTCGTTTGATACCTATATATGGGTTAGTGACTGAAACGGGTCTCACACTCAAGATGATACAAGATTCCCCCTACGCTTGCATCCCCCTACTAGTTTTTTCACAGGTTATGCCATACCAGAGTAAAACGATTGCATAAAAACACAGGTTAAGTTTGTGGGCCTATATATAGATATTGCCCACTAACCCAAGATATACTTAACTCTCCCACTGATTCATACAAGTTTACTTAACCTCTACTCAAGTTAACATGTTCATTCAATCCCTTATGGATTCAACTATGTTAAGTATTCAAGTTCATTACCATATATTTATTTATGGTTACAATATGCTAGACCTCTCACATTAAGCTTACAGCTTGTGGATGGGATATGCCGGTTGGGTCCGGGCAGACTTCTTCCACAAGTCGGACGTAACCTCGTGTCTTAGCACGTTACGTGTTTATGCACTTAGACCCCTCACATTAGATTCGTCGCTTGTAGTCGCTAGATATGTCGGTCGGGTCCAGGCAGACTTCCACTATAAGTGTAATCTAACCTCATGTCTAAGTGCGGTTACAGTTTCTAATTACTGTAATTCTAGGTATTTCCATTATTAACCAATTATTCCTGTCATTATAGGTTTTCATGCCCCTTTTTCCTAAGTCATATTCATCACGTATCATATGCCCCTAAATTCAAATCTTTAATCAAAGTTTGGTTTATGCCCTCAAACTCATATTCATGTATTTCATTCAATTTATTCCCATATTTCTAAATACAAGTTATGCCCCAATTTTAACGTTTTCCCCTCGTTCCCAATTTTATACGTTCACATATTTCAGCGGTATGCCTAGGCTCGGAGGTAGCCTGGCTATAAAAATAAAAGGGAAAAGAAGAAGGGAAGAGAACAGAAATGAACATAATGACAAAATTGACATATAATGGCAGAAATGGGCATAGCAACTAATAAACTTACAGTTACAAGATTGGGCAAAATGACAAGATAGGTATATAGGAACAGATCTGATGAACATGTGATAGTAGAACTGATTCTAACATAATAAGGAAATCATAAACAGGCATGATGAGATCTAAACAATGAATTATATCAATAAACAATGGCAGAACTGAATGATAAATAGTTATAGGCTTAGATCTAGTTCATAGTCATGTCAGAATAACTTAGATACACAGGTTATAACAGATCTGATATGATTCAAATAGTCACAGGTTTAGATCCATGTTATAGTCATGTCAAGATTAACTTTTAGGTATTTAGATAAAATAACGTAGACTCACTGTGATTGGATATAAGAGATAGAAGAGTAATTGCAGATGTTGAATCATAGATCTCTAAACTTGAATGACTTAATTGTTGAAGAAGAAAATGCTTAATTTAATCTGGGAAGAGGCATCATCTAGTTCTCTATGGTTTTTGGTGTGTAAAAACAATGGGTATAGGGTCCTATTTATAGCCTAGAATAAACAAATCTGGTCAAGAAAGGTGTCCATGTTCAAATAGAAGAATCTGCATAGATCTGCGGTGAGAGGGTCGACCACCCCATGGTGTGTCGACCCAGGGGTCGACACACCTTGATGGGGTCGACCTATGGTCGACACCCCCTTGATGGGGTTGACACCCATGGGCGGGATTTTTCCTGCTCCCTTCTACTGCTTGGTTTGTGAACTGTTTTGAATTCTGGAACTTATTTTATTCATATATAACTAGCTTATATGTATACAAACTTTAAACCTTAATATCTTCTTTGTACGATGTCTGTTTTACGCAAACCAGGTGTTAATTCTGACCAGAATTCCAATACGAACGCAATGGCGCAGTCCATTTCCCTTAATTGTGAATATTTAATTAATTATTCTTTAATTTATCATCTTTTATTTTTGTTAATATTACGGGGTGTTACATTCTTTTTCTTCAGCCTAGTGAGTGGGGCTTATATCTTCGCGAAGTCCTTAATGAACTCCTATAATAGCCCGCTAAACCAAGAAAGCTCCTCACCTCCGTTGCATTCTTTGGAACCTTCCAATCTTGAATTACAACTACTTTCGTGGGATCCACTACTATCCTATCCTTAGAGACCACATGTCGTAATAATCTCACTTCCTTTCTCCAAAAATGACATTAGGAGAATTTCGCCTTAAGCTGATGTGTTCGGAGAGTCTTCAAAACCTCCTTAAATGTAAGGCATGCTCTTCCTCATTCTTCGAGAAAATCAAGATGTCATCAACAAATACCACAACGAATTTATTCAGAAACCCCCGAAATACCCTACTCATCAGATCAGCAAAATAGCCGGGTGCATTCGTCAGCCTAAAAGGCATGACAATCCACTCGAAGAAACCATCTGGAATTCTAAAAGTGGTCTTGTCTATACTGTCCTCGTCCACCCTCAACCGATGAAACCCCACGGCCAAGTCTAATTGGTAGAAAACAGATGCACCAATAAGTTGGTCAAACATATCATCTATCCTCGGAAGTGGGTTCATATTTTTCTTAGTGAGCTTGTTCAACTCCCTATAATCCACGCATAAGCGAAGCAAACCATCTGCCTTAGACGTGAATACTACTGGAGCATCCAATTTGGATATGCTTCGCCTAATAAACCCTGTAACACCCCACGTCCATTAATGTCACTCTCAAAGGGAATGCATTAACTTTCATGGAGTATTATCGGTGAATAGAACAAAATATAACAAGACAGATACATATATTGGTACTTGAAAAATTCAAAACAACTTTTATTGCGGCGGAGAAATAGTTTGATTACAACAACATCATAAAACAACAGAAAAACCAAGTACACTTAGCAACCAACTTGAAAATTGTTTTCTAAGTACATAAAGTAAAAAAGCATAACCCCAACATAAGTAGCCATAAAAGAGATGTGCTGAACTTTACTTTCAGCAATCCAAGCACTTCCAAAAGAGAGAGAAAGATCCAGATCAAGCTCCACTTGTACTAGTCCCAACCTGAGAACTTGGAGGGGGGAAGGAAGAAAAGAGGCGAAAACAAAGGGGGTCAGACATAAAGTCTGGCGAGTACCATAACTTTAACAATATAATTATTAAAGTAATTAGGATAAGGCATAAACTGGTAAAACAAGGAATGACTGTGAAACAAGAGGGCAAGACAAAATGAACAAGAGGAATATTCTGACATTAATCTCGCTCCTAATCACTATAGGATAATTACTATACTGCACCACTATTAGTCACCCTAAAAGTTGATCCCGCCTACTGAACATAGTAATCATACTGGTAGTTTCGTGTACCCCTAGTTGCCTTCATAGGTGCCGCCTGCCCCTATCTCCACTAGTTGTACCCACTACCCCCATTTGATCGGCTCCCTAACTCGTAGATACCCGTGCTGGTCCCACAGTAGGGTGTATCACTCCCCAAAGTGGCAACCCGATACCACTAAAGATGCACGGCTTATATCTACATGATGCAACAACGTCTTACCAACCACCCCGGGCCCACGCACTCACATGACCCCATTGGACTTGCATTGCCACCGTTAACCTGTTTTGACCTATTACAATCAAACCCAGTAAGCATGTCCCGTCCTCGAACTAACTCGAGCTCACAAAGATACTTAATGTGTTACTGGTTTGAAAAGGTTCCCCCATGTTTGACACAAGCCTTCCACCTATGCTTGGTCCCCACTAGAATTTTCCACTTAACCCCTTCTTATTCATGTCTTCTTACATGTTAAATTTGGTTAAGTGTTTCTAATCGTATTTCACATGTCACCCATGTCACCCACTTAACCCCCATGTCCCCACCACATGTTTATCTTGGTTAAGTGTTAATTAATTCATTATAACCGTAACCTTGTAAGACCTCCCACATTAGACTCCCGTTTGCGGTTGCTGGATTTGCCGGGCGGGTCCGGGCAGTCTTATACTGCAAACGTGTCTTACCTTGTGTCTTTAGAATTGTTACGCATTTAATTTATGCCTTCGACCTCTCATATTAGACTACCGTTTTGGTTGCTGGATTTGCTGGGCAGATCTGGGTAGTCTTACACCACAAACGAGTCTAACCTCGTGTCTTAGGCGTTTATTATTACACGTTATTTCACCCCAATTTGAATTATTTATCCCTTTTCAAATTATCAATAATTTCCAAATTAATTATGTCCATAATTGTCACCTAAATTATGTCCATACTTTTTAGGTATAAAAATTATACCAATTAATGTCTCAATTTAATTATATGCTTTTAAAGCCATTTTATGCCAATTCACAATTTAATATTTTTCCAGTATCCCCACGCTATCTGTACGTTGCAATATGAAATATGTTAGACTCGCAAATAGTCTAACTTATAAAAAAGAAACATCACAACTTGCATAACACATAAAAACAGATCTAACTTGTAATAGGAATTACAACATAAATTTGCATAGCCAATAATTTGCATAGACAATGGTCATATAGAATCATATATTTACATAAACTACCATGGATCTAAATATAGATCTAAACATGAAATTGTGAACTTGCATATATGAATTATGGGTCTCACCTAGACTTGCATATGTGAATATAATTTTCACTAAAAATGTGAATATACTTTTCACCTAAACTTGCATATGGATTACTACAACTTGCATACGAATTTATCACATGTTTTTGCATACAAGCTAGCATATGTATATGCTTGATTCACATATAACTTGTGTAAAATTCACATATAGACTTGCATAAGATTTATATTCAAACTAGCATACGATTTAACATCCAAACTTGCATAAAATACACATACGAATTAGCATATGATTTAACATTCCAAACTTGCATAAGATTCACATATGAATTAACATATGTAAAAACGGACTTGCATAAGATTCACATACAAACTAGCATATGATTTAACATCCCAAACTCGCATAAGGTTTCACATATGGACTAGCATATGATTTACATTCCAAACTTGCATAAAATGAATCAAGTTTAAAATGTATAATTGGACACATGAAATAGATCTACCAACATAAGATAACAAAGTTAAACAACATCACGTGATTCAACAGACATGTTCTCATAATCCAATTATACTCGTCATAATTAATTTATTAAATATATTGTGAAATAAATAGTACTCACAAAGATAGGTTAGAGAAGAGAATGATTTGTTCGTCTTTTGAATTAGAATTCTGACTTGCTAAATCCTAAGCTTTAGGAACGAGAATTATCCTAGGAGCATCATGATGGCCAAGAGACAAATTTTGTTTAGGTTTAGGGTTTGAATCTAGGCACTCTTTTATAGAAGTTTGAATCAATCTAAGCTGTTAGATTATCATAAGAGCAATCCCAACCATCCAGACTAGATAGAGTTATCTAGAATAGCCACATAAGCCCTAATGACTTAGCAAAGAGTCAGAAATCGTCACATTTCAGATCTGCCCGGGGGGTAGGTCGACCCCTAGGTCGACCCCCTGGTCGACCTATATAGGGAAGTCGACCCCCTGGTCGACCTGGCCCTTGGACGGGATAATTCCCGCCCAGCCCGCTTCCCTGTTTGATTTTTGAATTTCGAATTTATTATTCTGAACTGTTTTTAATTTATATAAAATCATTGAAACTTCCGAGGGTCATAACCTCCTCATACGAAGTCCGGTTTACGAAAACTTGGACACTATTCCAAGCAGAATTTCGAGACGAACGCAATGGCGTAACCCATTTCCCTTAATTCTCACTTTACTTATAAAGTATTCTCAGGATTGTTAATTTTAATATTCATAGAAAATTCAGGTTGTTACATTCTCCCCTCCTTAAAGGATTTCGTCCCCGAAATCTCCAAGTTAAGGAGAATGTATATCCTAACATCCAATCATCCATCTACTCAACCATCAATCACAGGCGTCCATTGTCCTTACAAGATTTCTAATGCCGTATGAACATATGCAAAAAGTGTGTGTATATGTTCCTTTTCTAATGCAAAATCAGGCGGTCCACTGATTCAGTTGACCTCCTTAATGCAAATTATGATAGTGCCATGCGTCCATTATGAATGCAAAAGGATCATAACAATACATATTACTTCTACATGTGTGCACAACCATTCATCAAAATGCAGCATCCATATGATAAAACAATCATTATACATCCATTAATTTAAATATGCACACACATTTATATGCAATATGGGAGTGACTGAGCCAATCTAGTGCCTAATGTGTGTGTTCATGCATTCACGAGCAACCACTAGCAACCACTTGCAATCACTCGCAACCATCAATCATAACATGTTTCAAATACATGTTTACATCCATTGGGTTCTACCTAAGGATAAAGAGTAGGACTGAGGAGATATATTTAAAATATAGATATAAGCATGAATAAAGTTATGGAAAAAGAGATCAAGGAGGTACCCTCAAAGAGAAAAGGGTCAGCTATGTGTATTTTCCTCTCAGTTTCCCAAGTCGCTTCTTCCTCAACATCACTCCATTGAACTTTAACAAGCATGACGTCACGGTTGCGTAGCTTTTTGACTTCCGTACCCAAAATACGAGTTGGAACTCTTCTCACAGTCTCTTCTCGTTCCACTTCTACTTCCTCTAGTATACTTGGCTCCACCACTTCCGCAGATTCATGTAAGCATTTTCGTAGTTGAGAAACATGAAAAAAATTATGAACTCCAGCCAGTCTCTCGGGTAGCTCTACTCTGGAAGCCATCGTCCCAATCCTTTCAATGATAGGAAATGGACCTACAAATCTTGGTGCTAGCTTTCCTACGGACCTAAAGCGAATGACATTCCTCAAAGGAGATACTTTAAGGAACACCCTATCTCCAACCTTAAACTCAAGGTCGGTCCTTCTTTTGTCTGCGTAGGACTTCTTTCTATCTTGTGCAGCCTTCATCCGTCTTCTTATTAAGTCCACCTTTTCTGAGGTTTCTCTAATCATGTCTGGCCCAAGTACAAGCTTGTCTGTAGACTCCCACCAACAAGTTGGTGATCGGCATGGTCTTCCATATAAAGCTTCGAAGGACGACATGACTATGGTGGCTTAGTAGCTATTGTTGTAGGAAAATTATACCAGAGGAAGATGATCCTCCCATGTCCCTCCAAAGTCAAGAATGCACAATCTCAAGAGATCTTCCAATACTCTGTTCACCCTTTCCGTCTGGCCATCGGTTTGGGGGTGATAGGCCGAGCTTAAGCATAATTGTGTGCCTATTGCCTCTTCCAAACTCTTCCAAATCTCGCTCGTAAAGATAGAATCTCGATCACTCACTATGCTGGAGGGTATCCCATGGAGTCGAACTATCTCTTTAAGATAAATGGATGCTAGGGACGAGGCAATCCTTCTACTTTTAACAGGTATAAAGTGAGCGCTTTTAGTGAGCCTGTCCACTATTACCCAAATACTGGTATTGCCCCTTCTTGACCTAGGAAATCCATTAACAGAATCCATCGAAATGCTATCCTACTTCCACTATGGGACCTCTAGAGGCTGAAGCAGACCACCAAGCTTCTTCTGCTCTGCTTTGACTTGCTGGCATATAAAACACTTAGCGACGAACTCAACTACATCACTCTTCATTCCACCAAAAGACAACCCTTTTTATATCCTTATACATCTTGTCTTCACCTGGGTGTATGGTCAGCTTAGAATGGTGTGCTTCTTCGAGGACCGTCTTCACTAAATCCCTTACTTGTGGGACACATAGCCTTCCATCCCGTCTTAACCAACCCTTATCATCAACGGAGTATCTAGCGAGGTGACTAGAAGTCTCACCCCTATCTAGCTTATCCATCATGTCAACTAGCTGAGGGTCTTCTCGTTGCACGGTTCCTATTGAGTCCAAAAGAGTAAGCCGCACCTCTAGCGATGCTAATAGACCAGGCACAATTTCAGAGGAGGGTCTAAAGTTAAAGTTTGCTATATACTCCAAGCTTTGCCTTTCTACAAAGAGAGGACTCAAGGTCAGCTTCTTCCTACTTAAGGGGTCTGCTACCACATTACCCTTGCCAGGAGTATAGGAAATCTCGAAATCGTAGGATGCCAAGAACTCCATCCACCTTTGTTGCCTCAAGTTAAGATCATTCTACGAGAAAAGGTACTTCAATGATTTATGGTCAGTATACAATTCAAACTTCTCACCTTGGAGATAATGGCGCCAAGATTTAAGCGCAAAGACGATGGCAGCTAACTCTAGATCATGGGTTGGGTAGTTTTTCTCATGTACTTTCAACTGTTTGCCCCCATAAGCTACTACCTTCCCTTCTTGCATCAAGACAGCACCTAGTCCAGTACCACATGCATCCGTGTATACGATAAACATCTTGCTCCCATCCGGCAATGTCAGAACTAGGGCTATTGTTAGAGCCCTTTTCAAACGTTGGAAAGCAATATCGTAATCCAAATCCCAAGCAAAAGTTAGGTTCTTCTTCGTTAATCTTGTGAGTGGGGCTGAGATTTTTGCAAAGTCTTTAATGAATTTTTGGTAAAAGCCCGTTAGCCCGAGAAAGCTTCGGACTTCAGTTGCATTCCGTGGAACCTTCCAATCCTGCACCGCAACTACTTTTGTGGGGTCCACAGCTAACCCTTCTTTGGACACCACATGTCCAAGAAATCTCACTTATTCTCTTCAGAAATGGCATTTGGAGAATTTTGCTTTCAGCTGATGTGCACGAAGAGTATCCATGACTTCTCTTAAGTGCAAAGCATGCTCTTCTTCATTCTTCGAGAAGATCAAAATGTCATCTACAAAGACCACCACAAACTTATTAAGGAATTCTCTAAACACCCTGCTCATCAAGTCAACGAAGTAAGTGGGTGCGTTTGTCAAGCCGAAAGGCATGACAAGCCATTTGAAGAAACCATCCGGGGTCTGAACGCGGTCTTATCAATGATGTCTTCAGCCACTCTTAGCTGATGGAACCCGGTAGCCAAATCTAGTTGGGAGAAAACCGACGCACCTACAAGCTGATCAAACAAGTCGTCTATTCTTGGAAGTGGGTGCCTATTTTTCTTGGCCAACTTGTTTAGCTCTCTATAATCAACGCATAGGCGAAGTGAACCATCTGCTTTGGTTGCGAATACTACTGGAGCACCCCATTCAGAAATACTCAACCTTATAAACCCCTTTTCGAGTAGCTCTTTGACTTGCTTACTGAGCTCTTTTCTCTCCCTTGGAGCCATATGTCTAACGAGTAGAGCTACGGATTTTGCATTATCAACTAGGTATATGCGGAAGTCTATCTCCTGCTTCGGAGGTAAGCCCTTCACCTCGTCAAATACATCTGAGTATTCACATACTACTCTAACAGACTGCAAGTTTTCAACAGACGCATCAGGAGGTTCTAGGTAGCTAAGCATAATAGAATGTATGGGATTATAAGAGATTTCGAGAGTGTTGCCGAAGCGAGTCATAAGTCTAACCACTCTCTTTTCACAATCAAGGATGGCACCATTACTGGATAACCAATCCATGCCTAGAATCAATCCATAGCCCGTGAAGCCAAGAACGAAGGCGTTGCATTAAAACTCAATGCCCAAGATAGATACTCTCAAATCCCGACAAATCATTGAAAGATGAGCTGAACCACGAATAGTATTTGAGACTACTATGGGATCCATAACTAGACTAGTATTTAAGTGCAGTATTTCAACTAACGAAGCAGATACAATCGAGTGTGAAGAGCCAAAATCAAACAAAGTACGAACAGGATAATCAAACAGAAAAACCAAACTTTTAACAGAAATGTTTCTACCTCTCTCATGTCCTGGTGCCATGAGAGCGTGAATCTGCCCTCTTGCCTGCCCTGGTGCCATGAGAGCCTGAACCTACCCTCCAGAAGTAGACCCTGCCCTCTGCCCTTGCTCTTGTCTCCTTGGGCATTCTTTGATCAGTTGTCCTGCCTAACCACAGTTGAAGCAGCCGGTCTTCTTATTCTTCCTACAATCCTTGCTCACATGGCCTGGTGTTCCAAAATTAAAGCATCTTTTCTATCCTTTGCTATTGTTGTCCTTACCACCTTTCTTAGGTTTCTGGTGTGACTTCTTTTGATCCCCTTTCTTTTTTGGTGCCTTACTAGCATTAGCGTCTTTCTCCTCTTCATGCATAAGCGCCATGTCTACCAGTTTCTCAAAGGTAGCCCCCATAGGAATGTGGGTCATAGCTAACCCATGTAGCGGCTCATTTAAACCTTTAACGAATCTCAGGGCCTTCTTTTCAGGGGTGTTCACCAAGTCTAAGCCGAACCTTGCCAACTGATTGAACTTGTGGACGTACTCCTTTACTGATAAATTCCCCTGCTTCAATGCCAAGAACCTTTCCGTGTATAAATTCTCTTCTGCTCGTGAGAGAAATTTCATCTCGAACCTATGTCTGAAATCCATCCACGTCTCTATTGGACGCTCTCCATTCGTAACCTCCCACCAAAACGAGGCTTCGTACTTCATCAACCAAGCAGCCAATTGGACCTTCCTTCCATCTTCTACCTCGAAGATACCAAACAAATCTTCTACCTCCTTAAGCCAATTTCGAGCTTCAACAAATGTCTCTGATCCGTGAAAAGGATTTTCGCCCATTGCTCGAAAGTCTTTTCATATCTTTGAAAAAGTATCAACACGGGGAGGGGAAGGAGGAGGAGCGGCTGCAGCTGGGGGAGGAGGGATGTCTGCTGGGCCTGTGGCGGTGGCCCTAGCCTCGAAATACCTTCTGAACCAGGCTAGTATCGGTATTCCCTCCGGTATCTCGGGTAACCTAGACATGCTGAAAAGAAAATGAAGAGATTCAAAATGGAGAATTCGAAAGAAAGATATATGGCTCTTGGGGGTTATGTTTTAAAACAAACTTTTCTCTCGAAAATACTCTCCTTAAAGCATACTTTTGAAAGTCTTTCATTATAAAACGCTTTTGAAATAAAGTTTTTCAAAATCTCTTATCTGTTCTGTTAATCTTCAGCTCTAATACCACGTGTAACACCCCACGTCCATTAATATAACTCTCAAAGTGAATGCATTAACTATCATGGAGTATTATTGGTGAATAGAACAGAATATAACAAGACGGATACATATATTGGTACTTGAAAAATTCAAAACAACTTTTATTGCAGTGGAGAAATAGTTTGATTAACAACATCATAAAACAACAGAAAAACCAAGTACACTTAGTAACCATCTTGACAAATTATTTTCTGAGTTCATAAAGTAAAAAAGCATAACCCCAACATAAGTATCCATAAAAGAGATGAGCTGAACTTTACTTTTAGCAATCCAAGCACTTCCAAAAGATAGAGAGAGATCCAGATCAAGCTCCACTAGTGTTAGTCCCACCCTGAGAACCTGGAGGGAGGAAGGAAGAAAAGAGGCGAAAACAAAGAGGGTCAGACATAAAGTCTGGCGAGTACCATAACTTTAACAATATAATTATTAAAGTAATTAAGATAAGGCATAAACTTGTAAAATAAGGAATGACTGTGAAACAAGTGGGCAAGACAAAAAGAACAAGAGGAATATTCTGGCATTAATCTCGCTCCTAATCACTATAGGATAATTACTATACTGCACCACTACTAGTCACCCTAAAAGTTTATCCCGCCTATTGAACATAGTAATCATAATGGTAGTTTCGTGTACCCCTAGTTGCCTTCATAGGTGTCGCCTGCCCCTATCTCCACTAGTTGTACCCGCTACCCCCATGCGATCGGCTCCCTAACTCATAGATACCTGTGCTGGTCCCACAGTGGGGTGTATTACTCCCCAAAGTGGCAACCCGATACCACTAAAGATGCACGGCTTATATCTACATGATGCAACAACGTCTTACCTATCAGTCCGGGCCCACGCACGCACATGACCCCGTTGGACTTGCGTTGCCACCGTTAACCCATTTTGACCTCTTACAATCAAACCCAGTAAGTGTGTCCCGTCCTCGATCTAACTCGAGCTCACAAAGATACTTAATGGGTTACAGGTTTGAAAAGGGTCCCCCATGTTTGACACAAGCCTTCCACCTATGCTTGGTCCCCACTAGAATTTTCCACCTAACCCCTTCTTATTCATGTCTTCTTACATGTTTAAATTTGGTTAAGTGTTTCTAATCATATTTCACATGTCACCCATGTCACCCACTTAACCCCCATGTCCCCACCACATGTTTATCTTGGTTAAGTGTTACTTAATTCATTATAACCGTAACCTTTTAAGACCTCCCACATTAGACTCCCGTTTCCGGTTGCTGGATTTGTCGGGCGGGTCCGAGCAGTCTTATACCGCAAACGTGTCTAACCTCGTATCTTTACAATTGTTACGCATTTAATTTATGCCTTCGACCTCTCACATTAGACTACCGTTTGTGGTTATTGGATTTTCCGGGTGGGTCCGGGCAGTCTTACACCACAAACGATTCTAACCTCGTGTCTTAGGCGTTTATTATTACACATTATTTCACCCCAGTTTGAATTAATTATCCCTATTCAAATTGTCAATAATTTCCAAATTAATTATGTCCATAATTGTCATCTAAATTATGTCTATACTTTTTAGGTATAAAAATTATACCAATTAATGTCTCAATTTAATTATAAGCTTTTAAAGCCATTTTATGCCAATTCACAATTTAATATTTTCCCATTGTCCCCACGCTATTCGTACGTTCCAATATGAAATATGTTAGACTCGCAAACAGTATAACTTATAAAAAAGAAACATCACAACTTGCATAACACATAAAAACAAATCTAACTTGCAAATAGGAATTATAACATAAATTTGCATAGCCAATAATTTGCATAGACAATGGTCATATAGAATCATATATTTACATAAACTACCCTGGATCTAAATATAGATCTAAACATGAAATTGTGAACTTGCATATATGAATTATGGGTCTCACCTAAACTTGCATATGTGAATATAATTTTCACCTAAAAGTGTGAATATAGTTTTCACCTAAACTTGCATATGGATTACTACAACTTGCAAATGAATTTATCACATGTTTTTGCATATAAACTAGCATATGTATATACTTGATTCACATATAAACTTGTGTAGAATTCACATATAGACTTGCATAAGATTCATATTCAAACTAGCACATGATTTAACATCCAAACTTGCATAAAATTCACATACGAATTAGCATATGATTTAACATTCCGAACTTGCATAAGATTCACATATGAATTAACATACGTAAAAATGGACTTGCATAAGATTCACATACAAACTAGCATATGATTTAACATCCCAAATTCGCATAAGGTTTCACATACGGACTAGCATATGATTTACATCCCAAACTTGCATAAAATGAATCAAGTTAAACATGTATAATTGGACATACGAAATAGATTTACCAACATAAGATAACAAAGTTAAGCAACATCACGTGATTCAACAGACATGTTCTCATAATCCAATTATTCTCATCATAATTAATTTATTAATTGTATTACGAAAGAAATAGTACTCACACAGATAGGTTAGAGAAGAGAATGATTTGTTTGTCTTTTGAATTAGAATTCTGACTTGCTAAATCCTAAGATTTAGGAAGGAGAATTATCCTTGGAGCAGCATGGTGGCCAAGAGACAAATTTTGTTTAGGTTTAGGGTTTGAGTTTAGGCATTCTTTTATAGAAGTTTGAATCAATCTAAGTCGTTAGATTATCATAGGAGCAATCCCAACCATCCAGACTAGATAGAGTTATCTAGAATAGCCACATCAGCCCTAATGACTCAGCAAAGAGTCAGAAATCGTCACATTTAAGATATACCCAAGGGGTAGGTCGACCCCTTGGTCAACCTGTATAGGGGAGGTCGACCCCCTGGTCGACCTGGCCCTTGGGCGGGATAATTCCCGCCCACCCCGCTTCCCTATTTGATTTTTGAATTTCGAATTTATTATTCTGAACTGTTTTTAATCTATATAAAATCACTAAAACTTCCGAGGGCCGTAACTTCCTCATACAAAGTCCGATTTACGAAAACTTGGACTCTATTCCAAGCAAAATTTTGAGATGAATGCAATGGTGTAACCCATTTCCCTTAATTCTCATTTAATAATTAAGTATTCTTAGGATTGTACCTTTAATATTCATAGAAAATTCAGGGTGTTACAAACCCTTTTCAAGTAACTACCCTACTTTCTTGTTGATCACCCTCCTTCCTCTCGGAGCCATATGGCGCACAGGCAATGCAACAGGCTTTGCATTATCTACCAATTATATCCAGAAATCAATCTCGCGCCTCAGAAGTAAGCTCCGGACATCCTCGAAAACATCAGAATACTCACAGACTATTGGTACAGATCGTAAATCATCGATAAAGGCATCGAACGATTCTAGGAAACTAAGCATGACAGACCCCTTTGGGTCACAAGAAATATCGAGAGTCTTCCCATGGCAAGTCAAAAATCTAACTACCCTTCTCTCACAGTCCACAATGGCACCATACATGGCTAGCCAATCCATCCCTAGAATCAAACCATAGCCTATGAAACCAAGCACATATGCATTGCACTCAAACTCGATGCCCAAAACAGATATCCTAAAACACCAACAAGTCATAGACAGATGAGCCGTACCCCCAATAGGGTTTGAGACAACAACGGGATCCAAAATCATACTAGTACTGAGGTACAGATACTCAACCACAGAATCAAATATAAAAGAATGTGAAGCGCTAGAATCAAAAAGGGTTCTAACAGGATGATCGGAAAGAGAAATCAAACCTTCAACAGAAACTTTCCTACCTCTATCCGATACACTAGCCACGAAATATGCACCTACCCTCTAGAAGATCCTTCCCTTTGGCCCTATCCTTGCTTCTTCGGGCACTCCTTAATATGGTGTCTGACCTCTCTACATTGGAAACAAGCATTCTTCCTTTTTCTGCAATCTTTGATCAAATGACCCTCTCGTCCATAGCTATGACATCTCCTCTTATCTCGAGTTTTATCGTTCTTTACGCCCTACTTTTGTTGTTGTTGTTCTTTCTTGGGCCACACTTTCTTGTTTTGTGTCTCATCAGTGTTAGCTTCATTCTTTCTTCCTTTATCTTCTTCGTGCGTCAACGCCATATCAACGAGTTTCTCAAAAGTTACCCCCATCGGAATATGAGAATTAGCCGACCCATGAAGGGGTTCATTTAACCCTCTTGCAAACCTCAGAGCTTTCCTATGCGGGCTGTTCATAAGCTCCAAACTAAACCTTGCCAATTGATTGAACTTATTGACATACTCTTTGATAGACATGCCTCCTTGCTTAAGTGCCAAAAACCTTTCCATTTGCATACTCTCTTTGGCTTGAGAAAGAAAATTTATTTTGAATCTTTGTCGGAAATCACCCCAAGACTCAACTGGATGCCCTGCTTGCATCACTTCCCACTAGAAAGAAGCCTCATCTTTTAGCTGCCAAATGGCCAATTGAATCTTCCTACAGTCGTCAACCTCAAAAATCCCAAACAAATCCTCCATCTCTTCAAGCCAATTACTTACTTCCACGGAATTTTTAGTTCATTGGAATGGCCTTTCCTCCCATAGCACAGAAATACTTGCATATCTTGGAGAAATTATCCGCTCACGGAGGAGGAGGAACAGCGGCTACAGCTGGGGGAGGGGCGTCTGCTTGGCCTCAGGAAGGTGTCGTGGCCTCAAGATACCTACGGAACCAGGCCATTGTCATAACGCCCTCGGGAACAATTGGTTCCCCATAAATGATGAAAAGAAAAAGGGATTCAAATAGAGAGTCGAAAGATATATCATATGGCTTTGGAAAATATGTTTTTCAAATTATTTTAAAATGCTTTCTTTTTAAAACTTTTTAAAAACAATTTTCTAAACCTCTTTATCTGATCTGGTAAGCTTCGTCTATGATACCAAATGTGGCACCCTACATCCGTTAATGTCACTCTTTATCAGAATGCGTTAAGTTTCGTGAAGCGTTATAGGCAAACAGAAATAGAAACAACACAAGATAGATATAAAGTAACAACGGAATTTAAAACCTTATTCTTTAAGAAGAAAACATCATGGTCCAAAATCTAATTACAACATAAGTCTGAAATACTGAAAACCCATTATATCAAATTAAAATTTATGCTTTGTAATAAGAGTACAGTAATATAAAATCAAAGTCCCCAAAAATAAAGCCATAGCAAGGTAGACAGGAAACCAAAGTGGTACATCTAAGCAGCTCCAAGCGGAAACAGAAGAGAGAATCTAATCAAGCCTGAGTATTCCTACCCTGAGAACCTAGGGGGAAAAAGGAAGAGAGAGAAAAGAAAACAAAATGGGTCAGACATAAAGTCTGGCGAGTCCACTTACTTTTAGCATATAAATAAGTAAAAGCATCTTGATAGGTATATAAACTGGATAAGAGAGATAACGGTATCATAAGACAAGTATAAGAGACTGAGCAAGATAAGCAGAATAAACAGAACAGAATATATTGCGCTTCCCAAATACTTTTCTCTACACCAATACTAGTATAACAGAAATGGAAACAGAATGATCCCAACGGACATAGGTGTACTTCTAGTGACGGGTTTTACCCCCAACGATAATAATAGGCAACCCAACAGAAATGACAGGTGTTACACCCAGCAATAATAACAGGCTCCTAAAAAAGTAGGACTATATGTACCTTAATTACTACCCCTATCGCTCGGCTCCCTATCTTGTAGATACCCTGTGCTGGCCCCAAAGTAGGATGTATCACTTCCTAAAGTGGCAACCTTTTTTTCCGATAGGCACAGCCATACCTAATGGTGCTACGACGTCTTATTTCCCCTAACAAGCAGACTCATGCACGTACATGACTCCGTTGGACCGCGCCACCTGACACCTCCCCCCAAATGAACCTCTTATATTCTACACAGTAAGCGTGCCCTGACCCCTACCAAGTTCGGGGTCCCACTTTGGATACCAAGACGGATTACTGACTGATACGGGTCCCACACACGATAGATGTTACAAGCCACCCCCAGGCTTGCATCCCCACTACTAGAATTTTGATAGGTTTTGCATAACAGATTAACAAGCCCGCATAACCCCACCGTATAAAACAGGTTAAGTTTGTCGGATTTATATAACCCCCTCCCCCGATTTTAATAGATTTACTTAACTCCTCCCATTGATTCAAGCAAGTTTACTTAACACGTACACAATTTGACAGGTTCATATAACTACCACAGATTTAAACAGGTTAAGTATTACAGGTTAATAGGTTATTATCATTTTTTTCATTCATGTCTGTTAATGCACTAGACCTCTCACTTTAAGTTGACCACTTGTGAATGGTGGATATGTCAGGCGGTTCCGGGCAGACTTCTACCACAAGCTGGACTTAACCTAGTGTCATAGTACCGTTACGTGTACATTTACGTGCTAGAACCCTCCCATTAGATTAACTACTTATGGGTGCTGGATTTGTCTGGTGGTTCCGGGCAGACTTCTATCACAAGAGTAATCTTACCTCGTTATAAGTGCGGGTACAGTTTCTATTTACTGTAATTTAGGCATATTCATTCTTAAACAATTTTTTATGCTCATTATATATTATGCCCCAAATCCCAGTCTGATTCACGATACAAGTTATGCCCCCAAATTAACGTTTTAGATCAAGGTATAGGTTACGCCCCAAATCTCAGTCATGTTTTACAATACAAGTTATGCCCCAATTTATCGTTCCCAACCGTTCTCAGTTTTGTTCGTTCGCATATTTCAGCGACAGGCCTAGGCTCGAAGGTAGTCTGGCTACAAAAATAAAAAAAGGTATGGAGGGAAAGAAGAGAACATAAATAGTCATAATAACAAAACAGGCATATGATGATAGAAATAGGCATACTAACAGAATAGGCATACTGTGACAGAAATAGGCATAATGACATAATAGGCATATGATAACAAAAATGGGCATAATAGAGATAGGCATGTAAGAAATAAACAGAGGATCGGGTGTACAAGTAATGGCAGATATGTTTAGTTATGATTCAGGTTATTAACAAGCACAGGTTTAGATCCAAACTTATAAACATGTCAGGATTACTTATTAAATGTTTATATCTAAAAATAACATGAACTCACAGGGACTGGATCTAAAGAACTGAGAAATGAGCGTTGATGTTGTAGTAGAGATTTTTGTATACGTATAAATCATTGTTGTAGAAGAATAGGCTAATTCAATCTGAGCTGGGGCAGCACCTCATTGTCTCCATTGTGTTTTATGAATAAAACAATTGAAACGATGTCCTATTTATAGCCGACCACCAATGAACCTGGTCAAAAAACATGACCCGGTTCAAAGAATGGATCTTCCCCAGATCTGGTGGGGTTGACCCTAGGGTCGACACCCCCTTGTATGGGTCGACCCATGGGTAGACACCCATTGGGCATGAGGTCGACCCCTAACGGGTCGATTTCCCGCATCTTCCCGCCTTCTGGTTTTTTATTTTCTAGACTTGATTTTGTGTGTATATTTATATATATATATATATATATATATATAATTTATGTGTATACAAACTTCAAAGCTTAATAACTTCTTCACACAATGTCCATTTCATGCAAACTCGATGTCTATCTTAAATAGAATTCCAAGACAAACTCAATGGCGCAGTCCATTTTACTTAATTCCCAATATTTAATTAAGTATTATTTAGTTCATCATTATAATGTTCTTTTAAAATTATGAGGTGTTACTGCCTAAACCAACATCAGAGAAGCGCCGAAGAAATATTTTCCTTGACGTCGAATAGCCCACACAACACGATCAAACAATAGCATCCACAACTCTAGCTATCACCGCCAACCTTACATTGAAACCATCGTTAATCGTATGACTAGCCCAACTTGCCATCTGTCCATAGATAATGGAAACCCCGGTTCTAGAAAAACTCCATATGCCATTGTGACTCGTATCTAGTCCTTTCAACATTACTGTGACGACCGCCCACAACCCATGCACTAAACAAGAGGAATAGTGCGCTGAAGGGTGTGCTAGATGATAACATAAACGGTACCTGTCGTAAAACTCACAGCGCAAGGATAAAATATAATAGAACATATACAACAGGTCATAATAGTGAAGCATACTTGATTAGAAACTTCAACCCTCATAACAATTAGAGAGAAAAAATATCCATACAATCTGGAAATTATGACCTAAGTGTTTGTACAAATTTGCCTCACTACAGCGCTCAGAGATAAACACCACACAACGGAAATAAAGATAATATATAATAGCAAAGATAATACACCATCCTCCTGCTCGTCACCAAACTACAAAATCATCCTCACCAAGATATCATCTGTCACCTGCTACCTAGTTTGCCCATCCAAACAATCGGATGAACAGCCCAAGGTAATAAGAGGGAAACATAAAACCTTGAGTCAGACAATAGTCTTAGTGAGCGATAAAAAAGCCAACAAACTTCATCAATAAAGTATATAAGAATGGGTAAATAAACGAACTAATTTACCAACAACACCAGAGAAGAACACAACTCCCACCTTCCCCACATCGTACAGTGATAGCCTTTATAACAAGCATTTCAACCATACGACCAAGGTAATCCAAACAACCATTCAATCATGGTAGCTAGAAATAATCCATAATAACATCATTACATTTGGATTATATATCTAACGTAAACCATCTAAATCGAATTCAACATCCCTCAAGCACCAGCCCCAAATGCCGAAACCGATATCAGACAGGCACCCAAGAAACATCTCCTCCGATATTGGACTATCTACGTGAGATGGTACAAGAAAAACAAACAATCATACAAGACAGACTCTGGCTATCACCGCCAATCTTGCTTTGAAAACACCGTTAATTGTATGACTGACCATATCATACTACCATCCATCAAGGTCTAATGGTAACCCCGGTTCTAGCAAAAACCCCATACGTCATACAATTTAACATATCTTGGCCATACACGACGCCCAGGGTACTCGACCTACAACCGATCCATCACTAACCCGACCGATCCATCCCTCACAGATCCATGATCGATCCATCACAAACCAGGCCGATCCATCCCTCACAGAACCATGATCTATCCATCACAAATTTATCCATGCACGATCCATCCATCACCGATCCATCCGTCGTCGATCCATACAGATCCATCAACGATCCATTCCATCACTTGACCATCATAGATTTGAGCCGATCCATCCATTACATATCCATTGTAGACGTAAGTTGATCCGTTCCTCACAGATCCATCACCAAACTTGAAAACAATCTGATTCAAACTTATGCAAAACACTCGATCTAACTAATTGTCCAAAATCAAACATCAACAATCGTTAAAATAACATATTTTCATAAATAACCATATGGAATTCACCAAAATCATGATAAATGAATAAATGACCAAAATAATGGATCTAACTTGCATAAACATACGAAATTATATGAAAATTACCGATTTTAAGTTGCTAGATTAGATCCTATAGCGATTCATGTGAAAATACACTTACTATGATGTAGATCTATTTGATAACACTTGAAAATGATGAAGTTAAGATCAAACACTCATATACTTGATTGAATCCATGTGAGAGATGCATATCACCCACCAATTCTCCAAAATAACCCAAAAACACCTAGATCCGGACAGCGAAGAAATTTCTCTAAACTCTTCGACTCGATGAACTCTCCCTATGAATGTCGTAGATCTATCTTCAATTGTTGTTGTAGACTTTCGATTCTCCTCCTTAGATCTAGATTTTAATGGTGGAAAGATGAGCAAGATGGAGTAATGGAGGATCACAAGCTCCCCCAAATGAGAGAATGGAGAAAGTAAACTATTCACTATACCTCCCACCCCGTATTTATAGCCTTCCACCACCCCACTATTGGGTCTCCCCAGATCAGCTCAACAATGGTCTAAAAATCTAAACAACCAGCTGTAAAACCTTAAAACAGCGATTCCTCCCAAACCGCTGAGCCAAATCTTTAATGTGACCATGTACGGAAAGGGAATCATCATTTCCTTTCCAATGACACTGGTCTCAGTGCCAGATTCGATCCAAGTCAAAAGTTATACCTTGTATAAGACTGATAGAGGCAAATGGTCATAAATAAAATTGATAAAAATTATGGACATGTTTCACATCCCCATAAGAAACATATTAAGATATGAGAATGATTTAACCCTCAGGGAATAAAATAAAAATATTTTACCATCTTCCGATACGTAAAATGTAGGTGGTTACGTTCTCCCCTCCCCCCTTTTAAGAATTTCGTCCCCGAAATTCCCACAAACACAAACAACCAAAACAATTCTGCATGCCTATAATCCATGAGTAGCCAATTCTATTATCCAAAATACCAGCCATCAAACCATGCATCAATATCCCTATCCTAGCATATGGAATTCTAACAACAACAACAAAGATAACAACAAGTAACAATGATGTAACTATGGCACGATATCAATGGATCATATGGACCAAGAGTTTTGGATGGGTAGTCTTTATACTCTCCTCCGTCTTCCATGTACCATCGTCACTATCCTCACTCTATTATACCTTGACTAGCTTAACCATCTTCCTCTTAAGCTGTTTCGTGTCATTTACCACAACACGAAGTGGCTTACGAGGTCTCGTAACCGCTACCCTGATTTTAGGTTTTCGTATTGTTCCGGAGATACAACCACATCTGGATCATGCGCTTATTCATAGCAATGATTCGTGAAAAGCGTTACGCATAGGCGACATCTTCTCGAGTAACTCTAATATATATGCGAACTTTCCAATTTGTGCGACTATCGGAAGCGGTCAAACAAACCTTTGAGCTAACTTTCTTTTACTTCCAAATCGAACAGCATGCTTTAGCGGTGAAAACTTTATAATAACCATATCGCCGATGTCGAATTCTAAATCTTTTTGATGGTTATCAGCAAAACTCTTTTGACTATCTTAGGATGCCTTCATTCGTTTTTGAATGATCTCGATACAATTGATGTCTCTTTAATCATCTCAGGCCCAAGTATCAGCTTGTCTTCGGTTTCTAACCAACAAGCCGGAGAGTTACATGGTCTTCCATACAACGCCTCATATGGTACCATCCCAATGCTTCTTGCAACCTTTTCTAAAATCCACTCATGAACAATGGATCTCGATCACTTATTATGCTCTTAGGGATACCATGGAATCGAACTATCCATTTCACATAAAGTTCAGCCAACTTAGATGTTGTCCTAGTCAATTCGACAGGAATGAACCTTGCACTTTTGGTCAAGCGATCCAGGATGACCCAAATTCCTTTGTTTCCTGCCCCAGTTCTAGGTAGTCCATCGATAAAATCCATTGATATCTGCTCCTACTTCCGTATAGGAAACTCCAATGGCTGAAGCAATCCACTCGGCTTCTTATGTTTAGATTTCACGAACTGATAATTCATACACTTGGAAATGAACTTTCCAATATCTCTTTTCATCCCTTCCCAGTAGTAGACTTGCTTCGTGTCTTGATACATCTTATTACCACCGGGATGAATGGTCAACTTCGAGTGATGACATTCCCTCAGAACCTCATCTCTCAATCCGTCGATATCAGGAACAACCAATCGTCCTTGCTTTCGAAGCAACCTTCTCGATCGTCCTCGAACTCTTTATTCTCTGGTTTTAACTTATGGGTAAACTCGACAAGCTTTACATCACGCTTTTGCCCTCCCCCAATCCTTTCGATAAGAGCAGGTCTTATCGATAAGCTTGTCAATATTTCAGGTTCCAACTCACATCGTGGCCTGAAATCAAACTTTGCCAAATACTCGAGGCTCTTCCATTCCGAAAACATCTCTCCCAAACTTGCTTGTCTTAGACTCAATGCATCTGCCACTGTGTTACCTTTGTCAGGAGTATAGGCTATACCGAAATCATACGATGCCACAAACTCTAGCCACCTTTGATGCCGAAGATCCAAAATCCTTTTGGGAGAAAAGATACTTTAATGACATGTGATCCGTGGACAACTCGAGCCGAACTCCCAACAGGTAATGTCTCCACATCTTCAGAGCAAACACAATTGATGTTAACTCTAAATCATGAGTTGGATAATTTCTTTCGTGCTCCTTTAGCTGTCGACTCGCGTAGGCCACAACCTTATCCTTCTGCATCACTACTGATCCAAGTCCAGTACCACATGCATCGGTTTTCTAAAAGCAGTCTTCGGCACACTATCCTTTACCACTCGCAATTAGTGAAATTCCGTTCCCAAATCTATTTGAGAAAACACTTTGGAGTCGTAAAGCTGATCAAACAAGTCCTCAATCCTTGATAGTGGACACTTGTTCTTCTTAGTCATCTTATTCAGCTCACGATAGTCCTCACACAATCTCTACAAGCCACCAGCCTTGGTTGTAAACACAATTGGACCCCATTCGGAAGCACTCCTTCGGATGAATCCTTTCTCAAAAAGTCACAAACCTGCACCTCTAACTCTTCCTGTTCCTTAGGCGCCATCCGCCTAAGAAGCGTAGAGATAGGTTCAGCACCCTTGACCAAATCAACTCCAATCTCAATCTCATGATGCAGCGGCAACTCTTTGACTTCGTTAAATAAATACTCAAACTCACTTGCGATTCGCACGGATGACAAGTCTTCTTGTGGAATTCCAAGTGAATATAACAACTCACAAAGACACCATCTTTGGGTTTACCCCGAATCAACACATTTTGCCCTTCCACATCGTCGACTCTTACCTCTAGCTTTTCACAGTTCACTCTTGTCGCATACCTCTTGGGCCAATCCATACCCAAGATGATCCTAAACCCAGCAAAAGTTGCACTAAGCATCCCTTCATAAATGAGCATCCATGATCAAAAAATACTGGATCACCATAGATTATGTAAAAATCAGATGAACCCATACTAGATTGATTACAAACAATGCTCTATTACAACTTCAAGTTCCAAACTTATTCGGCATACAATCTAATTATAGGTTAAAAGAAAGCGATGCTCTAGTACAAAATAGAACTCAACAACTCCATTGGCAGAAAGCACTACTAAACTAGAAACATCTTCTTCTGATTCTCATTAGGAATGTAATAAGAAATCGGAATAGCTTCCACAACACATTATTTCTCTGGTTGCTTATTCTTTAGAAAATATGGACAATTTTTCTTCTCATGTCAAAGCTTGCCACAATTAAAGCATCTCCTTTAGGCTTTTGGCTTCTCACAAAAGTTGGCATAATCCCCTCTAACTGATAGTTGAAGCAGAAGTCTTCTTAATTTTATTCTTTTGGTTTTCAGTCCATTTATGTTGCTTTTTCTTCTTCATATTCAGCTTCTTTGTAGCACTGGGCCAATAAAGGTTTCTTCATCCGTAGGAGAATAGTCCCTCTGTCGCTTAGCGGAATGCCTTCTGGGTACTGTATAGGAACACCACGTCCTACCTCCACTTCTGGAATGGGCATCCTCAACATAGTTGTTGCCATCATGGCCGCCACGAACATAACCAGATATTCTAGTGCAATAGCTAAAGCTCCTAATTGGATTCCATCTTCTAGTCTTCCAGACTCCGGCTCTGTAACAACCTGGATTTTCAGAACCGGTTTAAAAATTTTATTTTAGCTGTTTTAATGGATTTTTAATATTTAAAATGATTTATTTTAAATAATAATGACTTAAAATTTATTTAAATCGAAGTTAGAATGTATAAATTTATTTTAATTATAAAACGAGCCTGAAATGGCGCGATAGTTTGAAAATTCGAATTTAAATTTCAAATGAATATACAGGATTCAAAATAAATCAGATTTCAGTAAAACTAGAAATATTTAAATTTATTTAATTTTATCTTTCTAAGAATGTGAAAAGGTCAGATTTCACTTTATAAATTAAAAGTTATATCCAGTTTAAAATTCAGAATAGTCGCTATGGAATTTATATATTTTTTATATAATATATAGCCCTTAAAAATAGTAACTTTGCAAACAACCTCCGTTTTCGATGAAACCACTTTTTTGGATCCGGAATGTCAAGTTATTGCTATATTCCATTTTTCATAATTTTTGTAATTAATATGTGAGCACGGTGAATTTAAACGTGTTCGGTAATTTTAATTTGAAATGGATAGACCAGAAAATGGTCATTTTTCAAACGGTCTCCAAATTCGGCGAAATTAGTTTTGCTAGGATCGTATCATCAAACATAGCTAGATTTATTTTTTTGGAATTTTTAGCGTCAGTATGTGGCCCCGGCAAATTAAAATGTACATTTAAATTTAATATATATTGATTTATATTTTAATTTTGAATTTTTTTTATCGAAGTAGTCGAATTGGCTTATGAAACATATCCCATTGTGTCTGGAATGGGGGTATTTGGCTAGGGGCGACAGTCGTTGGGTTTGATTTGGAGTTCGAATCGATAAACAAATAATATTGGAATTAAATATTAATTTATATTTTATTATATACCAGTATGTCCGGCACGTCCATTGGACGTGTGCATAGACTACTGAGACCGAATTTGGTAGTAATGAAATAATGGTAAAATAAATAATGTATCGTTATATAAATTTATAGTTGTAATTTAGTAGATTGGTTATTCCCCTTATGAAGAAATTCAATGTTACCGTGAGTAACAAAACCATGAAGACGTATGTTCGACGTGTGAAATAAATGAAGCAAAATCATTTACTATGCAATTTTAGTCATATGCGTGATAAAATAGGTATGCAAGCTAACTTTTTCTTATTGTGAAATATTCACGAACAAATGCACAAAATACTTATTTCTATAATTTCGAGCATCAGTCTAATTTCGTTGGAAATATGTAATGGAAAAATATATTTTATTATGAGATTAATAGCTTATTCTTTTTTATTGTGATATTCATAAGTTTAAACTGAAAACATAAACAAACTATGTATGTAAATTTTTCTATATATATATTATATATATATATATATATATAGTTTATTCACATTCGAGGTATTTCAGGGCTTCTTTTTTCACGTCTTGGTAGATCAGCAAGGATTTCATTAGTAGGTTATTCATTGTTAATTTTTGTTTGGTACAATTAAAATGGATGGAGGGAGAAATGAGATTTATTTTGAATAAACTGTCTTTGCATTGCACATAAATCGATAAGTAAATTTCAAAAAAACGAACGCTTATTGGGAAAAACACGATAAGAAAAGACAATGAAAATACAGATGGCACAGTGGTATTGCATTCTTCACAAATTACCGTACATATAAATATATAAACAACCTGAAGATAAGTACAAAGTGAAATTTTATTCAAACAACAACAAAGTAGAAGGAAACAGAATTGAAATAAAAAATGGTGTCCGTTTAGGTATTTGTAGTAGTAAAAAAAAGTTGTTTTATGTCCGTCTTTGTTGTTAGTGGAGCGGTAAAAGTGGCGTCAGATGTGAAGAAATATTGGAAAGTGAAAGGAGTAGATTGACTTGGCTAGTTGAAAAGAAACATGAAGTTAAAAGCATGAGAACGATTCAAATCCTGATACAATATTATAAATGGATGTCCAACTTATTTGTATATGACACTTTCTGTCATGTGGCAAACATGTGATAACATTTTTTTTAACATCCATATAGTTCGCGGATGTACGAAAACACAACAGGTGGACACAAATTTTCTAATTTGTTCAAATAAGTAATACTACGCAAACAGTGTTTACATGCATCTGATTTGAAATGTAGGTAGAACTTTACATATATGTCACAATATCCAGACTTCATGGATTTGTTATTTCAGCAGAGTAGATAGAAAATTTTATTATAACTATTAAATAGAACAGTACACATCCAACAGCTAAAAGCTAAATCGCCAATCAGGAGAGTACTACTCATCAGTCAAGGTATGTATAATACATAATAACAATTATTACAAATACAAATTAGTTCACTAAATATAAAACTATTTATACATATCAGAAGTTAGAATCGCTGTGAAACCAAATTACTTTGATGTTATCATCGAGTGAGCATCGATCTTATCATGGTGAGAGCTTCGATCTTATCATGGGGTGAGCTTCGACTGGACATAGGTAATGTAGGATCTAATGCTGGAAGATTGCATTATATGAAATTGTAAAAGATGTTTTACAACCTATTAGAATGTTGCAATGAAGGCTGGCACCGTCAAGTACTGTTCCTTTGCCATTGTTTGGCCAAGATGGAATCTTCTAAGTTCGCCGCAGTTTACTGCAAAAGATTGCATATGGTTACGCATTTTCTCATAATAATAAAAGATATTTTTGGAATATAGTCAAATGAGATTATGGCTTCAAAGATTAAAATTATCTTCCAAGCATTAGTTAGGAAAGTGATCTTAAGAGCAGTCATGGAATAAACAAAGCCAAAGAAATGATATAAAAAAGCAAAACCTGTCAAACTGATCCTAAGAGCGGGCATACGTACGTCTATACATTCGAAATATAATAGATATTTGTGTGAGACGTTGCTTACAACAAGCTGAAGCAAACAATAAGTAGTTCCAAGCACGACCATTCCTGCTGTGCCAAGCCTTCGCAACCCAACAAAACCCTATATTCCTAAAATTAAAGCAACTGTGGATAAAAAGTAAGTAAATGACCTAAGATTTCAGTTTTATGTTAAACACACAACCGTGGAAATATAATAGTAAGAACATTCAAGATCGGGGTCAATAATGAGCAAAATTCTCAGGGTAGTGAACTAATTAGTTCAGTAATAAGAAGAAAAGCAAGCATTATGACAGAAACAGAAAAGTCCATCATTAAATATAGAACCAAAGAAGGAGTTGCAGAAAAGTTTGGTGTATACCTACTCGAGATTCTTGGTTCTACCACAAAACCCATGAATGAAGCTAATTCAGTGAGCTACCATCTACCTGCAGCGGTTTTTAGCTATCAAGTAAGAAGAAAAGTCAAAATTAGCAATCAATAAAAATCAGTTACATCAACAAAGTTGAAAGGAGGAACTCTACCACTTCAGATATACAGCATTCCCAACTCAATATGAGTTGCGTATGCAATTTAGGATCTATAGTAGTACAAAACTGTCAAAAAATGGACTTTAGACAGGAGGGAAATAGAAATGAAAAAAATTGATTTTTTGTTGCAAATTTATTTCAAATTAAGGAAGAACACAATTGTACCGTAAATGATTTCAGTTTAAGGAAGAACGTAATTGTACCGTAAATGATAAAGAAAATGAACAACTGAGCTTAAATCGTAAACGTAATCGTAATGTAAAAGATAAAGAAAACTGACAAATGACCTTAAATCAGAAGAAAAAAGACGAAGGTTTCCATTTCGTGGAGCTTCATCGGTGCAGGTATAAGAGGCGGATTATAAGTCATGTAAATTTTTCTAAGAACAGTCTTAAACATTGCAAGGAAAATGACATGTTCAATTTATCACATGAAGCATGACAGTCAAAGGTTCATTGTTTCTTCAAAGAAATTAAAGAAATATATGCTTAAAGACATAAGACTAACAGAATATGAGATTTCAATCTCCTTGTCCTTGCATAGAATATAGCGCCTCTCTATTGAGAGAGCTTTCTATCCAACAAAATAGGAGCATCTATGATCCTACACACACATAAACAAATAATTTGAATACTTAAAATAGTTGTAAATAATTAGACATACCAATATCTTTGGGTTCTAAATATTAATTTTGTTTAATTAGTTTCAAAATGCTACTTTTGAAACTTCCAACAAAAAACCACTGCTATCCTTTTGTCATTTCAAATACCTACTTTAAAAAATAATATTTTCGGATTGCCAATAAATTTTTTTATTGAAATGAAATGAATAAAAATTGATAATAATCTTTGATTTACTCATCTATATTAAAAAACTAATATGAGAAAATGAAAAGTGTGGAATGTCAAAAGGTATATGAACTTAATTTTATGGTTTACTGTTGTGAAATTAACTTTGATATTAAAAAATGGATATAGCAACTTAAAGATAATAATTTGAAAGGGATTTTTTTTGGAAATATTGGAAAAAATATCAGTTCTACTATTGTTGTGTATAAATACACAACCCCTCTACACACACATGAAATATCATTTTTTGAAGAAAATGTTATATGCATATGAATTAAACATGTACTATCATATAACTTACACTGGAAATGATGATATTAATTTTTCAGTGTTGAACATAGCAAAAAAAATAGTGGTTTGTTTATATAAGCTTAGATAAGTATAGAATATCGAATATCTCATTACACACATGAATAATAAATTAGGCTGAATTAATGGGTGATGAATGCAATAGTCGATATAAAGTGAAAAGGGTCAAGAGTTGACAATGTCAGTAGCCGAAGGAAGTATGAGTCACTTGGAAAATATTATGAGATGAACATGACATTTAACACATAAAATGATGAATAGGCATGCAATATTAAATAATGAAATCATACCTGGTACTTTTATAAATGGATAAGTATACCCGTTGGTTATCATAAGTGCAAACGTCTCCCATATTTTAGTTCTGCATCAAAAATAGCGTTATATAACTAATATTTAATCTTAAACCACTAACCGTTGAACATATAAATTATATTAGCATGCTAAATTTAGAGCACTACCAAATAAACAACAAAGTTCTAATCTGCACTAATTTGTCAATTGTTTGCGTATAACACGAGTTTGAAGTAAGAATGAGTCTTGTAGCTAGTCTCCCTCCCTCCCTTTTTTTGTTTGATGTTTGACTGCTAACTTAAGGCTTAGGAAATACTGTAGGAGTAGCAAGCGGAAATGTTCTCAATCAAACGTATGAATCTATAGTTCACTACATATTACATCAGGAATCAATAGCAAATATTATCACTGAAATTTGTTAGGCAACAAAAGTAATATTCAAATCGTTAAGTCTTGAGCTCATCAAAATACCTTTCTCATCCACATTAGCTTTGGTGGCAACAACAATTTTTTGTAATATGTGATAACTTTGGCCACTATCCGTTACAAACCGATGTCATATCCTCATCTTTGTTAGCCTCTATCATCCCATGAAGCTGAGCAATAAGGAATCTGGAAGAATGCCGAACATAAATAAGAAAAATGCTTATGGAAATAAAAATTATAAACCAAAATACTAAAAAGTACCATCTTCCTTTAGATAAAATGCCAGTCCAAAGAATAAAAAACAATAGTTAAATTCAGTGAGAAATGAAAATCATCACAAGAAATTTACTTGCAATCATCTAGAATTGCAACTTGAAATACGCTGACGACTTCATTTGATTAAGTGGATATGGAAAATCATTTTATACGGCAGAAATGCTATGGTGCGGAAAAACATAACACATTGTCTAGGTATCTAAACATACATCATGGCATGAAAGGCTTGTCTATTCTATTTCCATTCTCATAGTAACCAAAATTAAATCCAAATAAAAGAAGATGAGGCCTTTGTATACAATAATATCCAATCTAAATCTATTTTATTTTATTTTTGAACGTCACATTACTTCATGGTCGAAAAGGGTAAAGGATCACTGCAAATTCTAAAGATATTGAAATCCTATTAGATATTTCTTCTCTGATCGATTAGGGACCAAGAAGCGTCAATGCAAGAAAAATACTTGACCTCCCCTAAAAAATCTCAGATCTAAATTGGATGGAAAACGTGCAACTTTTTTTGAATCTTTTGGAATAAATCAATCATCTGAATCTTGCAACAAATTTGAAATCAAATTCATGTTACCTCTGATGATATCAATGGACAATTTGATGCATTTCGTGCCGAGTAATTCCTAATTCAACCTAATACGAATGAAATTATAGTTGAATTTAAGATCGTCTAATGTTTTGCCATTGTACAACAATATAAAGCTTCTTGACAACATAACGCATCCGATCTCAGAATCAAATCTGATCTTCGTGTTATGATATTTTTTGGTCGATAAGATGCAGGTAAAGGCAGTTTATAAAGAAGAAAATTGTAGGGAATTTTAAAAACCTTAAAATAAATAGCAATAGTAAAAATAATAAATTTTTATATCAAATTGTTGATCAGTGAATAATTACCTCCCCTTAATCTCGCTCATCGTCATGAACGACCACTGCAAAACCAACATCCAAGAGAATCGTGGTGAGTCATAATCTATGAATAGAGCACAGTAACCTCTCCTTGATGAACATGTTCGCCGGTTGCAAGAAAAATCGAGATTTCTTAAACTGTCAATGAGAAAAATCAAACAACTTTCAAATTTTGTGAGTATACATGTCTCCTGGAGCTGCACCGACCCAAATGCCATTTTTATTCCCGGTCGATATTCCAGAATTTATTCAACCAAATAAATTTTATGTTGACTATCAATAGCTGTAGAGAGTATTTCTAAACAATCATAATGTACATGTAAAAAGGAGAAAAAAAATCAGATCAACTAATATAGATAAAGAAAATATAAGAGAGGCTATAAACTAAATGAATCCTAAATAATTTTTACCCTTATCAATAACCATATCATAGATAATGAAAATTACAAATTTTGTGCAGAGAATAATATTCTTTTCCAAAAATTGACTACTTAAGTAAAGAGATAAACCTCATCTGCTTTTATTTGGATCATGATCCACATCAGCCAGAACATAAAATATTAATGCAATATTTTTAGTCCTTAAGAGCTAAAAGATAAAATCTGACAATTCATAAACGCATTCTATAAAAGAAAATGTGAAAATGAAACAAATGAGCGAGGTAGAACCAAGATACATAGAGATGAGATAGGGTTAATTCTTCCAAATTAGGCCACAAATGTAAAACTTGTACATTTATATAAAAGAAATGTAAATTAGATGTCCTTTTGACGTCACATTCATACACTCAAGGTCAGGAAGTTCCTGTCAAACATTTATGGGGTTAAAAATCATGGAGTCAGAATTATACATTTGAAAAAGAAAATTTAGTTACATATCATTTTAATTACTTCATACCTGTCAAACATATCCATACAAAGGCTCTGAATGCTTTAAATGTCACTTTGCAATCACCAAACGTATTCGAGGTTAAAAGTCAATGAAGTTGGCATACACAGAAATTGCTCATGCCATCATGCCATATAAACACTCTCAGAGACAATTCGATCCATGTTGTAAAAGAACAACAGATAGACAGAAGCTAGTAAAAAATCACCAAGGTATATGTGAGCTGTCGAGATATCAAGGTTCAAGGTTTTGACTCTCTAGTATAGTGGTATCTTCGTCGCTACGCCCAGTAGCAAAATTCAGTTAGATATATTCAAACACAGTCGATGGTAATAACTCCATTAACCTAAGCTAAATGTTCTGCCGAAATGATACAAAAAAGAGGAAATTAGATATTAGAATTATTAAATGAAAAAAAATAAGGAAAACTTTGGATATTAGAATTCTTAAATGAAAAAAATAAGGAAAAGTTTTAAATCATGAGATTGAACTTGAAATTCAGGCCACTTACGTTTATACATCTAGTTTGATACCCATCTCTTCTTCTTTAGATCCCTAATCCATCTTTGTAGTTCCTTCCCAGCGAAGACCATACATCCTAGTTTCTTCTCTATTTAGGGATTAATGCTTGCCAACTGAGGCGTGGATGGAGGAGAGGATCGACTGCGCTTTTTTCCTAGTTTAGGGATTCATGATTTTTCCATTTTTGGGGTTTTGTTGTAACGGACTGAAGAACGATTCAGGTGGAGAGAAAAAAATAAAAACAGCGCGAGTGGCAGTGGGTGGGTGGCTACCATTTTTTAGAGAACGTGAACCCTTCTATAAATTCAAAGGGTAATATAGATATTTCAAAAGCTTCATTTTAAGGTATTCTCGTTATAATATAATAATATATATATGGGCTGGTTCGAGAGCACCCCAAATAGTGCAGCACTCCAAAAGTCCCTCAACCACAACCAAGTATTTCACACTCTCTCTCCTTCCACTCATTCTCTCACTTCCCACTCACATTCTTTAATATAAATGAGTGGTTGTGCTTCGGGTGCAAATGGGGGGCAAAAATTCAGGGGGGCTTATATATATATATATATATATATATATATATATATATATATATATATATATATATATATATAACTGGGTCAAAACCCTACTTCCTTCTCAACGCGGTCAAACTTAACTGCCGACTCCTTCTTCTAATCAAGGGCCGTTGTCTTCACTTTTTTCTCTCCCAAAATCTCCTCATCTATACTGCGATTTAAAAAAATCTCCGCACAAAATTTAAAGAGGAAGGTTAGATATATAATTCCATATGGTTTAGATCATTTTTGTAGGGTGTATTTAGCTCGAACTTCGAGCTTGAAGAGCCGGCTGTTCCAGGCGTTTCCACGGCCAATGGTGCGATCGACTTCGGCGCTGTCCATAGAGGTGATGGTGCACTCCACTGGCTCGGACGTGAGCCGTTCAGATCGTGCTTCGGCGTGATGGGGATGTTGCAAAATCAAGCCCTAGTGTGCCAGCTCCGTTAGATTACAGTTACAGGAATACAACGAAGAAGAAAGAGAGATTAACAGAAGAGATTTGCTTAAGGTTTAATTAATTATTTAATTAATAAATTAGTTAATGACCAATGTGATGATCAAATGTTTAAACATCCATAACTCGTTCAAACCCGACGAGGTTGGATCCATTAGAATCGAGTCGAAGAGATATACATTTCAAAACTGACTAGGACAAAAACGGAGCAGATTAGAATTTGTGGCAAATTCAAACTCAAACATTACTGAAATCGACAATAAAAGATTGATGGAGTGGAAACCGACGATGAGATCTCTTTCTCACTAAAATTACTTTATAGTTAAATATATACTAGAATGCAGACGGGGCTTAGAAGCCCACGACACTATTTATTGTACAAACCATGGTTGTTTGTTTAGACTGTATTGTGTTGTGATGTGAAATGTATTTAAAATATTCATTTATTGAATAAAATATTTTATCGTTAAAAATATAATCTTTACCATATATATGAACAACATAAAATTCTCCTGAAATGAAAATAAATATCCATTTACCAATTGGACGATTTGTTTATGTACACCCATTTAATTGACATTGATTGGGACGATAATATTTTACGCATTGCCCAACTACACAAATAAAATCAGTGTTTTTTGATTGGAACCCCACACGGGTATTGGGATGATATTTGACATAGACTAATCCCAATATTTAGTTGTATGTCAATCGATGGGTTGACAGGCTGTGATGAGCGTTATTTATTTATTTTAATGCTTGTACTGTTGTAAAATGCACTCTGTATGATGTTTGAATGTTGAATGATCATTTATCATTATTGTTGAACACATGCGATGTATGAAATCCATATAACTAAAGCTATATGGTAATTGATTGGGTCTGATTCCAATTCAGAAATAACAAAGATTTTAAAATAATTTTTAGTAAAGATTTTGTAATAATATTTAGTGAAGATTTTAAAATAATATTTAGTAAAGATTTTAAAATAATATTTAGTAAAGATTTTAAAATATTATTTAGTAAAGATTTTAAAATAATGTTAATTAAAGAAATAAATTATGATTTTGATGTCTGATTTGGGATGGACAAGAAAATATTGAAATATATGAAGCCGTGTTGTTTAGATTTGCGCCACTTTAATGCAAATGATATTTATATCGATTTTATTTATTTTTGTAATGAATATCGAAAAGGAAATGATTTCAAAACCAGATATTTTGAAAATATTATCATTTAAACATTAAAATGACATTGAATATTCAATTTTGATTTAAAATTGAAAATGAAGTTAAAATCATTTTAAAATGAATTTATAAATGATTTATAAATTACGTTTTAAATGGAAATCAACGAAATATGTATTATATATATATATATATATATATATATATATATATATATATATATTAATGGACTAAATAGAATGCTCCGCGCTGCGACCATTCACGAATTTCGACCATTGACTTTGAATTGGCATTACGGAAAATTCGACCGTCGGATTCTCCCAAAACTAGAACCGTTGGGTTCATATCGAAAAGAGCTTTCCAACGAATATAAGAGATTTGAAATCTAATGATTGGATTTGAAATTATGCCCAAATCAAATTTAGAAAAGGTCGTTGTAACTGCAGTTCGATGATCGTTCATGGAAATCAATTAAAAGGGCCTTAATAAAATTATTAAAAATATTAATAATTTGTGTAAAATCATAATAAATGATTTGGAAAGTATTGGGATGAAAATTTCCACATTTTTAAAGATTAAAAAAATATTTTTATCAAAGTGAACTAGTTATTAACTAGAATAATAATCCAATATTTTTAAAGAAGTAAATTGGATTCGAAATGGTTTTAAAAATAACCAGAATTTTCCAATTAATAAGTTGGAATGGATTGGAATGGAAATAATCTTCGGAATATTTCGATATTGGATTATGTGGTCATACGGATATTGTTATGGAAATTTGGAAGATACAGATATCGTTATTCCCAATACGATATCCGTTAGTTTCAGAATTTGATACTGAATATAAGCCGATATAATTTCAATTCAGAGCCTTTTATTTAATACTGAATTGGATTTTGGGTTTATCGTGAATGGTGTCTTTAATAACACTGTTAGTAAACCCCATGAGAAAAGAATAAATCTTTTAATTAAGATTTAGTGAAGTTTTCCAGTTAATTAATATTTAATCAGAAATGAATAAGAGAATTGGATTTTGGGTTTGTCGTGAACGGTGTCTTAAATAACATTGTTCTTAAACTCCGTGTGAAAAGAATAAATCTTTTAGTTAAGATAATTTGAGTTTCCAATTATATTTAGAAATTGGAATAAATAAACGAAATGTGAATTAGGTTTGTTATGAACTGTGTTTTTTAACGACATTCATTCTTTAACCCAATTAACAGTGAAATGGGATTTGGAATTTATAATTCTTTTTATTAAAATATAATGGAAAATTTCCAAAGTAAAGTTTTACAGTGTAATATAATAAATTGGGATTGAATGGAATTCGATTTGGTAATAATCAAAGTGAGCTTCTGTGGAGGAAGACTGTTAATATATATGGAATTTAAAATGCTTCGTCATTATTCCATTTATATTATTAGTCGGATACGGAAATTGATATCGATTATATATTGATATGTTTTTCCATGAAGATTCCATAATTAACGGAATGGGATTTTGGTTTTATCGTGAACCGTGTTTTAAATGACACTAGTTCTTTAACCCGGTTAAAGACAGGATTACATGTCGAACATTGTATTTCACACCGTATCGTTGATCTCTGCTAAACATATATGTAACGACCCGCATTCTACGCATCGGAGGATCATAGAATATTTATTTCTTTCTCAGAAGGAGTCATATGGTCGTGTGACATTGGGGGACGACTATTGGGGTCATTTCCCACGTTCACGATTTTTGTCGATTTTTGAATGACCGTTTTGCACCTAGCTGATCTTGTTTTGGCCATAACTTTTGATTGGTTAGGAATTTTGACCTGAAACCACTTCCATTAGACCCGGATGATGGTTTAACTTTCCGTAAAGTGGTCATATGTAAAAAACGGACTTACCGTTTGGGAGATATGGCTAAAATAAGGTTTAGAAGGTGAAAAACTGCTTAACCGGGCCAAATAAGATGATTAGTGAATGGGACCATAACCCATTTCGGGATTAGGGTTATGGGGAGGCTGAAATGAGTTAGGTTTTCATTCTATTTCAGTTTTCTAGCCGTTATTTACCTCTTAGAAACCCTAACAATGGCCTCCACCTTCTAATTTCATCCCAAATCACTCTCTAATCAAGTTTTAGCCTAATCTACGTCAAATCAAAAAGAAATAGCACCAAATCAGAGTTGGAGCTGTTGTGTTTCATAGAGTTTCAACTCAAATCAGAGATAGTTTCAGATCTAAAGTTAATTTGTGGCTAAGATGAGTGATTTGCATTTTTTTACACTAATTATGGTAAATTAAGGGTAATTAGTGTTAATTAGCGAATTTAAACACGATTAAATTTTGGAAAAATATTTATAAATTTAGAAATATTGTTTTAGGCCTTTGTTAGAAATTTGGGTTGATTTGGTTAAGTTTTGCAAATCTTATCATTAGATTTTCTTAAACATGCTTAAGGGGAAAACGTAGGTTTTTGGGTTTGTTTGATCCGTTTTGACAAATCAAATTGTTATTTTGGTGTTTATGGTTGATTCTCTATGTTGCTATGACTGTATGGTATGCTTTGAGATTGATTGGAAAAGTTAGAATGGTCGAAAACACCATTGTATGGAGTAAAACAGTCGCGAAAAAGTTGCAAGAAATGTGCAGGGCTTCGGATCGGATCGGCGGATCGGGCAAGGGGAATACGAACCGGATCGGAATTTGGCACTAGCGGAGCCTTGGCAACAAGGAAGGCCAATTTCAAAGAGTTGGAGTTGGGTGGGGATCAAGTCAGAGTTGAGTGTAACACCCTGAATTTTCTGTGTCTATTAAAAGAATGAATTAAAGAATACTTGATTTTTAAAGTGAGAATTAAGGGAAACGGGTTACGCCATTGCATTCGTCTCGAAATTCTGCTTGGAATAGAGTCTAAGTTTTCGTTAATCGGACTTCGTATGAGTAAGTTATGGCCCTCAGAAGTTTTAGAAATTAATTTAAATAAATTAACACAGTTCAAATTAAAATTCAGAATTTGAATTCAAACCCCGAAGCAGGCTGGGCGGGAAATTTCCCGCCCAGGGACCAGGTCGACCAGGGAGGCAACCTGGTCACATAGGTCGATTAGGGGGTCGACCTGGGGGTCGACCTATGCCCCTCGCCCAGATCCAAATCTGAGACGATTCTGACTAGTTGCCGAGTCCTTTCTGACCTGTTGCTGAGTCACTAGGGCTTAGGAGGCAATTCTGGATAACTCTATCTAGTCTGGACGGTAGTGATTGCTCCTAAAACGATCTAAAGGCTCACATAAGATTTAATTCTATAAAAGCAATGCTAATCCTCAAACCCTAAATCACACAAATTCATTCCAAGGAGCCACCATGTTGTCCATGACTGTTCTAGCTTAGCCACCATTTCTTCTTCAGTTAGAAAGCGAGTCAAAAGCTTCGAATCAAAAACTAACTTAGAGAATTGATAGTCTTCTTCAAGGGATTGCTTTTCAAATTCAGAAAACAGATCCCAGAAAACAAGACATTCTTTTCTTTGTAAGTCCTGTTATTACTTAGATGTGAACGATTGAAAGTTATGATTTGTAATAAAATGAAAACTAGCGTTATTCCTATTTGTAAGATAATGATGATGCTGATTCATGCCTATTCTTGTAACGATTCTATCGTATATGCTTATGAGATTATTGTGGTTATTATGTTGGTGTTAAACCAATCATGTATTATGTAAAGTTTGGTGATTTATTCATGTTATGTTACAAGCAAGTTGTTAGGCTATGTGGTTATTATGTTGATGTAAACCGATCATGTAAATTTGGTGATTCGTTCATGTTATGTTACATGCAAGTTGTTAGGCTATGTGGTTATTATGTTGATGTAAACCAATCATGAAAAATTGGTGATTCATTCATGTTATGTTACATGCAAATTATTAGGCCAAGACATGTATTATGTTAGATTTACATTTAGATCTATGAAAATTGGATCCAAGATTAAAGTTCACATTCACATGTCTAGTTGAACTTGTGTAATTTTATATGCTTAAGGTTTATGTTTAGTTGGACCCAAATTGCAAATTTACATTCACATGCCTAGTTGAACTTGTGAAATTCTATGTGCTTAAGATTTATATTTATTTGGATCCAAATTGCAAGATAACATTTACAAGTCTAGCTGGATTTAGATAATTTCATATGCTTAAAGACTCATGTTAGTTTGATCCAAAAAATGCAAGTTTATTATTTTATGTCACATTTACATGACACATGTTTAGTTAGATCCTTATTATATGTTGTGTGAATGGTACATGCTCCCTTCTTTCCCTTTTTGTATATAAGTTGGTCTAAGTTATGAGCCTAACATTCTATGTGAATTTTGCGAACGTATGACGGGGGTAACGTTGGGAAAACCTTAGAAATTATTATTATTAGCATAATTTGGCCCATAAATAAATGAATGGTTAGTGCCATAAAATTGGTATAATTTACATACCAAAAATTGAAAATATGATTTAGAGGGTAAATGGGGCATGACTTGAATGACAATAATTGTGGATAATTTACATATAAATTTGAAAGATAAATATGTAAGTTAAGAAAAAGACGAACATGCCTAACCCGAGGTTAGATTGAGTTGTGGTGTAAAACTGCCCGGAACCGCCCGGTACATCCAGTAACCACAACAACACCTATCTAATGTGAGAGGTTAGTGCATCATGCCCAAGGAAAACCCGAGGTTAGATTGAGTTGTGGTGTAAAACTGCCCGGAACCGCCCGGCATATCCAGTTACCGCGATAACACATATCTAACGTAAGAGGTTGGTGCATTAATAATTCAATTAATGCTAATGAACAAGATGAATGACTAGGGTTAAGTTAATGAGAAACACTTAACCAATATAACAAGATGACTGACTAGGGTTAAGTTAATGAGAAACAATTAACCAATATAACAAGATGAATGACTAGGGTTAAGTTCATAGGAACACTTAACCAATATAACATGAATGACTAGGGTTAAGTTAATGAGAAACACTTAACCAATATAACAAGATGAATGAGTAGGGTTAAGTTAATAGGAAACACTTAACCAGTGTAGCATGATGAATGGGTAGGGTTAAGTAGTAAGAAACACTTAACAAATATGACTTGATTTGTGGTAAGGTTAAGTTAAAACAAGAGGGCAACAGTTAACCAATATGACTTGATTTGTGGTAAGGTTAAGTTAAAACAAGAGGGCAACACTTAACCAGTATGACTTGATTTGTGGTAAGGTTAAGTTAAATCAAGAGGGCAACATTTAACCTATATAACTTGATTTGTGTTAGGGTTAAGTTGACACAAGAAGGCAACACTTAACCAAAGTAACATGACAAGTAGGTAGGTTAAGTAACTTGAATTGATTACACTTAACCAATACAACATGATGAACATGTGGGGTTAAGTTAATAAGAAACACTTGACCAATACAACTTGATGGACGAACGGGGTTAAGTTAATAGGAAACACTTAACCAATCCAACATGATAAGTGAGGAGGGTTAAGTTAATAAGAAACACTTAACCAACATGACACGATGAATGGGTGGGTTAAGTTAACATGAATGGACAACAATTAACCATTAAATAAACATGCATGAATCAGTGGGAGGGTTAAGTACATATCGGATTGGTGGGTATTATTAGTAAATATAGGCCCACAAACTTAACCATTAAATAAAGATGCTTGAATCAGTGGGAGGGTTAAGTACATATCGGGTTGGTGGGTAATATTAGCAAATATAGGCCCACAAACTTAACCAGTAGGAAACCCTAGTAACTGGGACCCATTTCAGCAGTAACCCACATAGATGTATCATGGTACCCTGAACTAGGCAGGGTGGGGCACGATTACTGGGCTGATTATAAGCGGTCAAAATAGCGGCAGGGTGTACGTCAGTGTAGGTTCTGACGGTTTCTGGGCGTGCACGTACCCCGGAGTGGGAAAAAGCTGGCACTGGGTACCAGTAGTTATACACTGTGCATCTTAAATCGTGTCGGGTTGCTATCATAAGGATTGTTACACCTTATGGTGGGACCAACATAGGTTATTGACACGCAAGAGAGGGCCGATTGACACAGACACAAGGGAAAATTAATACGAGTAAGGAGCCGATCGATAGAGTTGTAAGGGTACATCTAACATGTTCATGGCAATTAGGCAGATTGAGGTGGAATCCTCACGATAGATGTACACCTGAAGGCTACCGCAATTGCGGGGATTGGGATCACATTACAATATGATCATTTTATACAGATTACTAGTTGGGACACTAGTTAGTTGGTGTAGAGAAGTGAAATGAGTGCGATAGCATATTCAGCCTTATTATCTTATTTCTAGGGTGTTGTCCTAGATTCTGCTTATTCTTGTCATACCCTTTTCTTGTTTACATGCTAAATAGTCACTGGACTTACCAGACTCATGTCTGACCCATTTTCTTTCGTCTTCTTTTCTCCCCCTGAAACACCCCACCTTCGTTAGGGTCACTCTCAAAGGGAATGCCCTAATTTTGGTGGAGGTTTATAAGTACAAGTCACAGATACACAAGACAGATATAAGAACGCATATTTGTAAACAGTGGAAGAACAACAAACTTTTATTTCATAAAGTCAAATACGTGTTACAACAACATCCTTTCCAAAAAAAAAACATAACATAACACTTTCATAATCTGTCTTGAGTACATTATTTAAAGAAGCATAAATAAAACATAGATAAACTGCAAAAGCCCCATAGTGGATTGTCCAAAGCCATGGTTCAAAACAGGAAAGTCCAAGCAATACATTTCTCTTCTTCAAGCTGGATGTTGAGGTAGGTCAAGCTGCTGTGTTCCCTCCCTGAGGACCTGGGGGGGAAACAGAAGAAAGAAGAGGAAAGAAAAGTAGAGTCAGACATAAAGCCTGAGTAAGTCTAGTACTATTTTGTCTATGAATAAAGAACTGGGTATGATAAGTATAAACAGGAAGTGGGCAAGCAAAATAAACTTGGTTAAGTTGTCTAGGGTCGAATATACTATCGTACCCCATGTTAATCCCTGAACCCATATAAACTAGTTTCCAATTTGCACCCCATAATCAGGGTGATGTGATCCATTCTATGACGATCGGCTCCTACTCGCAAAGTTACATGTGTCTTACGGCCCCCGATGTCTGTAGTTACCTATGCTGGTCCCACCATGGGGTGTATCAAGTCCCATAGTGGCAACCCGACACAACCTTAGAGTGCACAGGTATGCTACTGGTGTCCAGTGCCTTATTTTTCTGCGCCGGAGTGTGTGCACGCCCGCACTCCGTTAGAAACTACACTGCTACACCACCGCCGTCGCTTTGACCTCTTACAATCAGCCCAGTAATCGTGCCCCACCCTGCCTAGTTTCAGGGTATCCTGATACACCTTTTAGGGTTACTGCTGAAAAGGGTCCCCCATTACTAGGTTTTCTATCTCTAGCCAACATGCTAAGTTGGTTAAGTGTTTCCTACCTAACCCCCACCAGTCCGTTTAGTTTAGCATGTTCCATTTTGATTAAGTCTTTAGTTCACTTAATCCTAACAATCCTGACTCAGCCTTAATTGTCTTATTAAGGCCCTGACCTCTCACATTAGACAGGTATTGTTGTGGCTGCCTGTTGCCGGTTGGTTCCGGGCAGTCTTACGCCACAACTTAGTCCAACCTCGGGTCCTTGCTGGGCTCCATGTTTAACCTCCCACATTGGATAGGTATTGTTGTGACTACTGGACAGCCGGGCGGTTCCGGGCAGGTTTACATCACAACTCAATCCAACCTCGGGTTAAACACATCGTATTTTCTACATTTACATATCTTGTCATTCTTCTTTATTTCTTATATGTAAATATTTGCGGCCCATTATTAAGTTAATGGTGTAAAGGTTACACCAATCACGGGCCCAACCCATACTTGAATTTGGGCCCTTCTATTTTATATTTTCATTCATTAATTAATTTTAACCCAACGTTCTTTTCCCCCGTTTTACACGTCCGTTTATATATATATATTGGGCTTAGCCTTTTAAAGCCCAATTTAGCCATGCGAAAAAGGGGAGGCTTATGGCGTATACACAAAGAGGGGAAGGTGAGCGCATGAACTTGCAATACGACGTTGGAAATACAAAATAGAAATTGGTGTACTTGCATAGTGGTAACATAGGTGACATGAATCAAAGCATGTGAACTTGCATAGGTTTAACTACAACATGAACCTATATTCTTATTTAGGCATAATGTCAAACATAAGCATGTCATAAATATTCCTAGCATAAGCATAGCATAATGTCAAACATAAGCATGGCATAAATACTTTTAGCATAAACACGGCATAAAAATAAACAAGTCATGTTCATAAGGTTTCTACATGTTTACAAAGGGGATACTTTGTTACTAACACAAAAGCATAGTTCAACTTATTCATGGTTTAAGTCTAATCACATAACGATGGTATAAATATACTTATGCATAAATATTCCTAAACATGGTGTTTTCTTTAAACTTGCAAAAAGAGATTTTTGAGTCTAACCTAGCCATGTCTCACATATGTCATCATATAATTCTTGTAAACAAGATAGACTTAATCATGGATCTCAATTATGCCAAATATCATTCATAGCCTAGCCATATTCATAAGTTTGCAAAAGCATGACTTAATACATGGATTATGGTGTCAAAATTCCAATATAGTTTCATATGAACTATAATAACCAAACTTGTTTCAATTACTTGCAAAATGATTTACAAAAGTATACATCATGATGGCATAATAACAAAGCCCCAAACTTGCATGAATTTCAATCAACTACATACATGTAGCTTCAACATAGATTACATAATTTGCGCAATATTCCAAACGTATACTTGCATAGAACTACCGCATGTAGTTCTTTATAATTGAATGACATAATTCAGAATATCCAAACGTATATAAATTGATAAGAACGCACAAATATGAATTTTACTGCCACAATTCAAGCATACATATCTACACAATTGTTTATTCATACCAAAGTAATACTCTACTTACAATGGTTGCGGCGAATTCTCTAATTAAGAGATATGATTTCTTTGTTGAATTGATTGGCTTTAGGTTGCTTGAATTGCTTTAGGCTTTAGAACTTCTTCCTAATTCTCTCTCTAGTTGGCGGCTACTCTTAGTCGTTCCTCAGCAACATGGCGGCTATGTTCTTAATTTGAATGAATAGATTAGGGTTTAGTCTAGGGTTGTTTATATAGAGGTTAGGAATTGATTAGGACCCTTGATGTTGCTAGGTTAGATCGTAGCCATCCATTAGGAAGAGAGACCAATAAAAACTTGCCACCTAGCCCTAGTGACAAAGCAGACCACAGAAATTCGACCAAACACAGACCTGGCCAGCCAGGTTAACAGGGCTCGACCAGGTCGACACCCCTGTCGACAGGGCTGTCGACAGCCCTGTCGACATGGGTAGCCCAGGTCGACAGCCCAGTCGACCTGGGTGGCCTAGGCGGGTGTTTATTCACCCTGGCCCATTGGGCCCCATTTTCGAATTATTTTATTCTGTTTGAATTTTAAATTTAATTAAAAACTTCCGAAGGCCATATCTTCTTCATACGGACTCCGTTTTTCGAAAACTCGGACTCTATTCCGCGTATTTTTCCGAGACGAACGCAATGGCGTATCCCGTTTTCCTAAGTTCTTTGATTTCAAATTAATTATACTTTAATTTGTTAATTTCACAGTTATAGAATTTTCGGGGTGTTACATTCTCCCCCACTTAAAAGGATTTCGTCCCCGAAATCTTCAAGTTAGGAGGAATGTATATCCTAACATCCAGTCATCCATCTACTCATCCATCAAACACGAGCATCCACTGTCCTTAAAAGACTTCTAATGCTTCATGATCATATGCGAAGTGTGTGTGTACATGTACTTATCTAATGCAAAATCAGGCGGTCTACTGATTCAGTTGACCTCCTTAATGCGAATTATGTAAGTGCCATGAATCCATTATGTATGCAAATTTTCCTATTCTTGATTCTACATGAGTGCACAATTATTCAATACAAATGCAACATCCATATGACAACACATTAAAGTTCAACCATATACGAATACAAACATATATGCATATGCAATATGAAGTGACTGAGCCGATCTAAAACCTAGATTGTGTGTGTATATGCAACCACGAGCAACCACTAGCAATCATTTGCAACCACTTGCAACCATCATCCATAACATGTTTCAACTACATGTTTTCATCCAAAGGGTTTCTACCTAAAAGATACGGTCGAGGAAATATACCTAAAAAGATAGATAAAAGCGCAACTTAAGGAAAAGGAAAGATCAAGGATGTACCCTCGAACAGAAAAGGGTAGGCAGTGCGTATTCTAGCTTCAGTTTCCCAAGTCGCGTCTCCCTCGGCGTCGCTCCACTGAACTTTGACAAGCTTGACTTCGCGGTTGCGTAGCTTCTTCACTTCCGTTCCTAAGATGCGGGTTGGAACTTTTCTTATGGTTGCTTCGCGTTCCACTTCTGCCTCTTCGAGGATATTTGGCTCTACCACTTCAGCTGACTCATGTAGACATTTTCGGAGATGTGAAACGTGAAAAACATTGTGGACTCCAGCCAACTTCTCGGGTAGCTCTAATCTATAGGCCATTTTCCCAATTTTCTCGACGATTGGGAATGGCCCTACGAACCTTGGTGCTAGCTTTCCTGTGGTTCCAAAACGAACAACGTTTCTTAGCGGTGATACCTTGGGAAAAACTCTGTCTCCAACTTCGAATTCAAGGTCGGTCCTCCTCTTGTCGGCGTAGGACTTTTGTCTGTCTTGGGCCGTCTTCATCCTTCTTCGTATTAAGTCTACTTTCTCTGAGGTCTCTCGGATCATATCTGGTCCAAGTATGAGCTTATCAGTAGACTCCCACCAACAAGTGGGCGATCGGCACGGTCTTCCATATAAAGCTTCGAAGGGCGCCATTCCGATGGTTGCTTGATAACTGTTGTTGTAGGCAAATTCCACCAAAGGAAGGTGGTCTTCCCATGTCCCTCCGAAGTCAAGGACGCACAGTCTTAAGAGGTCTTCCAAAACTCTGTTCACTCTCTCTGTTTGGCCGTCGGTTTGGGGATGATAGGCTGTGCTCAAGCATAACTGCGTTCCTACTGCTTCTTGCAGACTCCGCCAAAACTCGCTGGTGAAGATGGGGTCTCGGTCACTAACGATGCTAGATGGTATTCCATGGAGTCGAACGATTTCCTTAAGGTAAAGTGATGCTAGGGATGAGGCAGTTCTTCTACTTTTGACAGGTAAAAAGTGGGCGCTTTTAGTAAGCCTATCCACTATTACCCAAATGCTAGTGTTGCCTCTCCTAGACCTAGGTAGCCCATCGATGAAGTCCATTGAGATGCTATCCCACTTCCACTGCGGGACCTCCAGAGGATGTAGCAGTCCGCCAGGCTTTTTCTGTTCTGCCTTAACCTGTTGGCACACCATGCACTTAGAAACGAACTCTGCCACGTCCTTTTTCATGCCGTTCCAGAAGAAAGTCCTTTTTATGTCGTTGTACATTTTATCTCCGCCTGGGTGTATCGTCATCTTGGAGTGATGTGCTTCCTCGAGAACCTTCTTTACTAAATCTTTTATCTGTGGGACGCATAGTCTTCCGTCTCGCCTTAGCAACCCTTTATCGTCGATGGAGTATCGGTTGAGGTGACTTGAAGTCTCACCCCTAATTAGCCTATCAATTATTTCCACAAGCTGAGGGTCCTCGCGTTGTGCTGTCCCTACTGAATCCACTAAAGTTGGGCGCACTTCGAGAGATGCTAGCAGGCCCGGTACGAAATCGGAGGAGGGCCTAAAGTCGAAGCTGGTTATAAACTCTAGGCTTTGTCTTTCAACAAACAACGGGCTTAGGGTCAATTTCTTTCGGCTCAACGCGTCTGCCACTACGTTGCCTTTGCCCGGAGTGTAGGAGATTTCGAAATCGTACGAGGCAAGGAACTCCATCCACCTTTGTTGCCTCAAGTTAAGATCTTTATGCGAGAAAAGATATTTCAACGATTTATGGTCAGTGTAAAGTTCGAACTTCTCACCTAGGAGATAGTGTCGCCAAGACTTGAGTGCAAAGACGATGGCGGCTAACTCAAGATCGTGGGTTGGGTAGTTCTTTTCGTGCACCTTCAATTGCCTCTCGCCATAAGCTACTACCCTTCCTTCTTGCATTAAGACGACGCCTAGCCCTGTCCCACATGCATCCGTATAAACAGTGAACATCTTGCTCCCATCTGGCAGCGTCAAAACTGGGGCTGTTGTGAGAGCCCTTTTTAGTCGTTGGAAAGCAAACTCGCAATCCAAATCCCAATTGAACACTAGATTCTTCTTAGTCAATTTCGTGAGTGGAGCTGAGATTTTTGCAAAATCCCTTATGAACTTTCGATAGAAACCTGCTAGTCCTAGAAAGCTTCGGACCTCAGTTGCATTCCTTGGTGCCTTCCAATCCTGTACCGCCACTACCTTCGCAGGGTCCACTGCTAACCCTTGTTTGGATACTATGTGCCCAAGGAACCTCACCTCTTCCCTCCAAAAGTGGCATTTGGAGAATTTGGCTTTTAGTTGATGGACTCGCAAAGTTTCCATGATTGCCCTTAGGTGCTGAGCATGTTCCTCTTCACTCTTTGAGAAGATAAGGATATCATCTACGAAGACCACTACGAATTTGTTGAGGAAATCTCTAAATACCCTACTCATCAGGTCCACGAAGTAAGCAGGTGCATTTGTCAAGCCGAAAGGCATGACAAGCCATTCAAAGAAACCGTCTGGGGTTCTGAACGCCGTTTTATCGATGCTATCTTCAGCCACCCTTAGCTGATGAAAACCGGTTGCTAAATCGAGTTGGGAGAAAACAGACGCCCCTACAAGCTGGTCAAATAAATCGTCAATTCTAGGGAGAGGGTGCCTATTCTTTTTCGTTAGCTTGTTGAGCTCCCTATAGTCAACACATAGACGGAGTGAACCATCCGCCTTTGTAGCGAACACCACTGGAGCGCCCCATTCTGAAATGCTCCTCCTAATGAACCCCTTTTCTAGAAGCTCTTTAATCTGTTTACTGAGCTCTTTCCTTTCTCGTGGAGCCATATGTCTAACGGGCAGCGCAACGGGCTTTGCATTATCTACAAGATATATGCGGAAGTCTATTTCCCGCTTCGGAGGCAAGCCCTTCACCTCTTCGAAGACATCCGGATATTCCCGGACCACTCTAACTGATTTCAAATTTTCAACAGAGGCATCTAGCGATTCAAGATAACTAAGCATAACCGCATACGAGGGATTACAAGAAATTTCCAAAGTATTACCGAGCTGGGTTAGGAGCCTAACAACCCTTTTCTCACAATCAAGGATGGCCCCATTACTGGATAGCCAATCCATACCCAAAATCAAACCATACCCCGAAAAGCCCAAAACAAAGGCACTACATTGAAATTCAACACTTAGGATAGAAATTTTCAATCCCACACAGATCATAGACAAATGAGCTGGGCCCCCAATTGGGTTTGAAACAATTAAGGGGTCCTCTACCATACTAGTTTCTAGGTGCAGAGATTCTACTAAAGCAGACGAGATAAAGGAGTGTGATGCGCCAGAATCAAATAAAGTGCGAACGGGGTGATCATAAAGATAAACTACACTTTCTACAGAAGTATTTATACCTCGCTGTTGCAGAGGTGGCGCTTCTAGCACATGGACCTGTGCCCCTGGGGTGGATCCAGCCCTCTGCCCCTGTCCTCATTTCTTTGGGCAGTCCTTAGCCCTATGGCCCGTCTCACCGCAAGAAAAGCACCCACCATTCTCCTTGGCCTTCTTTTTCCGGCAGTCCTTTACTAAGTGCCCCACTTTGCCATAGAAATTACACTTCCTCTTCTCTTTGTTGCCTTTCCCGCCCTTCTTAAAGTCTGTCTTCTTGGGCTGCAAACCCTCTTTCTTCTTGCCCTTATCCTCTTCATTCAGCAATGCCATTTGCACCAATCTTTCATACGTGGCTCCCATGGGTATATGGGTCATGGCCAAACTGTGTAATGGCTCATTCAACCCTTTGACGAAACGGAGAGCCTTCTTGTGCGGGGTGTTGACTAGGTCAAGCCCAAACCTAGCCAGCTCATCAAACTGATTCACATACTCTCTGAACGTCTTGTCCCCTTGCTTAAGAAATAAGAATTTTTCCAACTGCAAACTTCTTTCCGCATCTGAGAGAAATTTGGTCTCAAACCTTGCCCTAAAGTCCTCCCATGTCTCCACTGGTCTTTCAGCATTAGTGACTTCCCACCAGTAGGAAGCCTCGCCCTTCAATAGCCACACCGCCAGTTGTACTTTTTGTCTATCTTCTACCTCAAAGATGATGAATAGGTCCTCCGTCTCTTTCAGCCAATTTCTAGCTGCTACGAAGGACTCAGTTCCATGGAAATCCCTTCCTCCCATAGCTTTAAAATCTTTACATATCTTAGCAAAATTGTTTCCCCGAGGAGGAGGTGGAGGAAAAGGTGCCGCTGCAGCTGGATGATTTCCTTCCGCTGGGGGAGGAGGAATGGTAGGACCTGGCTGAGTGGCTCTTGCTTCTAAGAACCGTCTATACCAACCAGGTATTGGCACCCCTTCCGGCAAGTTTAGTTCTTGGGACATGCTAAAACAAAAAGGATAGATTCAAAACGAAGGATAAGAGATAGTACCTATGGCTTTGGGGTGTGGACTTTGCCTTTTTTAAAATAAAATAATATTTTTCTTTTAAAAATGCTTCTTTAAATTTCCTTTTTGAAAATAATTTTTCAAAACTTTTTATCTTATCTGGTAAACCTATGCTCTGATACCAAGTGAAACACCCCACCTCCGTTAGGGTCACTCTCAAAGGGAATGCCCTAATTTTGGTGGAGGTTTATAAGTACAAGTCACAGATACACAAGATAGATATAAGAACACATATTTGTAAACAGCGGAAGAACAACAAACTTTTATTTCATAAAGTCAAATACGTGTTACAACAACATCCTTTCCAAAAAAAAACATAACATAACACTTTCATAATCTGTCTTGAGTACATTATTTAAAGAAGCATAAATAAAACATAGATAAACTGCAAAAGCCCCATAGTGGATTGTCCAAAGCCATGGTTCAAAACAGGAAAGTCCAAGCAATACATTTCTCTTCTTCAAGCTGGATGTTGAGGTAGGTCAAGCTGCTGTGTTCCCTCCCTGAGGACCTGGGGGGGGGGGGGGAACGGAAGAAAGAAGACGAAAGAAAAGTAGAGTCAGACATGAAGCCTGAGTAAGTCTAGTACTATTTTGTCTATGAATAAAGAACTGGGTATGATAAGTATAAACAGGAAGTGGGCAAGCACAATAAACTTGGTTAAGTTGTCTAGGGTCGAATATACTATCGTACCCCATGTTAATCCCTGAACCCATATAAACTAGTTTCCAATTTGCACCCCATAATCAGGGTGATGTGATCCATTCTATGACGATCGGCTCCTACTCGCAAAGTTACATGTGTCTTACGGCCCCCGATGTCTGTAGTTACCTATGCTGGTCCCACCATGGGGTGTATCAAGTCCCATAGTGGCAACCCGACACAACCTTAGAGTGCACAGGTATGCTACTGGTGTCCAGTGCCTTATTTTTCTGCGCCGGAGTGTGTGCACGCCCGCACTCCGTTAGAACCTACACTGCTACACCACCGTCGTCGCTTTGACCTCTTACAATCAGCCCAGTAACCGTGCCCCACCCTGCCTAGTTTCAGGGTATCCTGATACACCTTTTAGGGTTACTGCTGAAAAGGGTCCCCCGTTACTAGGTTTTCTATCTCTAGCCAACATGCTAAGTTGGTTAAGTGTTTCCTACCTAACCCCCACCAGTCCGTTTAGTTTAGCATGTTCCATTTTGATTAAGTCTTTAGTTCACTTAATCCTAACAATCCTGACTCAACCTTAATTGTCTTATTAAGGCCCTGACCTCTCACATTAGACAGGTATTGTTGTGGCTGCCTGTTGCCGGTTGGTTCCGGGCAGTCTTACGCCACAACTCAGTCCAACCTCGGGTCCTTGCTGGGCTCCATGTTTAACCTCCCACATTGGATAGGTATTGTTGTGACTACTGGACAGCCGGGCGGTTCCGGGCAGGTTTACATCACAACTCAATCCAACCTCGGGTTAAACACATCGTATTTTCTACATTTACATATCTTGTCATTCTTCTTTATTTCTTATATGTAAATATTTGCGGCCCATTATTAAGTTAATGGTGTAAAGGTTACACCAATCACGGGCCCAACCCATACTTGAATTTGGGCCCTTCTATTTTATATTTTCATTCATTAATTAATTTTAACCCAACGTTCTTTTCCCCCGTTTTACACGTCCGTTTATATATATATATTGGGCTTAGCCTTTTAAAGCCCAATTTAGCCATGCGAAAAAGGGGAGGCTTATGGCGTATACACAAAGAGGGGAAGGTGAGCGCATGAACTTGCAATACGACGTTGGAAATACAAAATAGAAATTGGTGTACTTGCATAGTGGTAACATAGGTGACATGAATCAAAGCATGTGAACTTGCATAGGTTTAACTACAACATGAACCTATATTCTTATTTAGGCATAATGTCAAACATAAGCATGTCATAAATATTCCTAGCATAAGCATAGCATAATGTCAAACATAAGCATGGCATAAATACTTTTAGCATAAACACGGCATAAACATAAACAAGTCATGTTCATAAGGTTTCTACATGTTTACAAAGGGGATACTTTGTTACTAACACAAAAGCATAGTTCAACTTATTCATGGTTTAAGTCTAATCACATAACGATGGTATAAATATACTTATGCATAAATATTCCTAAACATGGTGTTTGCTTTAAACTTGCAAAAAGAGATTTTTGAGTCTAACCTAGCCATGTCTCACATATGTCATCATATAATTCTTGTAAACAAGATAGACTTAATCATGGATCTCAATTATGCCAAATATCATTCATAGCCTAGCCATATTCATAAGTTTGCAAAAGCATGACTTAATACATGGATTATGGTGTCAAAATTCCAATATAGTTTCATATGAACTATAATAACCAAACTTGTTTCAATTACTTGCAAAATGATTTACAAAAGTATACATCATGATGGCATAATAACAAAGCCCCAAACTTGCATGAATTTCAATCAACTACATACATGTAGCTTCAACATAGATTACATAATTTGCGCAATATTCCAAACGTATACTTGCATAGAACTACCGCATGTAGTTCTTTATATTTGAATGACATAATTCAGAATATCCAAACGTATATAAATTGATAAGAACGCACAAATATGAATTTTATTGCCACAATTCAAGCATACATATCTACACAATTGTTTATTCATACCAAAGTAATACTCTACTTACAATGGTTGCGGCGAATTCTCTAATTAAGAGATATGATTTCTTTGTTGAATTGATTGGCTTTAGGTTGCTTGAATTGCTTTAGGCTTTAGAACTTCTTCCTAATTCTCTCTCTAGTTGGCGGCTACTCTTAGTCGTTCCTCAGCAACATGGCGGCTATGTTCTTAATTTGAATGAATAGATTAGGGTTTAGTCTAGGGTTGTTTATATAGAGGTTAGGAATTGATTAGGACCCTTGATGTTGCTAGGTTAGATCGTAGCCATCCATTAGGAAGAGAGACCAACAAAAACTTGCCACCTAGCCCTAGTGACAAAGCAGACCACAGAAATTCGACCAAACACAGACCTGGCCAGCCAGGTTAACTGGGCTCGACCAGGTCGACACCCCTGTCGACAGGGCTGTCGACAGCCCTGTCGACATGGGTAGCCCAGGTCGACAGCCCAGTCGACCTGGGTGGCCTAGGCGGGTGTTTATTCACCCTGGCCCATTGGGCCCCATTTTCGAATTATTTTATTCTGTTTGAATTTTAAATTTAATTAAAAACTTCCGAAGGCCATATCTTCTTCATACGGACTCCGTTTTTCGAAAACTCGGACTCTATTCCGCGTATTTTTCCGAGACGAACGCAATGGCGTATCCCGTTTTCCTTAGTTCTTTGATTTCAAATTAATTATACTTTAATTTGTTAATTTCACAGTTATAGAATTTTCGGGGTGTTACACCCCCCCCCCCCAAGGTCCGCAGGGAGGGAATACTTTAGCTTAGATCAGATCATTTCCAGCTTGAAGAAAGTAGATGTATTGCTTGGAATCTTTTTCCTTGAGCTATGACTTTGGATACTCTCTTATTGGGGATTTATGCTATCTTACTGTTGTTTTAATGCTTCTCTATGTATTAATTTAAGACAGAGTTTTTTTGTAATAATGTGGAAGTTGGTTTGAAACAGTTGTTGTAATGTTTTATCTGAACCACGTACTTGGGAAATAAATTTAGTTTTTCCGCTGTTTATATGTCTATCTTGTTAATTATATGTATCTTTTACCTATAATGCTCCACCAAAGTTAAGGCATTCCCTTTGTGAGTGACCTTAACGGAGGTGGGATGTTTCACTTGGTATCAGAGCTGAAGGTTACCGGATCAGATAAAAGATTTGAAAAATTATTTTCAAAATGGTTTTAAAAGAAGCATTTTCAAAAGAAAAGTTTTGTTTTAAAGGCATATTCCCTAAATCCATAAGCACTATCTTTAGATCCTCTGTTTGAATCCTTGTTTCCTTCTTTCCTGAGTCTTCGGGGCTCCTGGCTTTCTGGGAGAACCTCATTGCGACATGGTTCCGTAGGCTCGATGAGACTACGATACCTGTCAAAGGGCGAAGAGGTGCCCAACCTCCATCCATAGTCATAATAGTTTCACCTACGGCTAATTATCTTCCAAGCTTTGTAGGGTTTCCCATGCGATGGAGGCAACGTTCGAAAGGCTTGTCAACATGGTTCACAAAGGAGGTAAAGAGAAAGAGGCCAAAGGGGAAGAATCACAAACAAGGGATTGGAATATAAGAAGGGCGGAGGAAATAATAGATCCCGCAATAAGAGGAAGTATCTTTTCCGCGGTATAGCGGGTCATTTAATTATAGGAAGTAAAAGACAAGTGGTTGTTTTCAGCATGGTGAGGCAGGGCATCTTATCAAGGATTTCCCAGAGGACAAGGACAAGGACAAAGGACAGGATTTTCAAGAAGGCAAGTGCATGCTTTCACCGCCAGCGTACCTGAGAGAAAGATAGTAAAGTTTAGTTTTTCTTTTTGATCATCCTGTTAGTACTCTTTTTGATTTCAGTGCTTCGCATTTGCTCATATCTGCTTTCGTAGTTGAGTCCATGCACCTTAGTACTAGTATAATAGAAGATCCCATTATTGTCTCAAATCCGGTTGGTGGTTCGGCTCATTTATCTTTGGTTTGTAAAGATTTGAGAATATCTATATTAAGGATTGATTTTAAGTGTAATGCTTATGTTTTTGGTTTCATGGGCTATGGGTTTATTCTAGGCATGGATTGGTTAGCTAGTAATTGTGAAAGGAGGATAGTTAGACTTTTTACTTGTCTCGGGATACCCTCGAGATTTCATGCGATCTTAAGGGATCAGCTACCTAGAATCACTTGATGCATCTATCGACGATTTACGATCCGTTAGTGTAGTCCATGAGTACGCAGATGTTCTTGATTAGGTTAGGGATTTTCCCCCTAAAACTCGAGATAGAATTCCGCACATAGCTAATTGACAATGCAAAGCCAGTTATGCGATCAACGATAGTTTTGGAGCAAGATTGTCGAGGATAGCCAGAGTCGGTTAAGTGCTCAATTGTTTGGTTGTTTTGATAGTATCATCTCACGTAGATCAACCAAATTCGGAGGAGGTATTCCTTGGGTGCTTGTCTGATATTGGTTTAGGCCTTTGGGGCTTGTACTTGAGGGATGTCGAGTTCGACTAGGATGGTTTGCGTGAAAAGTAAATGGTTGTGGTAGGCGCCCTAAGTAAGACTGACCTTAAGAGAGGTAAAAAGTACATGGCAACCTTTAGCTTTAGACCCTCAGATTTGTGACATGATGGATAAGCTAAGTAGAGGAGAGACCTCTAATCATCTTAGTATATACACTTGGTATCATGGTTAACACCTGTTTATCTTGGAAAGATAGTTCGACTACATTGGATACCCTTTACCATAGTAAGTGATCGAGGTCCTATCTTCACTAGTGGGTTTTGGAAATGGAGCTCAAGAAGATTCGCAATCGTGAAGTTAAATTAGTTAAGGTACAGTGGAGTGAAGCTCAAGAAGACGCGACTTAGAAGACTGAAAACTAGATACGTGCAGCCTACCCTTTTCTTTTTGAGGATACGTCCTTGATCTCTCTTTATTTAAGTTTATGCATGCTTGTATCTAACTTTTAAGTATATCTCCTCGATCATGTTCCTTATCCTTAGGTAGAAACCAATGGATGTAAACATGTGTTTGAAACATGTTATGATTGGTGGTTGCAAGTGGTTGCTCGTGAATGCATATACACACATTAGGCACTAGATCGGCTCAGTCACTTTCATATTGCATATGCATATATGTAATTGTATATGGAGTGGAACTTGATGTGTTATCACATGGACATTGCATTTGTATGAATGATTGAGCACTCATGTAGAAAGTATGATTAGGAAAAATTGTATGCATAATGGACTCATGGCACTGACATAATTCGCATTAAGGAGTTCAACTGAAACAGTAGACCGTCTGATTTTGCATTAGATAAGGACATGTACACACACTATGCATATGATCATGAAAGCATTAGAAGTCTTTTAAGGAAAATGGACGCCTGTGTTTGATGGTTGAGTAGATGGAGAATTGGATGGTAGGATATACATTCTTCTTGACTTGAAGATTTCGGGGACGAAATCCTTTAAGGATGAGAGAATGTAACACCCTGAATTTTCTGTGTCTATTAAAAGAACGAATTAAAGAATACTTAATTTTTAAAGTGATAATTAAGGGAAACGGGTTACGCCATTACGTTTGTCTCGAAATTCTGCTTGGAATAGAATCCAGGTTTTCGTAAATCGAACTTTGTATGAGGGAGTTATGGCCCTCAAAAGTTTCAGAAATTAATTTAAATAAATTAATACAGTTCAAATTAAAACTCAGAATTCAAATTCAAACCCCGAAGCAGGCTGGGCGGGAAATTTCCGGCCCAGGGACCAGGTCGATCTGGTCACATAGGTCGACCTACCCCCCTCGTCCAGATCCAAATCTGAGACGATTCTAACTAGTTGTCGAGTCCTTTCTGACCTGTTGCTGAGTCACTTGGGCTTAGGTGGCAATTCTGGATAACTGTATCAAGTCTGGACGGTTGTGATTGCTCATAAAACGATCTAACGGCTCACATTAGATTTAACTTCTATAAAAGCAACCCTAATCCTCAAACCCTAAATCACACAAATTCATTCCAAGGAGCCACCATGCTGTCCATGACTATTCTAGCCTAGCCACCATTTTTTCTTCAATTAGAAAGCGAGTCAAAAGCTTCGAATCAAAAATTAACTTAGAGAATTAATAGTCTTCTTCAAGGGATTGGTTTCCAAATTCAGAAAACAGATCCCAGAAAACAAGACTTTTGTTTCTTTGTAAGTTTTGTTATAATTTAGATGTGAATGATTAAAAGTTATGATTTGTAATAAAAATGAAAACTAGCGTTATTCCTAGTTGTAAGATAATGATGATGTTAATTCATGCCTATTCTTGTAACGATTCTATCGTATATGCTTATGAGATTATTGTGGTTATTATGTTGGTGTTAAATCAATCATGTATTATGTAAAGTTTGGTGATTTATTCATGTTATGTTACATGCAAGTTGTTAGGCTATGTGGTTATTATATTGATGTAAAACGATCATGTAAAATTGGTGATTCATTCATGTTATGTTACATGCAAGTTGTTAGGCTATGTGATAATTATGTTGATGTAAATCAATCATGAAAAATTGGTGATTCATTCATGTTATGTTATATGCAAATTATTAGGCCAAGACATATATTATGTTAGATTTACATTTAGAACTATGAAAATTGGATCCAAGATTAAAGTTCATATTTACATTCCTTGTTAAACCTGTGTAATTCCATATGTTTAAGATTCATGATTATTGGATTCAAATTAAAAGTTCACATTCACATGTCTAGTTGAACTTGTGTAATTCTATATGCTTAAGGTTTATGTTTAGTTGACCCAATTGCAAATTTACATTCACATGCCTAGTTGAACTTGTGAAATTCTATGTGCTTAAGATTTATATTTATTTGGATCCAAATTGCAAGATTACATTTACAAGCCTAGTTGGATTTGGGTAATTTCATATGCTTAAAGACTCATGTTAGTTGGATCCAAAAAATGCAAGTTCATTATTTTATGCCACATTTACATGACACATGTTTAGCTAGATCCTTATTATTTTATGTTGTATGAATGGTACATGCTCCCTTCTTTCCCTTTTTGTATATAAGTTAGGCTAAGTTACGAGCCTAACATTCCATGTGAATTTTGCGAACGTATGACGGGGGTAACGTTGGGAAAACCTTAGAAATTATTATTATTAGCATAATTTGGCCCTTGAATAAATGAATGGTTAGTGCCATAAAATCTGTATAATTTATATACCAAAAATTGAAAACATGATTTAGAGGGTAAATGGGGCATGACTTGAATGGCAATAATTGTGGATAATTTACATATAAATTTGAAAGATAAATATGTAAATTAAGAAAAAGACGAACATGCCTAACACGAGGTTAGATTGAGTTGTGGTATAAAACTGCCTGGAACCGCCCGACACATCCAGTAACCACAACAACACCTGTCTAATGTGAGAGGTTAGTGCGTCATGCCCAAGGAAAACCCGAGATTAGATTGAGTTGTGGTGTAAAACTGCCCGGAACCGCCCGGCACATCCAGTAACCGCAACAACACATATCTAATGTGAAAGGTTGGTGGATTAATAAATCAATTAATGCTAATGAACAAGATGAATGACTAGGGTTAAGTTAATGAGAAACACTTAATCAGTATAACAATATGAATGACTAGGGTTAAGTTAATGAGAAACACTTAACCAATATAACAAGATAAATGACTAGGGTTAAGTTCATAGGAACACTTAACCAATATAACATGAATGACTAGGGTTAAGTTAATGAGAAACACTTAACCAATATAACAAGATTAATGACTAGGGTTAAGTTAATAGGAAACACTTAACCAGTATCGCATGATGAATGGGTAGGGTTAAGTAATAAGAAACACTTAACCAATATGACTTGATTTGTGGTAAGGTTAAGTTAAAACAAGAGGGCAACACTAAACCAATATGACTTGATTTGTGGTAAGGTTAAGTTAAAACAAGAGGGAAACACTTAACCAATATGACTTGATTTGTGGTAAGGTTAAGTTAAATCAAGAGGGCAACACTTAACCAATATAACTTGATTTGTGGTAGGGTTAAGTTGACACAAGAAGGCAACACTTAACCAAAGTAACATGACAAGTAGGTGGGTTAAGTAACTTGAATTGATTACACTTAACCAATACAACATGATGAACACGTGCAGTTAATTTAACAAGAAACACTTGACCAATACAACTTGATGGACGAACGGGGTTAAGTTAATAGGAAACACTTAACCAATCCAACATGATAAATGAGGAGGGTTAAGTTAATAAGAAACACTTAACCAACATGACATGATGAATTTTAGGTTAAGTTAACATGAATGGACAACACTTAACCATTAAATAAACATTCTTGAATCAGTAGGAGAGTTAAGTACATATCGGGTTAGTTGGTAATATTAATAAATATAGGCCCACAAACTTAACCATTAAATAAACATGCTTGAATTAGTGGGAGGGATAAGTACGTATCGGGTTAGTGGGTAATATTAGTAAATATAGGCCCATAAACTTAACCAGTAGGAAATCCTAGTAACGGGGACCCATTTCAGCAGTAACCCACATAGTTGTATCATGGGACCCTGAACTAGGCAGGGTGAGGCACGATTACTGGGCTGATTATAAGCAGTCAAAACAGCGGCAGGGGGTACGTCAGTTTAGGTTCCGACGTTTACGGGCGTGCACGTACTCCGGAGTGAGAAAAAGCAGCCACTGGGTACCAGTAGTTATACAATGTGCATTTTGGTTCGTGTCGGGTTGCTATCATAAGGATTGATACACCTTATGGTGGGACCAGCACATGGTATCTACATGCAAGAGAGGGCCGATTGACACAGACACAAGGAAAAATTAATATGAGTAAGGAGCCGATCGATATAGTAGTAAGGGTACATCTAACATGTCCAAGGCAATTAGGCAGATTGAGGTGGAGTCCTCACGATAGATGTACACCTGAAGGCTACCACAATTGCGGGGATTGGGATCACATTTCAACATGATCATTTTATATAGATTACTAGTTGGGACACTAGTTAGGTGGTGCAGAGAAGTGAAATGAGTGTGATAGCATATTCGGCCTTATTATCTTATTTCTAGGGTGTTGTCCTAGATTCAGTTTATTCATGTCATACCCTTTTCTTGTTTACATGCTAAATAGTCACTGGACTTACCAGACTCATGTCTGACCCATTTTCTTTCGTCTTCTTTTCTTTTGTTTCCCCCTCCCCCCCTTCCCCCCAAGGTCCGTAGGGAGGGAACACTTCAGCTTAGATCAGATCATTTCCAACTTGAAGAAAGTAGATGTATTACTTGGAATCTTTTTCTTTGAGCAATGGCTTTGGATACTCTTTTATTGGGGATTTATGCCACCTTACTGTTGTTTTAATGCTTCTTTATGTTTTAATTCAAGACAGAGTTTTTGTTGTAACAATGTGGAAGTTGGTTTGAGACAATTGTTGTAATGTTTTATCTGAACCACGTACTTGTGAAATAAATTTAGTTTTTCCATTGTTTATATGTCTGTCTTGTAAATTATCTGTATCTTTTGCCTATAATGCTCTACCAAAGTTAAGGCATTCCCTTTGTGAGTGACCTTAACAGAGGTGGGGTGTTTCACTGAGTATGGGATCGGATCGGAGGAGAGCAACTGGAGTAACGGATGGAGATGACCAAACCGACCCGGATGGAGTGCCACAACCAAACCGACCTAAAGGGTGTTGACCAGACCGACCCGGATGGAGCGTCACAACCGAACCAATCTAGAGGGTGTTGACAAAACCGACCCGGATGGAGTTCCACAACCGAACCGACATGGTCGTGTTGACCGAACCGAACCGAACCGAATGGATGACGAGGAGCTGAAGCATGTCGAACCGAACCAAGGGAAAGCCACCAAACCGAATCAGATGTATGCTACTACTTCTACGCGATGACTCTTCTGAAGACCAACTCCAATTCGACCAAAACTCGAGAAGCAAAGGAGGTCCATATGGGAGGTTATTACTCAGGATCCAAATGGGATCAACAAGTTGACTTCATGATTGGACTTTGCTGCGGGACGTGTGCAAAGGGTTATCGACGTCCATGGCTTTGATTCACCATTGAGAGACGGATATTGGCTATGGATCAGTGCAGTGAAGTCATCATGACTTCATGGGGCAGAGTGATCGTAGCAAGGCTATGAGCCAGTGCAGTGAAGTCATCATGACTTCATGGGGCAGAGTGGACATAGCAAGGACTAGTGGATGTGGATCAGTGCAATGGAGTTGTCATGACTCCATGAGGCAGAGTGATCATAGCAAGGATATGGGTGAACAAAGCAATGGATATCGTATGCTTTATGCACTGAGTGAGAGATGTGAGGATAGTTGCTATGCTTGATTGTTTGACATCATTATGACATGCACACCCCCACCCCCGTATCTTTACACCATATGTTAGTGTCACCTTGGAGTATTGTACATCCTGTTGTGCTAACTGGGTTTGGCATGGATGCATGTTTGTGATTGCTTTGTTTTGGGCTTTACTGGGTTTGGCATTATTTTGGGAGTCTATTGGCTCCAAAGATACGGGGCGGTGGTAGACCGTGAAGGCTTTTTTGTGACAGTTAGAGCGGATGATGAGCCGAGGGTAGTGTTTGGTGGTCTACCTAGTGATGGGGTAATGGCTAGTTTTCTAAATTCCCTCGACATCTCGCATGATGAGTTGTCAGATATGCCCGTGGCTGGCCAGTATCCGGATGTCTTCGAAGAAGTGACCGGACATCCACCACACCGAGAGATTGAGTTTCAGATTGATTTAGTAAAAGATGCTAGACCTATAGTGATGCCACTTCGTCGTATGGCACCAAGGGAGCAGCGAGAGCTCAGGGTGCAAGTAAGTGATCTGTTAAAGAAGGGATTTATCGGAAGCAGTGTTTCTAAGTGGGGAGCACCAGTTATGTTTGATACAAGGCAGATGGTTCCCTTCAATTGTGTGTGGACTACCATGAGTTGAATAAGATAACGAGGAAGAACAAGCATCCTCTTCCACGGATAGATGGTTTGTTTGATCAGTTGAGTTGCGCGAGAGTGTTCTCCCAGTTGGATCTCGCGACAGGTTTTCATCAACTTAAAGTGGAAGCTGAGAGTATAGCTAAAACGGTATTTTGGACGCCGTTTGGATTCTATGAGTGGTTGGTCATGCCATTCGGGTTGACCAATGCACCAGCGTATTTTGTGGATCTTATGAATAGGGTATTCAGGAATCAATTGAATAAGTTTGTTCTTGTGTTTGTGGACGATATCTTGGTTTATTCGAGGACAGAGGAAGAACACAAGGAATATCCGAGGATAGTGATGGAGGTGTTGAGAAAACACCAATTGAAAGCAAAGTTTTCTAAGTGTCACTTCTGGAGGAGGGAAGTGAGATTCTTGAGCCATGTTGTTTCAGAAAATGGTACTGCCGTAGACCATGCGAAGGTGGCTACGGTATAAGATTGGTCTACGCCCAAGAATGCAACAGACATAAGAAGGTTCTTGGGACTGGCTGGATATTATCGTAAGGTTATCCAAGACTTCTCCAAGATAGCAGTACCGTTGAGTTAGTTGACCAAGAAGAATCAAGCTTTCGTCTGGGACGAAAAGTGCGAGAATGCATTCAAGAGTCTAAAGGAAAAGTTGACATGTGCACCAGTGTTAGTCATTCCTAAGGGGAATGAAGAGATGACGGTATACAAGATGCATGTGGTACCGGGCTAAGTGTTGTACTGATGCAAGGAGGTAGGGTTGTTGCTTATGCTAGTCGGCAACTGAAACCGCATGAGAAAAGGTATCCTACCCATGATTTGGAATTGGCAGCGATCGTGTTCGCATTGAAGATGTGGAGTCATTATCTCTTAGGAGAAAGATTCGAGTTGTTCGCCGATCATAAATCGTTAAAGTATCTTTCCTCTCAGAAGGACCTAAATCTCCGACAGCAAAGATGGTTGGAATTCTTGGCTTCCTACGATTTTGATATCGCATATACACTAGGAAAGGGCAATGCGGTAGCTGATGCATTAAGTAGAAGACATGCTAGTTTAGGGGCTATGATTCTAGAATGGAAGCAACTAGAGTACATCGCTGGGTATGATTTCAGAGCAAAGTGCGAATTGGATCAGAAGTATTAGCAAGTTTAATGATCAGACCCACTTTGATTGAGTGGATTGGTTCCAGTCAGAGGGACGATCCTAACTTATTAGAAATCATCTCCAAGTTAGAGATGGGGATCGATAGGGAGATGGACAAGTATGGGCTTGATCGAGATGGATGGCTTGGGAAGAATGGAAGACTAGTTGTGCCCAATGTCAATGAATTGAGAGATGAAGTGCTTAGTGAATGTCATTACTCAAAACTAACAATACATCCCGGTGGTAATAAAATGTATCGAGACATGAAGCAGACCTACTACTATGAAGGAATGAAAAGAGACGTTGGGAAGTTTATATCAAAATGCATGAACTGCCAGCTAGTTAAAGCTGAGCAAAAGAAGCCTAGTGGTTTGTTGCAACCATTGGAAATTCCAGAATGGAAATGGGAACAAGTCTCAATGGATTTCATTGATGGGTTACCAAGGACTAGATCGGGCCATGATAGCATTTGGGTGATTGTGGACCGACTGACCAAGAGTGCAAGGTTTATACCCAATCAAGTCGAATAAAACAGCAACTAAGTTAGCAGAACTGCATATGAAGTGGGTAGTGAGATTTCATGGAGTACCCAAAGGCATAGTAAGTGGCCGAGATCCGTTATTCACTAGTTGATTTTGGAAGAGCTTACAAGGGGCGTTAGGATCAGAATTACATCTCAGTACCACGTATCATCCTCAAACCGACGGTTAGAGAGAGAGGGTGAATCGAGTATTAGAAGATCTATTGAGAGCTTGCATATTGGATTTTGGTGGATCATGGGATGACCATTTGCATCTAGTAGAGTTTGCATATAATAATATTTATCAATCTAGTATTGGTATGGCTCCATTTGAAGCTTTGTACGGAAGACCGTGCAACTCACCATCATGTTGGTTAGAAACTGATGAGAAGTTTGTGCTTGGGCCAGATGTGATAAGAGAAACCTCAGATAAAATCAAGGTTATTCAACAGCAAATGAAGGCTGCCCAAGATAGGCAGAAAAGTTATGTTGATAAGAGGAGAAGGGATCTGGAATTCTCCATTGGCGACTTGGTGTTTGTCAAGATTTCTCCATTAAGGAGCGTAATAAGATTTGGTAGGAGAGGCAAGTTAACACCAAGATTTGTTGGTCCATTCCTAGTTCTCGAGCAAGTTGGGAATTTCTCATATAAAGTTGAATTACCAGAGAAGATGGCAGGAGTTCATAACGTATTTCATGTTTCCCAGTTAAGGAAATTCATGCACGACCCTAGTGTAACTATTTCACCTGATCAGTTGGATGTTATCGAGGTTGAACCCGAGGCGGTTGGGAACCACAGGCCTATGCGTATTGTTGGGAACGATACGAAGCTGCTTCGAAGGAAGGCGGTGAAACTAGTCAAAGTTCAGTGGGGCGAGAATGAGAATGACTATACTTGGGAGACAGAGGAGAGCATTAAGAAGAGTATCCAGAACTCTTTGCCTGGTAAGATTTTGATTGCGGCTTAGTTTTCCGCATGCTAGGATAGACTTGTTTGTTTGTTTTTGTATGTTTGATTGTTGCAAACGATTGGTAGGCATGCGGGAACCTTTGTATGTTTTGGGTTAAGGAATTTCGAGGATGAAACTTCTAAAGGGGGGAGAATGTAACGACCCGCATTCTACGCATCGAAGGATAGTAGAATATTTATTTCTTTCTCATAAGGAGTCGTATGGTCGTGTGACATTGGGGGACGACTATTGGGGTCATTTCCAATATTCACGATTTTTGCCGATTTCTGAATGACCGTCTTACCCCTAGATATTATTTTGGCCATAACTTTTGATTGATAAGGAATTTTGACCTGAAACTACTTCCATTAGAGCCGGATGATGGTTTACCTTTCCGTAGAGTGGTCATATGTGAAAATTGGACTTACCGTTTGGGAGATATAGCTGAAATAAGGTTTAATAGGTGAAAAACTGCTTAATCGGGCCAAATAAGGTGATTGGTGAATAGGCCCATAACCCATTTCGGGATTAGGGTTATGGGGAGGCTGAAATGAGTTAGGTTTTCATTCTATTTCTGTTTTCTAGTCGTCATTTACCTCTTAGAAACCCTAACAATGGCCTCCACCTTCTACTTTTCATCCCAAATCGCTCTCTAATCAAGTTTTAGCCTAATCTATGTCAAATCAAGGAGAAATAGCACTAAATCAGAGTTGGAGCTGCTGTGTTGCATAGAGGTTCAACTCCAATTAGAGATAGCTTCAGATCTAAAGTTAATTTGTGGCTAAGGTGAGTGATTTGCATTGTTTTACACTAATTATGGTTAATTAAGGGTAATCAGTGTTAATTAGCGAATTTATACATGATTAAATTCTGGAAAAATATTTATAAATTTCGAAATATTGTTTTAGGCCTTTGTCAGAAATTTGTGTTGATTTGGTTAAGTTTTGCTAATCCTATCATTAGATTTGCTTAAACATGCTTAAGGGGAAAACATAGGTTTTAGGGTTTGTTTGATCCGTTTTGACATATCAAATTGTTGTTTTCGTGTTTATGGTTGATTCTCTATGTTTCTATTACTGTATGGTATGCTTTGAGATTGATTAGAAAAGTCAGAATGGTCGAAAACGCCGTATATGGCGTAAAACAGTCGTTGGAAAAGTTACAGGAAATGTGCAGGGTTTTGGATCGGATTATAGGGCTTGGATTGGATTGGTGGATCGGGCAAGAGGAATACGAACCGGATCGGAACTTGGCACTAGCGGAGCCTTGGCAACAAGGAATGCCACTTGCAAAGAGTTGGAGTTGGGTGGGGATCAGATCGGAGCTGAGCATGGGATCAGATCGGAGGAGAGCAACTGGAGTAACGGATGGAGATGACCAAACCGACCCGGATGGAGTGCCACAACCGAACTGACCTGGAGGGTGTTGACCAAACCGACCCAGATGGAGTGCCACAACCGAACCGACTTGGAGGGAGTTGACCAAACCAACCCGGATGGAGTGCCACAACCGAACCGACCTAGGGGATGTTAACTGAACCGAACCGAATGGATGACCAGGAGCTGAAGCATTTCGAACCAAACCAAGGGAAAGCCACCAAACCGAACCGTATGTATGCTACTACTTCTACACGATGACTCTTCTGAATACCAACTCCAATTCGACTAGAACCCGAGATGCAAAGGAGGTCCAAATGGGAGGTATTACTCGGGATCCAAATGGGATCAACGAGTTGACTTCATGATTGGACTTTGCTGTGGGACGTATGCAAAGGGGTTATCAACGTCCATAGCTTTGATTCACCACTGAGAGATGGATATTGGCTATGGATCAGTGCAGTGAAGTCATCATGACTTCATGGGGCAAAGTGATCGTAGCAAGGCTATGAGCCAGTGCAGTGAAGTCATCATGACTTAATGGGGGCAGAGTGGACATAGCAAGGACCAGTGGCTGTGGATCAATGCAATGGAATCGCCATGACTCCATAGGGCAGAGTGATCATAGCAAGCATATGGGTGATCAAAGCGGTGGATATCGTATGCTTTACGCACTGAGTGAGAGATGTGAGGATAGTTGCTATGCTTGATTGTTTAACATCATTGTGACATGCACACCCCCATCCCCGTATCTTTACAGCATATGTTAGTGTCACCTTAGAGTATTGTACATCCTGTTGTGCTAACTCTTTGGTTGCAGGTCCAGGTTTAGGTATGGTTTAGTATACCTGTTATTATTCTGTTTTGCTGCTCATCGCTCATACCAGACTTTTGTCTGACCCAGAGTTTTATGTCTCTTCTTATTACTCTGGGTGCTCTTAAACGGGCAGACTAGAGACAGGTTAGGTGGTATGCACGAGTAGTTGTACCGGAGACAAGCAGGAGGCTCCCACGTATGATATATATAGATATTCTCCCTATGTCATTGTTGCTTGCTACTTTGGCCATTAGTAGTGTATCTTTCTCATTTTGTTTAGAGACAGTTTTTAAAAGTTGTAATATTGATGATGTGGAACATAAGCTGTATTTGGATTTTCTGCTGCTATGATGGTTTAGTTTTTAGCTTATGCACTGTCTCGCCTGTTTTATGTCAAGTATGTTATTATTATTATATTATTCCATGCGCTATAAGACACTCTACAGGTTCCTTGCTAGTTCAAATTCCCTTCTTTCCTTTCTTTGGCGACCGTCCCGTGCTGGTTGGACATTGGCACATCGCACTTTCATTGAAATGTTGGCTGGTGCGGGGCGGTCCATCACAATATATCTGTTTGGTGGCGGAGAATTTATTCTCTTGCTTAACACCCTTCTCTGAGATGTACGAGCTTAAAGATTATATATCGGCAGAAATTGATGGCACGGTGTAGATTGTTCGATGCGGCATGTTTGATTTCCCAAAGTTAAATAATCATTAATAATGATTATTGGAAGATTAAAACTAAGTGGAGTTTTAATGAATCTTTAATTAGATTGAAATGAGAATGTGATCATTTAAATTATCAAATTTGGGAAATGATGGAGAATGGAGTACCACCAGGTTTTACTACAAGCGATAGTTAAATCTTTAATTAGATTTGAACGTGAAATGGTAATTAAATTTACCTATAACACCGTGGTGTTAGATATGGAGTATTACCAATTTTGCACCATTGGATGAATAGGTTGGGATTGGGATAATAAAAGAAATGATTACTTCAGTTATGTTCGCTAATCCCCACTAGTTGATAAACCTTAATTTGGTTTGAATTGATATCAAAAGGAAGATTAAAGTATAAATTTAAAAGAATTTATATTTGATAAAATTAATGCAAACCATTCCCAAAGGATATGAATATTTGAATAAAAGAATATTCAGAATTGGAATGAGGCGTATGTTGTGTTTTCATAGCACTTGATTATAAAATACGTTGATTATTCGGGAAGGTCAAATTTATACCATTCGGAATAATTAATATGATGATAAGTCGACGATGAAGACGGTGGTTGAAGAACGGAGGTCTTCACAACGTTTGGATGACTACTGATGTCTTGATTGGGTTGTACACCCAAGACAAGGTAATAAGTGGTGATCGTCCAAACGTACTTGGAGATCGACCAGATATGCGAGGACCTCTCTCCCGTGTTGGACATATGGGACGAGGAATAAGGTGCCTCTGGTTTCGTTCAGACCCAGAAAGAACTAGTAAATGGATGTGTGTCTGATATTGGATTTTATTCTGTGTTGATTGGTTTCTATTGAATAAATATCTGTTTGGTGGCGGAGAACTTAATCTCTTGCTTAACACACTTCTCGAAGACGTATGAGCTTAGAGATTATATATTGATAGACATCAGTTGCATGGCGTGAATTGTCAGTGTGGCATGCTGAGATGCAAGTGATCAAGGCTTCTGTTGAAAAGGAGTGTCTTGTGGTTGATGATCAAAGCATGGCTTTAAATAGCATAGCTTTGTGTATAGCGTTAATTCGTGAGCTTCACACCCCGGTTTGAACCAGAAATGGGAGAGGACTGCAGGGAGAACATGCGTTTCTTTCTAGCTAGGAGTGGTGTCATGGTATGGAGCCCGACATTTTTACTTATGTGAATGATGGAAAGCGAGGTACCTCAGGTATATCGATCACTACAGGGTTGATGGATGATTTGGTTGACATACTGACCATTACGCCCCATAGGGTAGGGAAACGTATTGTTCAGGAATAACGAATACACTAACTTAAGTGTGGACCAGCCTTGAAGATCCAAGGTGTAGTTGCGGCTGTATCATGAGACATGGTAGGCTAGATTGTCATGAATTCGGTAATCCATTGCCTTGGTTCATAGATGGAGTCCAATTTCCAACACATGACATTTCAGTTTTAATTGTAGAGCCTAGTATGGCGACATAGTGGGACGGGGCACTATGCCGTCTATGATTGATACATTCATATTTGAAGCTGTTTTTGACACTATACACTTATAGTAATATCAAAATGATTTTTTTTTAAACGTAGCAAACATATTTGGCTATTGTAAGGTAAAACTCTATCCTCCGACTTGCGTTGCATTGTGTGATGGGACCTGAGTCTTATAATAGCTTCGTTTTTCCAAAAGCATGGTGATGTTTGTTTTATGAACTGGTATTCTTGGGAGAAAGCCCGTTCCATGTTACACGGCGTGGTCCCTTGATTTACTCTATTTTAAAGTAAAGTTTTAAATAACTGTTTTAGTTCTTACAACAGTCCCATAACTGACCTGGAGTTTATTGTTTTAACCTAAACTATTGGTGCCCCTATTTTCCACCCGGGCAGCTAGTGGTTTTGCAGATTATTTCTTTTCCAGAATCCTAGATTTACAGCTGGAGCTATAATCGGGAAGCTCTGTATCCGTGTATTTCTTTCAGTTGTATTATGTATTATTTTTCCACTACTTTGTAATTTAAATCTCTGATATTTTTTTGTTGTATATTATTTATTCATACTCTGGAATATTCTTGTGCTATGATGTAATTGTTGTAATAAGCAATGAAATGTTCTTCTGTTTGTGTTCTGATTTGTCTTGTTCTCAACTCAATCTGAGCTTTCCCGTCTCTTTGGAGATAAGGGCGAGTTTGGGTCGTTTTGTAACACCCCACCTCCGCTAGGGTCACTCACAAAGGGAATGCACTAGTTTTGGTGGAGTATTATCTAGGTAAACATGCACAGAGATATCACAAGGCAGAACATAAATAAAGCAGCGGTAGAAATTAAAAACCAACTTCTTATTATTTTCAAGAAAAGAGTCAAAAGCTCATATATCCAAGATACAAATTATTCCATTACATCAAGTTCCAAATAAAGAAGCATAAACTTAAGATAACAAAAGTAGATTATTCCCCATAAATAGCAGAAGCAGCCATAGCATAGCCCAAGACCAAACCGTACATGAGCTGTCAGAAAGCAAGCTAAGTCCAAGCTAAGAGCTAGTGTTTCCTCCCTGAGAACCTAGGGGGGAAACGAAAGAAAAGAGGCAAAAGAAAAAAAAAGGTCAGTCATAAAGACTGGTAAGCCCTAGTGACTTTTAGTATGAAAACTAGTAAAGGTAACATGATATGTGAAAACTGGAATTAAACATAAGGATGATAACAGAACTGGTAGGATAATTAAGATAACAAGATAAGTCAAGTCTAGCATCGCATATTCAAGGTTCGTTGCACCAACTGTACTAGTGTTCTAACCCATGTCAAGTATTAATCATGAAATGATCCCTTGGCCCAATATCATGAAGTGACCCATTACGGGTTCTACGGTACGATCTACTAATCGATCGGCTCCCTACAAGTCCTAGCTCGTCATGTGTCTGTGTCATACGGCCCTATCATGAAGTGTAGTTACCTGTGCTAGGTCCACCATAGGGTGTATCAAGTCCTATGGTGCCAACCACTGACATGAATCAAGCACGCACAGTGTAAATCTACGGGTGCCCAATGCATGCTTTTTCAACTCCGTACTACGTGCACAACCATAGTCCGCCTGAACCTAGAATGGCGCACCTACTCAGCCGTCATTCTGGTCGCTTACAATCAGCCCAGTAATCGTGCCCCACCCTGCCTAGTTCTAGGGTATCGTGATACATCCAAGTGGGTTACTGCTGAAAAGGACCACGTAACTAGGGCTTCTAATGGGTTGAGTGTTGTCATTCAAATTCGTGACTTAACCCTATCCAGATCATGTATCAAGTTGGTTAAGTGTGTTCAAGCGGTTCATGACTTAACCCTATCAAATCATCGTGTCAAGTTGGTTAAGTATATTCAAGTGGTTCATGACTTAACCCTATCATGTGGCATTAATTCATTAGTGCACCCAACCTCTCACATTAGACTAACTGTTGTGGTCACTGGATTTGCCGGGCGGTTCCGGGCAGATTTACACCACAACATAGTCTAACCTCGGGTTTTTAGTGCGATATGACCAACTACCCACATTGGATCCTATTGTTTGCAGTCGCTGGATTTGCCGGGCGGTTCCGAGCAGATTTACACTACAAACTCAACCCAACCTCGAGTTGGCCATTTTCAAGTTTATCTAATTGTCATGCCCACGTTCAAGTTTTCATGTCAAAATTCATGTCGAGTTTTCATATCAAATCGTGTCAAGTTCATGTCCATATCCAGGTTCAAGTTATAATAACATTCATGTTCAAAGTCAATTCATATTTTACCTAGTCTACCCAAATCGTATTCCCATCGCACGTAAGCTCGAATCGATACAAATAAATCTAATTAGGAAATAACATAAAAAGGGACGGGTATAAGGTGGCAAAAGTGATTACTAGCATAGCATGGTATGACTTGAGATAAAGGATTATAACATTACTGGCATATGGAATATTGGAATTAAACATAAAGATTCCAAATCTAACAAAATAAGGTACTAGTCAAGATAACAGTTGTCATAAGGTGATAGTATAGTCATAGTGATGATTGACATAAGATGATAGCATAATCATGGTAACGATTGACATAAGGTGATAGTCATAAACTTGTGACTAATAGCAGATTCAACATGATAATATGAGGGGTTTTCTCTTTTGATTTACAACATGAATAGGCCCCAAATCAATGTCATAGTAATATCCAAGAGTCAAGATCCAAGATGAACAAGAATGGATGTAAGACAGTCATCATACATAGGTCCAATTTCAATTTACATCATATTCATATTACATTTACAGTTTAAATCTAAAAATAACTGGGGCTTACAGATCATGGTTCAAGAATTAGAAAAGGAAAGTCGATGTTGAATCTTTATATGCTTAGTCAAGTCCAAATAGAAATCCCCAAATCAACAATTCCCTTAACGCAGTCTCAACGTAGAAGAAGCAGTCCCTTTCTCAAACTTTTCAACCAGAATTGGAGCAGCATAAGGTCAGAAAGAATTTTGTGTAGAGAGACTGGTGTCTGGGGTTGTATTTATAGGGTCAGGTCAACAAATGTGGACAAAAACGAGGCCAGAAACATCAGAGTGAATCCAGCTTCAAAAGTGGACTCGGCCACCAGGTCGACCCCCAGGTCGACACTATGGTCGACCTGGTCCTGGGCAGGTCGACTACATGTCGACCCCCAGGTCGACCTGGTCCTGGGCAGGAAATTTCCCGCCCAGTCCATTCTGAGGTTTGAATTTCGAATTTTGAATTCGAGTTGAACTGTTTTTGAACTTGAAAACTTCGAAGGGTCATAACTTGGTCATACGGACTCCGATTTTCGAAAACTTGGACTTGTTTCCAAGCAGAATTTCGAGACGAACGCAATGGCGTAACCCGTTTCCCTTGATTCTTATTTTAAAAATTAATTCTGCCATGGTTTATGGTTATTACACGTTATAAAAATACGGGTTGTTACATTCTCCCCCCTTAAAGGGTTTCGTCCCCGAAATCTCTAAGTTAGGGAGGATGTGTCCTACCATCCATCATCCATCTACTCAAAGCATCATCCAAAGGCCACCATTGTCCTTAAAAGATTTCTAGTGCTGTATGAACATACGCAGAAAGTGTATGTACATGTACTTATCTAATGCAAAAGATCAGGCGGTTACTGATTCAGTAAACCTCCTTAATGCAAAATATGTTAGTGTCATGAATCCAACATGTATGCAAATTCCTAACATAGTTTATAATCTCTACATGAGTGCACAAACATTCATTCATATGCAACATCCAAGTGATAGCATAACAAGTTTCATCCATGTACAAGTATAAGCACTCAAGCATATGCAACATGAAAATGTGACTGAGCCGATCTAGTGCCTAATGTGTGTCATGCATCCACTAGCAACCACTTGCAACCATTTGCAGCCATCAACCACAACATGTTTCAAGCACATGTTTACATCCATATGGTTCTACCTAAGGTTCTCAAGATAAGATCGAGAAGATAACTGTAACACCCCGAATTTTCTATTAACACTAAAGTTGCTAAAATATTAATAAGTGTGTAAGAGGGGGGATGTATCTAATATGAATATAAAAGTGTGTAAGAGAGGGAATGTATCTAATATGAATATAATAATATTAATAAGTGTGTAAGAGAGGGGATGTATCTAATATGAATATAAAAATATTAATAAGTGTGTAAGAGAGGGGATGTATCTAATATGTATATAAAAACAATAATAAGTGTGTAAAAGGGGGGATGTATCTAATGTGTACATTGTAGAATATATATATATATATATATATATATATATATATATATTGCTGAGTGTTTGCTGAGTCACTTCTGACTCATTGCTGAGTCAACAAGATAAACCCCATCTTGTCTGAACGGCTGCGGTTATTTCTAGGTTAAATCTAATGGCCTAAATGCATTCTAAAATCTATAAATAAGTGGGTAGACCCTAAACCTAAATCACTTGTAAAATTAGAGAAGCTACCGTCATGCTGTTGCCATGGAGTTCAGCGTAGCCGTCACAAACTAAGAAGAGGAAGCCTAATCATCTACAACTAAATCTACACAAATCAAATCAAAAGATCTCTCTTTCTCTAATTCTTTTCTTTTGTTGGTGAGTATGATGATTCTCACAAGACTATTACAAACTAATTTGACTCAGTTATGAATGGATCACAAGAAAGTGATGTGATTTGTAATTGTAAATTCTATATATTGTGGATCTCTTATTATGTTATTGTGTTGTTGTATGATGTAAATTATATATGCTATGTCATGCTATGTTGTAAATTCTCTTATGCTATGTCGTGCTATGTTGAGAATCATGTCAAGCTATGTTATACTATCATACTATGCCATGTTATAAATCATGCTATATTATGTTGAAAAATCATGCTGTTGGATCATGCTTAAAGTTATGTTTTTTTTTCTTAATTTAAATGGATCTTGTTTATGGGAATTTGCCTATTAGGTTAGGTGTACCCATAAACTTGAAACTATAATTAAATAAAACTTGATTATGGGAATTTGCCTATTGAGTTAGGTGTACCCATATAAAACCATGCTGTTAAAAAATTAGATGATGTTGATTCACACATGTTCATATGTAAGTTTATGAAAATTGATTGAGATTATATTAGGTGAATTTTGAACAAGTTGACACCTTTAGGTCCATGACATGTATAATCTATGCAAGTTGGACATATGCAAGTTTCACCCCTTATTATGATTCATTTGGTCACATATACATGTTGTTATTATGATAATCTCTTTTATGCTATGAGTTAGGCTATTCGAGTCTAACATATATTTTGCGAATAAACGTTCAAACGTGGGGTAGGGGTAATATTAGGAATTAATAAATTGGGTGCAATTTTGTAAGATTTTGCATACCATGAATGGATGTCCATAATTGAGTCAATTATGGACATTGTTAAAAATTGGAAGTAATTAATAATTCAAGTAGGGAATTATTAAAATTGGGGGAAAGTGGATTATTATTAATAATCAATGCTTAGGACACGAGGTTGGACCCGTTTGTGATGTAAACCTGCCCGGACCCGCCCGGCAAATCCAGTAGTCACAAATGTCGGCCCAATGTGAGAGGTCCTAGGCCCAAACTAAAGCATAACAGTTGTAAAGACACGAGGTTAGACTCTTTTATGGTGTAAGACTGCCCGGACCCGCCCGGCAAATCCAGCTGCCATAAATGCCAGTCTAATGTGAGAGGTCTTTATGAGGTTATGGCCTTAATGAACTAAGAAATACTTAACCAGATAATCATGTAAGGTGGGACATGGGGGTTAAGTAGGTGCCTTGGGTGGCATGAGGAATCTGGTGGTTGCCTTTAAAGGCATTTGAAATACGATTAGACTTAACCAAACACACATGTAAATGAACATGACTAAGTGGGTTAAGTGGGATGGACTAATGGGGACAAGCTTAGGTGGAATGCTTGTGGTAAATAGTGGGGGCCCATTTCAACCAGTATCCCAAAACGTATCTTTGTGGGCTCGACCCAAGTCGAGGACGGGACACGCATACTGGGTTTGACTATAAGAGGCCAAAACAGGGAGCGGTGGCAACGCAAGTCCAACGGGTTTCATATGCGTGTGTGGACCCGGGCTGGTAGGTAAGACGTTGTTGCATCGTGTAGGTATAAGCCGTGCATGTCCGTTGTATCAGGTTGCCACTTTAGGGGAGTGATACACCCCACTGTGGGGCAGCACGGGTATCTACGAGTTAGGGAGCCGATCGAATAATGGGAAGTAGGGTACACCTAGTGGAGATAGGGGCAGGCGGCACCTATGTAGTCAGCTAGGGGTACGTAAAGCCATTGGGAAAGTTTCTAAGTGAAGCTAAGTGGGATGAATCTTTAGGGTGACTGGTGTGGTGCAGTATAGTGTTTATCCTTTAGTATTTAGGAGCGCCTATAACGTTGCCTTTAGCGATTGTCTATGTCCTTAATCTGCTCTTCATAGACATTTTCTTGTTTTCCAGCTTATGCCTTAGTCCAGTTATTTTGGTAATAGTATTGTAGAATTATCATATTCACCAGACTTTATGTCTGACCCCCTCTTTTCCATCCTTTTTCTCCCTTCAGGTCCGCAGGTTGGGCCAAGTTCTAGTGGAGTCTAGTTGGATCGCTTATCTTCTGGAAAGCTTGGACTACTGAAGTAAAGTCCAGCTTGTTATCTTTCTTTTTAATGGCTATTCATGTAATGGGATTATGTACTTGTTTTATCAAGATAGATATTGTACTTGACATTGAATATGGTGTTATGATGTAATCAAACATGTTTTGACTTCTGCTACAATGAAATAAAGTTTTTGAATTTCCAAGTACTATTTTATATCTGTCTTGTTGTAATTTTACTGTTCTATATTCACTTAAAACCTCCATGGAAGTTAATGCATTCCCTTTGTGAGTGACATTAATGGACGTGGGGTGTTACACGTGGTATCAGAGCATAAGGTTACCAGAACAGATAAAAAAAAAATTAGAATTTTTTTTTTTCTAAAGTATTTTTGGAAGAAGTGCTTTCCAAAAAAACATGTTATTTAAAGAGAGTTTTTATGAAAAACATAATCCCAAATAGCCACATCCTTATCTTTATCTTTCGAATTCTCCATTTTGAATCTTTCCTTTTTCGTTTCAGCATGGCTGAAGATCTTAATCTCCCAGAAGGTGTGACGATTCCAGGGTGGTTTAGGAGATACTTGGAGGCTAGGGCCACCACTGCAGGCCTAGCGGATACTCCTCCACCCCTAGTTGCACCCATTCCTCCTCCTCCTCCTCCTCGTGTTGACACTTTTGCAAAGACGTGCAAGGAATTCAAGGCTATGGGAGGAAAAACTTTTCAAGGGACTGAGACGTTTGTGGAGGCCAGAGATTGGCTTAAGGAGACTGAGGAATTGTTGGATATCTTTGAAGTGGAAGATGGGAGGAAAGTCCGTTTAACTCCTTGGTTAATGAAGGGAGAGGCCTCGTTTTGGTGGGAGGTCACTAACGGGGAACGTCCAGTTGATTCATGGGCGGATTTCAGACGAAGGTTTGAGGCAAAGTTTCTTTCAAGGGCAGAGGAGAACTTAAATATGGAAAAATTCCTGCCACTAAAGCAAGGGAGCTCATCAGTAAAGGAATATGTCAATAAATTTAATCAGTTAGCAAGGTTTGGCTTGGAGTTGGTGAACACGCCAGAGAAGAAAGCTTTGAGGTTCGTTAGAGGCTTGAATGAACCGTTGCAAGGGTTGGCTATGACCCACATCCCTATGGGAGCCACCTTTGAAAAGCTAGTAGAAATGGCACTTATGCATGAGGATAAGGCAGTTGAAAAGAAAGGGGATCAGAAGAAACCCCAACAGCAAAATAAGAAGGGTGGTAAAAATAATAATGGCAAAGGGAAGAAGAAATGCTTCAATTGTGGGACGCCTGGCCATCTCAGCAAAGATTGTAGAAAGAAAAAGAAGACTGGTTGTTTTCATTGTGGAGATGCGGGACATTTAGTGAAGTACTGTCCAAAGAAGGGGCAGAGGGCAGGGTCTACCTCGGGAGGACAGGTGCAGGCTCTTATGGCACCAGGGCAGGCAAGGGGGCAAGTTCAGGCTATTGCGGCCCCACCGCTGCAAGAAAGAGGTAGAACAATTTCTGTTGAAAGCTTAGTTTTTCTGTTTGATCATCCTGTCCGTACCTTATTCGATTCTGGCGCATCTCATTCGTTTATCTCTGCATCATTAGTTGAATCACTGCACTTGAACACCAGTTTAGTAGAGGATCCCTTGGTCGTTTCAAATCCAATTGGGGGTTCGGCTCATTTGACCATGATATGTTTGGATTTGAAAATCTCTATACTTAGCGTTGAATTTAGATGTGATGCTTATGTATTGGGCTTCACGGGCTATGGGCTAATTTTAGGAATGGATTGGTTGTCTAGAAATAGGGCCATTCTTGATTGTGAAAGGAGAGTAGTTAGGCTTGTGACTCGCCTTGGTAATGCTCTCGACATCTTTTGTAATCCCATAAATTCCGTTATGCTAAGTTATCTTGAATCGCTTGACGCGTCTGTAGAGAACCTGCGATCGGTAGAAATGGTCCGGGAATATCCGGATGTGTTTGAGGAGGTGAAGGGCTTACCTCCAAAGCGGGAGATAGACTTTCGAATTTATCTTGTGGATAATGCTAAACCCGTATCTTTGCCAGTGGGCCACATGGCTCCTCGTGAAAGGAGGGAACTCAATAAGCAAGTAAAGGAGTTGCTTGAGAAGGGGTTCATAAGACGTAGTATATCGGAGTGGGGTGCTCCAGTAGTTTTTGCCACAAAGGCGGATGGGTCTCTTAGACTTTGTATGGACTATAGAGAACTAAACAAGCTTACTAAAAAGAACAGACACCCACTGCCGAGGATTGACGATCTCTTTGATCAGTTAGTTGGCGCCTCAGTGTTTTCGCAGTTGGACTTAGCCACTGGCTTTCATCAACTGAGAGTGGCTGAGGATAGTATAGATAAGACTGCTTTTAGGACTCCTGACGGATTCTATGAATGGCTAGTGATGCCCTTTGGTTTGACAAACGCCCCTGCATATTTTGTTGATTTGATGAGTAGGGTGTTTAGGGAATACCTTAACAAATTCGTGGTAGTCTTTGTGGATGACATCTTAGTCTTTTCTAAGAATAAAGAAGAGCACTCCCTACATCTTAGGGAAGTGTTGGAAACCCTTCGAGCACATAACCTTAAGGCAAAATTTTCTAAGTGTCACTTCTGGAGGAAGGAAGTACGGTTCTTAGGGCACGTGGTTTCCAAAGAAGGGATAGCAGTGGATCCCGCAAAGGTGGTGGCCATCCAAGATTGGAAGGTCCCTAAAAATGCAATCGAAGTAAGAAGTTTCTTGGGGTTGGCTGGCTATTATAGGAAGTTTATCAAAGACTTCGCAAAAATATCAGCTCCATTAACACGGTTAACGAAGAAGAACCTGGTTTTTACGTGGGACAAAGATTGCAATGATGCGTTCCAACGTTTAAAGAGAGCCTTAACTTCAGCCCCAGTCTTAGTGCTGCCAGACGGGAATAAACCGTTTACCATCTATACTGATGCTTGTGGGACGGGACTTGGCGCGGTCCTCATGCAAGAGGGAAGAGTAATAGCCTATGGTGGAAGGCAGTTGAGGGTTCATGAAAAGAATTACCCCACGCATGACTTAGAGCTAGCCGCAATTGTTTTCGCGCTTAAGTCTTGGCGTCACTATCTTCTTGGTGAGAAATTCGAACTGTTCACTGATCACAAATCATTAAAATACTTATTCTCTTAGAAGGATTTGAATTTAAGGCAGCAACGGTGGATGGAATTCTTAGCCTCCTACGATTTTGAAATAGCATATACCCCGGGCAAGGGTAACGTGGTGGCAGACGCCTTAAGTAGGAAAAGGTTGTCCTTGAGTCCGTTGTTTGTTGAACGACAAAGCTTAGAATTCATCTCTATGTTTGACTTTAGACCCTCCGTTGACTTAGTACCCGGTCTGTTAGCATCCTTGGAGGTTAGACCTACACTTCTAGGACGGGTTGGTGAGGCACAGCGAGACGACCCACGGTTGGTTGAGATAGTAGAAAAGCTCAAAGGGGGGGAGTCGTCAAGCCATCTTCGTAGGTATACCCTAGACGATAAGGGTTGGTTACGAAGGGATAATAGACTTTGTGTACCGCAAGACGAAGACTTAAGGAAGGCCATTCTTGATGATGCTCATCGCTCAAAAATGACCATTCATCCCGGCGGGGATAAGATGTACAAAGATATGAAGCGGGTTTTCTTTTGGGCCGGTATGAAAAAGGATGTGGCCGAGTACGTCGCTAGATGCTTGGTGTGCCAACGAGTTAAAGCAGAACAAAAGAAACCCGGTGGGTTGCTTCACCCATTAGAAGTTCCACTATGGAAATGGGAAAGCATCTCAATGGATTTTGTGGATGGATTACCAAGATCAAGGAAGGGTAACACGGGGATTTGGGTTATAGTAGATAGACTTACTAAAAGCGCCCATTTTATTCCCGTGAAAAGTAAGAGGACTGCTCCGTGGTTGGCTTCTGTATACATTAAGGAGATAGTTCGTTTGCACGGTATTCCTTCTAGTATAGTAAGCGACCGTGACCCCATCTTTACTAGCGAATTTTGGAAGAGTTTACAAGAGGCGGTAGGGACTCAGCTATGTTTGAGCACCGCATATCATCCTCAGACAGACGGCCAGACCGAGAGGGTGAATCGCATTCTAGAGGATCTTTTAAGGCTTTGTATCATAGACTTTGGGGGTACATGGGAAGAGCACCTTCCGTTAGTAGAATTCGCATATAATAATAGCTTTCAGTCTAGTATTGGCATGGCACCTTTCGAAGCTCTTTATGGAAGGCCTTGCCGTTTGCCTACATGTTGGTGGGAATCTACCGAATAAATCCTACTTGGGCCCGATATGGTTAGGGAAACCTCGGAGAAGATTGAGTTGATTCGAAGGAGGATGAAAGCAGCACAAGATAGGCAAAAATCGTATGCTGATAAGAGGAGGACAGATCTTGAGTTTGACATTGGGGACATGGTTTTTATCAAAGTATCTCCGTTACAGAATGTTGTTCGCTTTGGGTCCGTGGGGAAATTAGCACCAAGGTTTGTAGGGCCGTTTCCTGTAAAAAAACAGGATTGGGAAGATGGCATATAGGGTGGAGTTGCCTGAGAAACTTAGTGGAGTACACGACGTATTCCATGTATCACATTTGAGGAAGTGTTTGCACAAGACCGCGGAGGTGGTAGAGCCGAGCTTGCTTAAAGAGGTGGAAATAGAGCGTGATGCAACAATTAGACGAGCTCCTACATGCATTCTTGGGTCGGAGATCAAAAAGTTGAGGAATCGAGAGGTCAGACTGGTTAAAGTGCAATGGGGAGATGATGAGAGCAACGCAACTTGGGAGACAGAAGAGAAGATGCGTTCGTTGTACCCTTTTCTTTTTGAGGGTATGTCTTTTAATTTCTCCTTTATCGCTTAGCTTATCTTATCTTATCTTTAGTATGTCCTCTCATTAGTATCTTTGACCTTTAGTTAGGATAATCCTATGGTTGAAACATGTGTTTGAGACATGTTATGTATGATGGATGCAAAATGGATGCAAGTGTTTGCTAGTGGTTGCTCGTGGATGCATATATACACACACTTTAGGCACTAGATCGGCTCAGTCACTACATATTGCATATTGCATATATATGGATGTATTTAGTAAAATGGATGAACGATGGTTGTATTATCATGTGGATGTTGCATTCAGATGATGGTTGTGCACGCATATAGAAGTATTATGTAGCATTAAGAATCTTTTGCATACATAATGGATGCATGGCACGATCATAGTTGCATTAAGGAGGTCAACTGAATCAGTGGACCGCCTGATTTTGCATTAGATACGGACATATACACGCACTGTGCATTTAAACATGAAAGCATTAGAAGTCTGTAAGGACAATGGATGCCTGTGTATGATGGATGAGTAGATGGACGTTTGGATGGTAGGATATACATTCTTCCAGACTTGAAGATTTCGGGGACGAAATCCTAAAAGGAGGGGAGAATGTAACACCCCGAATTTTCTATTAACACTAAAGTTGCTAAAATATTAATAAGTGTGTAAGAGGGGGGATGTATCTAATATGAATATAAAAGTGTGTAAGAGAGGGAATGTATCTAATATGAATATAATAATATTAATAAGTGTGTAAGAGAGGGGATGTATCTAATATGAATATAAAAATATTAATAAGTGTGTAAGAGAGGGGATGTATCTAATATGTATATAAAAACAATAATAAGTGTGTAAAAGGGGGGATGTATCTAATGTGTACATTGTAGAATATATATATATATATATATATTGCTGAGTGTTTGCTGAGTCACTTCTGACTCATTGCTGAGTCAACAAGATAAACCCCATCTTGTCTGAACGGCTGCGGTTATTTCTAGGTTAAATCTAATGGCCTAAATGCATTCTAAAATCTATAAATAAGTGGGTAGACCCTAAACCTAAATCACTTGTAAAATTAGAGAAGCTACCGTCATGCTGCTGCCATGGAGTTCAGCGTAGCCGTCACAAACTAAGAAGAGGAAGCCTAATCATCTACAACTAAATCTACACAAATCAAATCAAAAGATCTCTCTTTCTCTAATTCTTTTCTTTTGTTGGTGAGTATGATGATTCTCACAAGACTATTACAAACTAATTTGACTCAGTTATGAATGGATCACAAGAAAGTGATGTGATTTGTAATTGTAAATTCTATATATTGTGGATCTCTTATTATGTTATTGTGTTGTTGTATGATGTAAATTATATATGCTATGTCATGCTATGTTGTAAATTCTCTTATGCTATGTCGTGCTATGTTGAGAATCATGTCAAGCTATGTTATACTATCATACTATGCCATGTTATAAATCATGCTATATTATGTTGAAAAATCATGCTGTTGGATCATGCTTAAAGTTATGTTTTTTTTTCTTAATTTAAATGGATCTTGTTTATGGGAATTTGCCTATTAGGTTAGGTGTACCCATAAACTTGAAACTATAATTAAATAAAACTTGATTATGGGAATTTGCCTATTGAGTTAGGTGTACCCATATAAAACCATGCTGTTAAAAAATTAGATGATGTTGATTCACACATGTTCATATGTAAGTTTATGAAAATTGATTGAGATTATATTAGGTGAATTTTGAACAAGTTGACACCTTTAGGTCCATGACATGTATAATCTATGCAAGTTGGACATATGCAAGTTTCACCCCTTATTATGATTCATTTGGTCACATATACATGTTGTTATTATGATAATCTCTTTTATGCTATGAGTTAGGCTATTCGAGTCTAACATATATTTTGCGAATAAACGTTCAAACGTGGGATAGGGGTAATATTAGGAATTAATAAATTGGGTGCAATTTTGTAAGATTTTGCATACCATGAATGGATGTCCATAATTGAGTCAATTATGGACATTGTTAAAAATTGGAAGTAATTAATAATTCAAGTAGGGAATTATTAAAATTGGGGGAAAGTGGATTATTATTAATAATCAATGCTTAGGACACGAGGTTGGACCCGTTTGTGATGTAAACCTGCCCGGACCCGCCCGGCAAATCCAGTAGTCACAAATGTCGGCCCAATGTGAGAGGTCCTAGGCCCAAACTAAAGCATAACAGTTGTAAAGACACGAGGTTAGACTCTTTTATGGTGTAAGACTGCCCGGACCCGCCCGGCAAATCCAGCTGCCATAAATGCCAGTCTAATGTGAGAGGTCTTTATGAGGTTATGGCCTTAATGAACTAAGAAATACTTAACCAGATAATCATGTAAGGTGGGACATAGGGGTTAAGTAGGTGCCTTGGGTGGCATGAGGAATCTGGTGGTTGCCTTTAGAGGCATTTGAAATACGATTAGACTTAACCAAACACACATGTAAATGAACATGACTAAGTGGGTTAAGTGGGATGGACTAATGGGGACAAGCTTAGGTGGAATGCTTGTGGTAAATAGTGGGGGCCCATTTCAACCAGTATCCCAAAACGTATCTTTGTGGGCTCGACCCAAGTCGAGGACGGGACACGCATACTGGGTTTGACTATAAGAGGCCAAAACAGGGAGCGGTGGCAACGCAAGTCCAACGGGTTTCATATGCGTGTGTGGACCCGGGCTGGTAGGTAAGACGTTGTTGCATCGTGTAGGTATAAGCCGTGCATGTCCGTTGTATCAGGTTGCCACTTTAGGGGAGTGATACACCCTACTGTGGGGCCAGCACGGGTATCTACGAGTTAGGGAGCCGATCGAATAATGGGAAGTATGGTACACCTAGTGGAGATAGGGGCAGGCGGCACCTATGTAGTCAGCTAGGGGTATGTAAAGCCATTGGGAAAGTTTCTAAGTGAAGCTAAGTGGGATGAATCTTTAGGGTGACTGGTGTGGTGCAGTATAGTGTTTATCCTTTAGTATTTAGGAGCGCCTATAACGTTGCCTTTAGCGATTGTCTATGTCCTTAATCTGCTCTTCATAGACATTTTCTTGTTTTCCAGCTTATGCCTTAGTCCAGTTATTTTGGTAATAGTATTGTAGAATTATCATATTCACCAGACTTTATGTCTGACCCCCTCTTTTCCATCCTTTTTCTCCCTTCAGGTCCGCAGGTTGGGCCAAGTTCTAGTGGAGTCTAGTTGGATCGCTTATCTTCTGGAAAACTTGGACTGCTGAAGTAAAGTCCAGCTTGTTATCTTTCTTTTTAATGGCTATTCATGTAATGGGATTATGTACTTGTTTTATCAAGATAGATATTGTACTTGACATTGAATATGGTGTTATGATGTAATCAAACATGTTTTGACTTCTGCTACAATGAAATAAAGTTTTTGAATTTCCAAGTACTATTTTATATCTGTCTTGTTGTAATTTTACTGTTCTATATTCACTTAAAACCTCCATGGAAGTTAATGCATTCCCTTTGTGAGTGACATTAATGGACGTGGGGTGTTACAATAACAAGACAAACGTAGATAGTAGAAGCATGATACGAAAAGGTTTTCAAGTTTATAGGAAAAAGAGATCGAGAATGTACCCTCAAAAAGAAATGGGTAAAGCGCGCGTATCTTCTCTTCAGTTTCCCATGTTGCGTCTTCTTGGGCTTCACTCCACTGCACTTTCACTAGCTTGACTTCTCGATTCCTTAACTTCTTAATCTCCGTTCCTAAGATACGAATCGGAACTCGCCTTAATGTCGCTTATTTTTCCACTTCTACGTCTTCAAGGATGCTTGGCTCAACCACTTCGGCTGACTCATGCAAGCACTTCCGGAGATGCGAGACGTGAAAGACATTGTGTACTCCATTCAGTTTCTCGGGTAAGTCCACCTTATAGGCCATCTGTCCTATCCTCTCAGTGATAGGGAACGGTCCTACGAATGCTAGCTTTCCGACTGCTCCAAAACGAACTACATTGCGTAACGGAGAAACTTTTACAAAGACCATATCTCCGACTTCGAACTCTAGGTCTGTCCTTCTCTGGTCCGCATAAGATTTCTGTCTATCTTGGGCCGTTTTCATCCGTCTTCGTATCAACTCAATCTTCTCAGAAGTGTCCCTTATCATGTCGGGCCCATGTATAAGTCTATCTGTCGTCTCCCACCAACAAGTTGGCGATTTGCACGGTCTTCCATACAGGGCTTCGAACGGTGCCATTCCGATGCTAGCTTGGTAACTATTGTTATATGCAAACTCCACGAGAGGAAGATGGTCTTCCCAAGTGCCACCAAAGTCAAGAATACATAGCCTCAGGAGATCTTCTAGTACCCTATTTACCCTTTCGGTTTGTCCATCCGTCTGTGGGTGATAGGCCGCGCTTAAATTCAGTCGTGTTCCCATTGCTTCTTGCAGACTATTCCAGAACTGGCTAGTGAAAATCGGGTCATGATCACTAACTATACTAGAAGGAACTCCATGCAACCGTACTACCTCTCGAAGGTAAATAGACGCTAGCCATGATGCAGTCCTCTTGCTTTTCACTGGAATGAAGTGAGCACTTTTTGTGAGTCTATCAACTATGACCCATATGCTAGTATTTCCCTTCCGTGACCTAGGCATTCCATCCACGAAATCCATCGAGATACTCTCCCATTTCCATTGCGGAACCTCCAAAGGATGTAATAGCCCACCAGGCTTCTTCGACTCGGCCTTTACTTGTTGGCACACCATGCACTTCGAAACGAACTCTGCCACGTCCTTTTTCATTCCAGCCCAAAAGAAAATGCACTTCATATCCCTGTACATCTTATCCCCTCCGGGATGTATAGTCATCTTCGAGTGATGCGCTTCTTCGAGAACTTTCCTTACTAAGTCTCCCACTTGTGGGACACATAGTCTTCCATCGCGCCTTAGCCATCCCTTGTCATCTATGGCATACCTACTGAGGTGACTTGACGTCTCACCCCTAATCAGCTTGTCCATGATTTCGACTATTTGTGGGTCTTCCTTCTGTGAAGTCCCTACTTGATCAAGAAGTGTAGGCCTTAACTCAAGAGATGCTAATGTAGCAGTCAATGACTCAACAGCAGGTGTAAAATCAAAGGTTGCTATAAACTCAAGGCTTTTCCTTTCAACAAACAAGGGGCTCAAAGTCAACCTTTTTCTACTTAGCGCGTCCGCCACCACATTACCCTTGCCAGTGGTATAAGCTATATCGAAGTCATATGATGCCAAGAACTCCATCCACTGCTGTTGCCTCAGATTCTAATCTTTCTGTGAGAAGAGGTACTTAAGCGATTTGTGGTCGGTATACAACTCGAACCTCTCCCCTAGAAGATAATGGCGCCAAGCTTTAAGTGCAAAAACAATCGCGGCCAACTCCAAGTCATGCGTGGGATAGTTTTTCTCATGAACTTTAAGTTGTCTGCCCCTGTAGCATATTACTCTTCCTTCTTGCATTAGGACGGAGCCTAATCCCGTACCGCATGCATCTGTGTACACGGTAAACATCTTACCTCCATCGGGTAATGCTAAAACTGGAGCTGTGGTGAGGGCCCTCTTGAGTCTCTGAAAAGCAATGTCACACTCTATGTCCCATACAAAAGCTAGGTTCTTCTTTGTTAACTTAGTAAGAGGGGCTGAAATCTTAGCGAAGTCCTTAATGAATTTCTTGTAGTAGCCCGCCAAACCGAGAAAGCTCCTCACCTCCGTTGCATTCTTAGGAATTTTCCAGTCTTGTACCGCGACTACCTTTGCGGGGTCCATGGCTATGCCTTGCTTAGAAACTACATGTCCAAGGAACCGAACTTCCTTCCTCCAAAAATGGCGTTTGTAGAACTTACCCTTTAACTGGTGTGCTCTGAGTGTTTCCATGACTTCCTTGAGATGTCTAGCATGCTCTTCTTCATCTTTTGAGAAGATCAAAATATCATCCACGAAAACTACCACAAACTTGTTAAGGAACTCCCGAAACACCCTACTCATCAAATCTACAAAGTATGTGGGTGCATTCGTTAACCCAAACGGCATGACGAGCCATTCGAAGAACCCATCTGGAGTCCTAAACGCAGTTTTGTCAATGCTATCCTCAGCCACTCAAAGCTGATGGAATCCTGTGGCTAGATCGAGTTGAGAGAAAACAGATGCTCCTACAAGCTGGTCAAACAAATCGTCGATTCTTGGTAGTGGGTGCCTATTCTTCTTTGTCAGCTTGTTTAACTCACGATAATCTACGCACAGACGAAGCGATCCATCCGCCTTAGTAGTGAATACCACCGGAGCACCCCATTCAGAAATGCTTCGTCTTATGAAATTCTTTTCAAGCAACTCGTTAATTTGTTTACTGAGCTCTCTTCTTTCTCGCGGGGCCATGTGTCGAACGGGCAATGAAACTGGCTTAGCAATATTAACAAGATAAATACAGAAGTCTATCTCGCGTTTAGGAGGTAACCCCCTCACTTCATCAAAAATATCTGGATATTCTCGGACCACGCTTACATATTGCAAATTATCGTCGGACGAGTCAAGGGATTCAAGATAACATAACATGACCAGACCCTTAGGGTTACAAGAAATTTCAAGGGTATTACCAAGGCGAGTCATGAGCCTCACTACCCTTCGTTCACAATCAAGAATGGCTCCATAATTGGACAGCCAATCCATTCCTAGGATCAAACCGTATCCCATAAATCCGAGAACATAAGCATTACGCGTGAATTCTACGCTTAAGATAGAGATCCTCAAATCCACACACATCATAGATAAATGGGCGGAGCCCCCAATTGGATTTGAAACTATAACGGGATCCTCAACCAGACTAGTACTTAGGTGCAGATTTTCAACAATATCAGAAGAAATAAAAGTATGTGATGCGCCAGAGTCAAATAAGGTTCGAGCAGGAAAGTCAAAAATGTAAACAAGGCTTTCTACGGAAATATTACTACCTCGGTCAAGAGCTGGAGTGAGGTTGAGAGCATGCAACTGCCCTCCAGAAGGTCCTGCTCGCTGGGTCTGCCCTTGCTCCTGTCCTTGCTTCTTAGGGCAATCCTTGCCGATGTGTCCAGTATCTCCACAACGGAAGCATTCACCCAACTTCCTCTTCTTCTTTCTACAGTCTTTAGCTAGATGTCCAGTAATACCGCAAAAGTTGCACTTCCTCGTCTCACGTGGTTTGTTGTTGCTCTTGTTATTCTTGTTATTCTTGTTGTTTCCCTTCTTGAAGTCAGCTTTCTCAATCTGAATCTCATTAGGCTTAACCTTCTTCTTGCTATTCTTGTCTTCCTCATGAAGTAGAGCCATATCCACCAAGCTTTCAAAGGTCGCCCCCATGGGTATATGAGTTAGGGCCAAGCTGTGTATTGGCTCGTTCAATCCTCGAGCAAAGCGTATAGCCTTTTTCCGGGCTGTGTTGACAAAATCCAAACCGAACAAAGCAAGCTGATTAAACTTATTCACGTACTCCCTAACATACATGTCCCCTTGCTTAAGTGCAAGGAACCTTTCCATCTGAAGGTTCTCTTCTGCTGACGATAAGAATTTAAGCCCAAACCTCTCTCTAAAGTCTGCCCAAGTCTCAACTGGCCTGGTAGCGTCGGTTACTTCCCACCAAAATGCAGCTTCCTCTTTCAACAACCATGCTGCCAACCGAACTTTCCTATGGTCCTCCATATCAAAGATAATGAACAAGTCTTCAGTCTCCTTTAGCCAGTTTCGTGCCTCAACAAAGGTTTCAGTTCCACTGAAGTTCTTGTCGCCCATTGCTTTAAAGTCTTTGCATATTTTGGCAAAGGCGGTACCAGGAGGAGGAGGAACCGCGGCCACTGGGGGAGGAGGAGGAGGGATGTCCGTCGTGCCCGCGTCGTTGGCCCTGGCTTCTAAGTACCTTCGGAACCATCCAGGCACGGGTATTCCCTCAGGAAGGTTAAGATTGGCCATGCTGAAAAATGTAAAGAAAAAGATTCAAACGAGGAAACAAAGGAAAGTGCTAATGGCTTCTTGGGGAATAGCCTTTTTAAACATAAAACTTTTCTTGAAAAATGCTTCTTTATAAATGGTTTTGAAAATAGTTTCAGAAGGTTTTTAAAACTTTTGCCCAGCCTGGTAACCTTCTGCTCTGATACCAAATGTAACACCCCACCTCCGCTAGGGTCACTCACAAAGGGAATGCACTAGTTTTGGTGGAGTATTATCTAGGTAAGCATGCACAGAGATATCACAAGGCAGAACATAAGTAAAGCAGTAGTAGAAATTAAAAACCAACTTCTTATTATTTTCAAGAAAAGAGTCAAAAGCTCATATATCTAAGATACAAATTATTCCATTACATCAAGTTCCAAGTAAAGAAGCATAAACTTAAGATAACAAAAGTAGATTATTCCCCCATAAATAGCAGAAGCAACCATAGCATAGCCCAAGACCAAACCGTACATGAGCTGTCAGAAAGCAAGCTAAGTCCAAGCTAAGAGCTAGTGTTTCCTCCCTGAGAACCTTGGGGGGGAAACGAAAGAAAAGAGGCGAAGAAAAAAAGGGTCAGTCATAAAGACTGGTAAGCCCTAGTGACTTTCAGTATGAAAACTAGTAAAGGTAACATGATATGTGAAAACTGGAATTAAACATAAGGATGATAATAGAACTGGTAGGATAATTAAGATAACAAGATAAGTCAAGTCTAGCATCGCATATTCAAGGTTCGCTGCACCAACTGTACTAGTGTTCTAACCCATGTCAAGTATTAATCATGAAATGATCCCTTGGCCCAATATCATGAAGTGACCCATTACGGGTTCCTACGGTACGATCTACTAATCGATCGGCTCCCTACAAGTCCTAGCTCGTCATGTGTCTGTGTCATACGGCCCTATCCTGAAGTGTAGTTACCTGTGCTAGGTCCACCATAGGGTGTATCAAGTCCTATGGTGCCAAACACTGACACGAATCAAGCATGCACAGTGTAAATCTACGGGTGCCCAATGCCTTCTTTTTCAACTCCGGACTACGTGCATGACCATAGTCCGCCTGAACCTACAATGGCGCACCTACTCAGCCGTCGTTCTGGTCGCTTACAATCAGCCTAGTAAACGTGCCCTAACCTGCCTAGTTCCAGGGTATCGTGATACATCCAAGTGGGTTACTGCTGAAAAGGACCGTGTAACTAGGGTTTCTAATGGGTTAAGTGTTGTCATTCAAATTCGTGACTTAACCCTATCCAGATCATGTATCAAGTTGGTTAAGTGTATTCAAGCGGTTCATGATTTAACCCTATCAAATCATCGTGTCAAGTTGGTTAAGTATATTCAAGTGGTTCATGACTTAACCCTATCATGTGGCATTAATTCATTAGTGCACCCAACCTCTCACATTAGACTAACTGTTGTGGTCACTGGATTTGTCGGGCGGTCCCGGGCATATTTACACCACAACATAGTCTAACCTCGGGTTTTCAGTGCGATATGACCAACTACCCACATTGGATCCTATTGTTTGCAGTCACTGGATTTGCCAGGCGGTTCCGGGCAGATTTACACTACAAACTCAACCCAACCTCGAGTTAGCCATTTTTAAGTTTATCTAATTGTCATGCCCACGTTCAAGTTTTCATGTCAAAATTCATGTCGAGTTTTCATGTCATGTTTCATGTCAAATCGTGTCAATTTCATGTCCATATCCAGATTCAAGTTATAACAACATTCATGTTCAAAGTCAATTCATATTTTACCTAGTTTACCCAAATTGTATTCCCATCGCACGTAAGCTCGAATCGATACAAATAAATCTAATTAGGGAATAACATAAAAATGGACGGGTATAAGGTGGCAAAAGTGATTACTAGCATAGCAGGGTATGACTTGAGATAAAGGATTATAACATTACTGGCATATGGAGTATTGGAATTAAACATAAATATTACAAATCTAACAAAATAAGGTACTAGTCAAGATAACAGTTGTCATAAGGTGATAGTATAGTCATAGTGACGATTGACATAAGATGGTAGCATAATCATGGTAACGATTGACATAAGGTGATAGTCATAAACTTGTGACTAATAGCAGATTCAACATGATAATATGAGGGGTTTTCTCTTTTGATTTACAACATGAATAGGCCCCAAATCAATGTCATGGTAATATCCAAGAGTCAAAACCCAAGATGAACAAGAATGGATGTAAGACACTCATTATACATAGGTCCAATTTCAATTTACATCATATTCATATTACATCTATAGTTTAAATCTAAAAATAACTGGGGCTTACAGATCGTGGTTCGAGAATTAGAAAAAGAAAGTCGATGTTGAATCTTTATATATGCTTATTCAAGTCCAAATAGAAATCCCCAAATCAGCAATTCCCTTAACGCAGTCTCAACGTAGAAGAAGCAGTCCCTTTCTCAAACTTTTCAACCAGAATTGGAGCAGCATAAGGTCAGAAAGAATTTTGTCTAGAGAGACTGGTGTCTGGGGCTGTATTTATAGGGTCAGATCAACGAATGTGGACAGAAACGAGGCCAGAAACATCAGAGTGAATCCAGCTTCAAAAGTGGACTCGGCTACCAGGTCGACCCCCAGGTCGACACTATGGTCGACCTGGTCCTGGGCAGGTCGACTACATAGTCGACCCCCAGGTCGACCTGGTCCTGGGCGGGAAATTTCCCGCTCAGTCCATTCTGAAGTTTGAATTTCGAATTTTGAATTCGAATTGAGCTGTTTTTGAACTTGAAAACTTCGAAGGGTCATAACTTGGTCATACGAACTCCGATTTTCTAAAACTTGGACTCGTTTCCCAGCAGAATTTCGAGACGAACGCAATAGCGTAACCCGTTTCCCTTGATTCTTATTTTAAAAATTAATTCTGCCTTGGTTTATGGTTATTACACGTTATAAAAATACGGGTTTTTACACGTTTCATCGTGGTATCAGAGCCTTGGTTTACAGAGCTCAAGAACAAGACCATTAGAGCCAAATGAAAGGTATCATCAGAGATTGGATTAGTAATATCTGATGAGAATGACTCGTTAGAGATGGGACCACTGGTATCCTAGAATGAGTTTCAAAGAGTGCTATTTTTAAAATAAAAGTGAAAACAAAATTTGATTTGAAAATTTAAACTTTATTATATGTATTTGAATATTTATTTTATATTGAATTTGGACAATTTAGTATATGAAGATTTTGCATATACGCCTTGCAAACGTGTATAAAAAGCCTCAAATATACTGGGTAGATATAGAATCACACTCTAGTCGCTCGGAAATGATCCTAATGATTGAGGCCTCATCATCAGTATTTATTTTCGAGTTCCGAAAGTGGGATATCTATATATTTCCAATAGACTGGTGTGAGAACCAAAACCTTAGATAGGGTTATTGTTGTGAATTGGCAAAAAAAACATGATCTTGAATATATATATATATTTATATATATCAAAGTTATGAATTTGAAACTTTAATCAACCAATTGATTCCCGGTTGTGATGTTTGATTATTAGTTGACTAATTACAATGTTGGAACTATAAAACCAACATGTGAATGAAGTAAATTAGCCAAATTGAATCAAAAATTGAATTGAATTGGGAATTGAATAGAATTACATACATGTACATATATATGTGTGAACAAGTCATAGCAACGAAGCTAAGAAGAGGAATAAAATTGTATGCCCGATAAATAAGTACATGTTTACTGTATTTCTTGAGTTTTGATGATTTTATGAGCCGATTGGATTTTTCTTTTTCTTTTGGATTAGTGAGGGACCGGTGAGGCAAGTTGCGGTTTTAAAGGTCTCCCCGTACAAAGGAGGTTATGGCGAAATGTTTCGAAAATTTAGGGTGTTAGCCAAATTTCTGAAAAATTAGAAAATTCTTAGAAACTGAAAACTTGAAGAATGAAAGCCAGAATGTAAGTTGAGTTGGTTGGTTAAACTACCTTCAGCTTCATTCCTTTCTGAGGACGAAAAGATTTTAAGTGGGAGAGATTGTAATAACCCGGATTTTCAAAACCAATTTAAAATTTTAATTTTAGCTATTTTAATGAATTCTGAATATTTAAAATGGTTTATTTTAAATAATAATGACCTAAAATTTATTTAAATCGAAGTTAGAATGTATAAATTTATTTTAATTATAAAACGAGCCTGAAATGGTGCGATCATTTGAAAATTCGATTTTAAACTTCAAATGAATATATAGGATTCAAAATAAATCGGATTTTAGTAAAACCAGAAATATTTGAATCTATTTAAATATGTCTTTCTAATGAATGTGAAAAACTCATATTTCACTTTAATGAAAGTTATGTCTAGTTTAAAATTCAAAATAGTCGCTATGGAATTTATATATATTTTATATAATATATAGCCGTTAAAAATAGCCAATTTTCAACCGACCTCCGTTTTCGACGAAACCACTTTTGTTAGATCCGAAATGTCAAGTCATTGCTATATTCCAATTTTCATAATTATTGGAATTAATAGGTGAGCGTAGTGAATTTAAACGTGTTTGGTAATTTCAGTTTGAACTGGATCGACCAGAAAATGGTCATTTTTCAAACGGTCTCCAAATTCGACGAAATTAGTTTTGTTAGGGCCATATCGTTAAAACATTCTGGAATTTTTGGAGTCAGTATGTGTCTCCGGTAAATTAAAATGTACGTTTAAATTTAATATATATTGATTTCTATTTTAATTTTGATAAAAACTTGTCAAAACAGTCGATTTGGCTTATGAAACATATCCCATTGTGTCCGGAATGGGGGTATTTGGCTAGGGGCGATAGTCGGTTGGTTTGATTTGGAGTTCGGATCGATAAATGAATAATATTGGAATCAAATATTGATTTATATTTTATTATATATATAAAACTGGATCAAAATCCTACTTCCTTCTCAACGCGGTCAAACTTAACTGCCGCCTCCTTCTTCTAATTAAGGGCCGATGTCTTCACTTCTTTCTCTCCCAAAATCTCCTCATCCATGTAGCGATTCAAGAAAATCTCCACACAAAAATTAAAGAGGAAGGTTGGATCTATAATTCCATACGGTTTAGATTTTTCTGGGGGCGTATTTAGCTTGAACTTTGAGCTTGAAGAGCCGGTCATCGCAGGCGTTTCCACGGCCAATGGTGCGATCAAGTTCGGCGTTGTCCGTGAAGATGGTGGCGCACTCCATCGGCTCAGACGTGAGCCGTTCAGATCGTGCTCCGGTGCGATGGGGATGGTGCAAAATCAAGCCCGAGTGTGCCAGCTTTGTTTGATTACTGTTACAGGAATACAACGAAGAAGAAAGAGGGATTAACAAAAGATATTTGCTTAAGGTTTAATTAACTATTTAATTAATAAATTAGTTAATGACTAATGTGATGATCAAATGTTTAAACACCCATAACTCGTTCAAACCAAAACAGAATTTGACGAGGTTGGATCCGTTGGAATCGAGTCGAAGAGATCTACATTTCAAAACTGACCAAGAGAAAAACGGAGCACGCTAGAATTTGTGGTAAATTCAATCTCAAACATTACTGAAATCGACAATGAAAGACTAACGGAGTGGAAACTGATGGTGAGAACTCTTTCTCACTAAAATTACTTTATAGTCAAATATATACTAGGATGCAGACGGGGCTTAGAAGCCCCCGACACTATTTATGGTTGTTTGTTTGGACTGTATTGTGTTGTGATGTGAAATGTATTTAAAATATTCATTTGTTGAATAAAATATTTTATCGTTAAAAATATAATTTTTACCATATATATGAACAACATAAAATTCTCCTGAAATGAAAATAAATGTCCATTTACAAATCGGACGATTTGTTTATGTACACCCATTTAATTGACATTGATTGGGACGATAATATTTTACACATCGCCCAACTGCACAAATAAAATCAGTGTTTGTTGTTTGAAACCCCACACGGGTATTGGGATGATTTTTGACATACACTAAACCCAAATTATATGTCAATCAATGGGTTGACAGGCTGTGATGAGCGTTATTTATTTATTTTAATGCTTATACAGTTGTAAAATACACTCTGAATGATGTTTGAATGTTGAATGATCATTTATCATTATTGTTGAATACATGCGATGTACGAAATCCATATATCTAAAGTTATATGTTAATTGATTGGGTCTGCTTCCAATTCAGAAATAACAAAGATTTTAAAGTACTTTTTAGTGAAGATTTTAAAATAATATTTAATAAAGATTTTAAAATAATTTTTGGTAAAGATTTTAAAATAATATTTTATAAAGTTTTTAAAATAATATTTAGTAAAGATTTTAAAATAATTTTTTGTAAATATTTTAAAATATTATTTAGTAAAGAAATAAATTATGATTTTCATGTCAGATTTGGGATGGACACGAAAATATTGAAATATATGAAGTTGTGTTGTTTAGATTTGAGCCATTTTAACGCAAATGATATTTATTTCGATTTTATTCATTTTTATAATGAATATCGAAAAGGAAATGATTTCAAAATCAGATATTTTGAAAATATTATCATTTAAATATTATAATGATATGGAATATTCAATTTTGATTTAAAATTGAAAATTAAGTTAGAATCATTTTAAAAAGAATTTATAAACGATTTATAAAATATGTTTTAAATGGAAATCAACAAAATATATATAATATATATTATACATATATTAATGGCCTGAATAGAACGCCGCGCGCCGCGACCGTTCGCGAATTTCGACCATTGACTTCGAATTGACATTACGGGAGATCCGACCGTCAGATTCTCCTAAAACTGGAACGATTGAGTTCGTATCGCAAAGATCTTTCTAAAGAATATAAGAGATTTGAAATCTAATAGTTAGATTTGGAATTATGTCTAAATAGAATTCAGAAAAGGTCATTGTAAGTGCAGTTCGATGACCGTTTATGGAAATCGACTGACAGGGCCATAATAAAATTATTAATAATTTGTGTAAAATCATAATAAATGAATTGGGATGAAAATTTCCACATTTTAAAGATAAAAAAATATTTTTATCAAAATGAACTAGTTATTAACTAGAAAAATAAACCGATATTTTTAAAGGAATAAATTGGATTTGAAATATTTTTAAAAATAACCAGAAATTTCCAATGAATAAATTGGAATGGATTGGAATGGAAATAATCTTCAGAATATTTTGATATTGGATTCCGTGGCTATACAAATATTGTTATTGGAATTTGCAAGATATCGATATCGTTATTCCCATTACGATATCCGTTAGTTTCAGAATTTGATATTAAATATAAGCCGATATAATTTCTATTCAGAGCCTTGTATTTAGTATTGAATTATATTTTGGGTTTGTCGTGAATGGTGTCTTCAATAACACTGTTCTTAAACCCTATGAGAAAAGAATAAATCTTTTAATTAAGATTTAGTGAAGTTTTCCAATTAATTAATATTTGATTGGAGTTGAATAAAAGAATTGGATTTTGGGTTTGTCGTGAACAATGTCTTAAATAACACTGTTCTTTAACCTGGCGTGAAAATAATAAATCTTTTAATTAAGATTATTAGATTTTCCAATTATATTTAGTAATTGGAATAAATAAATGGAATGTGAATTGGGTTTATTGTGAACTGTGTTTTTTAACGACATTCGTTCTTTAGCACGATCAACAGTGAAATAGGATTTGGAATTTATAAATCTTTTTATTAAAATTTATTGGAAATTTTCCAAAGAAAGTTTTCCAATTTAATATAATAAATTGGGATTGAATGGAATTCGATTTGGTAATAATCGAAGTGAGCTCCTGTGCAGGAAAACTGTCATTATATATGGAATTTAAAAGGTTTCTTCGTTATTCCATTTATATTATTAGTCGGATACGGAAATTGGTATCGATTAAATATTGATATGTTTTTCCATGAAGATTCCATAATTAATGGAATGAGATTTTGGGTTTATTGTAAACTGTGTTTTAAATGACATTGATTCTTTAACCTAGTTAAAGACAGGATAACATGTCTAACATTGTATTTCGAACTGTATTGTTGATCTCTGCTAAATACATATCTGTTTGGTGGTGGAGAATTTATTCTCTTGCTTAACACCCTTCTCTAAGATGTACGAGCATAGAGGTTATATATCGGCAGAAATCAATGGTACGATGTAGATTGTCGATGCAGCAAGTTTGATTTCCCAAAGTTAAATAATCATTAATAATGATTGTTGGAAGATTAAAACGATTTGGAGTTTTAATGAATCTTTAATTAGATTGAAATGAGAATGTGATAATTTAATCATCAAATTTGGGAAATGATCGAGAATGGAGTACCATCGGTTTTTACTCCAGGCGATAGTTAAATCTTTAATTAGATTTGAATGTGAAATGGTAATTAAATTTACCAATAACAATGTGGTGTTAAATATGGAGTACTATTAGTTTTGCTCCATGGGATGAATAGGTTAGGATTGGGATAATGAAAGAAATGATTACTTCAGTTTGGTTCGCTAATCCCGACTAGTTGAAAAACCTTAATTTAGTTTGAATTGATATCCAAAGGAAGATTAAAGTATAAATTTAAAAGAATTTATGCTCGATAAAATTAACGGGAACCATTCCCAAAGGATATGAATATTTGAATAAAAGAATATTTAGAATTGGAATGAGACGTATGTTGCGTTTTTATAACAATTATAAAATACGTTAATTATTCGGGAAGGTCGGGTTTATACCATTCGGAATAATTGATACGAGATAAGCCGACGATGAAGACAGTGGTTGAAGAACGGAGGTCTTCACAACGTTTGGATGATTACAGATGTCTAGATTGGGCTATACTCCCAAGACAAGGTAATAAGTGGTGATCGTCCAGACGTACTTGGAGATCGACCGGATATGCGAGGACCTCTCTCCCGTGTTGGACATATGGGACGAGGAATAAGGTGCCTCTGGTTTCGTTCAGACCCAAAAAGAACTAGTAAATGGATGTGTGTCTGACATTGGATTTTATTCTGTGTTAATTGATTTCTATTAAACATACATCTGTTTGGTGGCAGAGAATTTATTCTCTTGCTTAACACCCTTCTCTGAGACGTATGAGCTTAGAGGTTATATATTTATAGACATCAGTTGTTTGGCGTGAATTATCACTGTGGCATGCTAAGATGGAAGTGATCAAGGCTTCTGTTGAAAAGCAGAGTCTTGTGGTTGATGATTAAAGCACGGGTTTAAATAGCATAACTTTGTGTATAGCGTTAATTCGCGAGCCTCACACCCCGGTGTAAACCAAAAACGGGAGAGGACTACAGGGAGAACATGCGTTTGTTTCTAACTAGGAGTGGTGTCATGGTATGGAGCCCAGACATTTTTACTTATGTGGATGATGGAAAGCGAGGTACCTCGGATATATCGGTCATTACGGGGCCGCTGGATAATATGGTCGACATACTGATCATTATGCCCTATAGGGCGTGGAAATGTATTATTGCGGAATAACCATTCCACTAACGTAAGTGTGGACCGGCACTGAAGATCCAAGATGTAGTTGTGGTTGTATCCTACGACATTGTAGGCTAGATTGTCTCGAATTCGGTAAGGACGATCCCTTACCTTGGTTCATAGATGGAATCCAATTCCCAATACGTGACATTTCGGTATTAATTATAGATCCTAGTATGGCGACATACTGGGATGAGGCACTATGCCGTCTATGATTGATACATTTATATTTGAAGCTGTTTTGACACTATACACTTATAGTAATATCAAAATGATTTGTTTTTAAACGTACCAAGCTTATTTGGCTATTATAAGGTAAAACTCTATCCTCCAGCTTGCGTTGCATTGTGATGGGACCTGATTCTTATAATAGCTTCATTTTTTCAAAAGCAAGGCGCTGTTTGTTTTATGCACTGGTATTCTTGGGAGAAAGCCCGTTCCGTGTTATACGGCGTGGTCCCTTGATTTACTCTATTTCAAAGTAAAGTTTTAAATAACTGTTTTAGTTCTTATACCAGTCCCATGATTGACTAGAGTTTATTGTTTTAACTTAAACTCTAGGTGCCCCTATTTTCTACATGGGCAGCTAGTAGTTTTGGTTTTACAGATTATTTCTTTTCTAGGATCCTGGATATACAGCTCGAGATTTATTCGGAAAGCTCTGTATCCGTGTATTTCTTTCAGTTGTGTTATGTATTATTTTTCCGCTGCTTAGTAATTTAAATCTCTGATATTTTTCTGCTGTATATTATTTATTCATACTCTGTAATATTCTTGTACTCTGATGTAATTGTTGTAGTAAGCAATGAAATGTTCTTCTGTTTGTGTTCTGATTTGTCGTGTTCTCTTATACGTAATTACGTCTCTGAACTTTGGCTAAAACCAATAACTAGAGATCTGATACCAAATGTGATGACCGCCCACAACCGCTGCACTAAACAAGAGGAATAGTGCGCTGAAGGGTGTGTCAGGAAGCTATGGACGATCACCTGTTGTAATAACCCGCAAATTCTGGGCCAGTTTAAAATTTTTATTTTGGCAATTTTGGCGAATTTCGAATATTTAAAATAGATTATTTTAGATAAAAATGACGAGAAATTTATTTTGAATATAATTCGAACGTATATATTATATATGTCGTCGTTAGAATATAAATATTTATATATAATTATAAATAGAATTGAAAATGGTGCGGTAGTTCGATAATTCGATTTCAAACTTCAATTGAATGTACCGGGTGCAAAACAATCCGGATTTTAGTGAAACCAAAAATAATGGGATCTAATTGATAATATCTTTCCAACGAATCCGACAAATCAAAATTTCATAGCGGGAATCAAAAGATATGTCCAGTTGACAATTCTGAATAGTCGCTATGGAATTCAGGCCCTTAAAAATGGGAATTTTGCAAATGACCTCGGATTTCGACGAAACTAGTTTTGTTGGGTCCGCAGTGTCAAATTATTGCTAGATTCCAAATTTCATAATTTTTCGAATCAATATATGAGCGTGGCAAAGGAAAACGCGTTTGACCAATTTCAGTTGATTTTAATCGACTGGAAATTGGCCATTTTTCCAACGGTCTCAGAATTCGACGAAACTAGTTTTGTTAGGACCGTATCGTCAATACGAAGCTAGAAAATATTTTTCTGCAATTTATAGAGTTAGTATGTGACCCCAGTAATTTGAAATGTATGTTTAAAATTCAATATAGTGATTTAAATGTAAATTTAACGGAAACTGATTCAAACAGTCGAATCAGCCTACGATACATATCCCATTGTGTTCGGAATGGGGGTAAAATGCTACAGACGACAGGCGGTGGGCCTCGTTTAGAGGTCAAAAATAAAAGTTGCTTTTTAGTGATAAATTAAATAAAAAAAATATAATTCTCCTTTTATCAGCCGACCCCCCCCCCGTTCATTTCAAAACGAAACGAAAAAAGAAAAAGAAAAACGCTGCCCTAGCCCTTCGACGGAGCCACCGCCACCGACGTCCCCCCCCCCCCTCTCAAGCGGCGGCGCCGCAATCGACACGCCCCCCTTTCTTCTTCCTCCCCTTCCACTTCTTCTCCTCCTTTCCCCCTTCGACTGGCGCCTGGCGCGAAGACCCCCCCACCCCCAGCAGCGAGACGACCTCGTGCCCCCCCCTACCCTGCTGCGCCCTCCTCCATTCGAAGACCCGCCCCCTGCTTCCACCAACGAACAACAAACCCCCCCCCCCCTGAACGATGTAAGTCCTCCCTTCCCTTTTTCTTTTTATTTTTATTTAGGGTTAAAAACTGACTTTACTAATAGAAATTCTTATATGAAAAGCATTGATTTTATTTTCTGATTTTCATATTAAAAGCATTATTTAAAATATAATTTTTCCATGATTTCGAAATAAAATATATCCTTATTTTTAAAATAGAAAATGGCAGGGTTTTTAGAAATAAAAATGGAACTGATTTTGAAAAGTTAAACTAGAGTTGTTTTAGAAAAATTTACTTTGTTTTAAAGTAGGAAAATATACTTTGTTTTTTTAAAGTAGCAAAACATACATTGTTTTTGAAAAATATAAGATTTTGTTTTTGTAAATAACATTGATTTCAAAAATTAAAAATGTGATTTTTATATATTGAACATCGAAAATTAAAAATGTGATTTTTATATATTGAACATCGAAATTAAAAATGTGATTTTTATATATTGAACATCGAAGTAAAAATGTGATTTTTATATATTGAATAGCGAAGTAAAAATTCGATTTTTATATAATGAATAACAAAATAAAAATGTGATTTTTACATATGTAGTGGCTACAGCAACGAAGATGACAAATAGATGAGATAACGATGAAGATTTCTCTAAAGGAAGAGTCGTGGAGCTGGATAGCTATTAGTGAGAATTTCTCACCTTTCAATTTCATTTCTATATATATATATATATATATATATATATATATATATATATATACTAGGATGCAGACGGTGCTTAGTAGCACCCGACACAATCGTCCACATACCATGGACTTGTTTGTTTGATTGCAAAAATTAGTTAGATCATTTGATTGAAATTGAATTGTTTGGTGAAATGAATGGATTTGATTGATGTGTGAATGGCGTGGGCCTTCACTAGTCCGGGGATAAGGCTAGGCCTTGTCCCGTTTCTAGTATCGTGCCGTTATGCCGCCGAAATTTTCTAAAATAAGTTAGATAAATAAAAATATCATTTTATTTAAAGAATGAACTGAATAGAAATTCATATGTTGGAATAAAATGTTTTATCGTTAAAAATATAATTTTTAACGTGAATGTGAATAAATAAATATTCATTTACAAACCAGACGGTTTGTTTATGTACACCTATTTGAAAGACATTGATTGGGTCGATAAATTTTACACATCGCCCAACTGCACAAATAAATTCTGTGTTTGTTGATTTGAAACCCCACACGGGTGTTGGGATGAAATTTGAAGTTCACTCATCCTGATTGATTAAATATGTCGATCGATTGATTGACAAGCTGTTATAAGCGTTAGATATCTATATTTGATGCTTATACAGTGTAGTGCACTTTGGTTGATGGTTGATTATTTTTCAATGCTATTATACATGTGTTGTATGAAAATCCATATAATTAACTTTATATGGTAATTGATTGGGCCTCATTCCAATTTGAAAAATAAAGAATATTATAAAATAAAGGTTCATGTGTTGACTGTACTCATCCGTTGAGATTAGTCATGTGTTGAACGAAATATTTTAATAATAAAATTTATATCTTTATCAATATAAAATAAAGGTTCATGTGTTGACTGTACTCATCCGTTGAGATTAGTCATGTGTTGAACGAAATAATTTAACAAAAATAGTCACACGTGGACGGTACTCATTCATTGAGATTAGTCGTGTGTTGACAAATAAGAATATTTGAAATAGAATATTTGAAATAGAATATTTGAAAATAGAAATATTTGAAATAGAATAGAAATATATGAAGCCGTGTTGATTAGATTGACGCCATTTTGACGTGAACGATATTTATATCAATTTTATTCGAAATGAATTGAATATATAACGATTTCGAAATGAATTGAATATATAACGATTTCGAAATGAATTGAATATATAACGATTTCGAAATGAATTGAATATATAACGATTTCGAAATGAATTGAATATATAACGATTTCGAAATGAATTGAATATATAACGATTTCGAAATGAATTGAATATATAACGATTTCGAAATGAATTGAATATATAACGATTTCGAAATGAATTGAATATATAACGATTTCGAAATGAATTGAATATATAACGATTTCGAAATGAATTGAATATAAAACGATTTCGAAATGAATTGAATATATAACGATTTCGAAATGAATTGAATATATAACGATTTCGAAATGAATTGAATATATAACGATTTCGAAATGAATTGAATATATAACGATTTCGAAATGAATTGAATATATAACGATTTCGAAATGAATTGAATATAAAACGATTTCGAAATGAATTGAATATATAACGATTTCGAAATGAGTTGAATATATAACGATTTCGAAATGAATTGAATATATAACGATTTCGAAATGAATTGAATATATAACGATTTCGAAATGAATTGAATATATAACGATTTCGAAATGAATTGAATATAAAACGATTTCGAAATGAATTGAATATATAACGATTTCGAAATGAATTGAATATATAACGATTTCGAAATGAATTGAATATATAACGATTTCGAAATGAATTGAATATATAACGATTTCGAAATGAATTGAATATATAACGATTTCGAAATGAATTGAATATAAAACGATTTCGAAATGAATTGAATATATAACGATTTCGAAATGAATTGAATATATAACGATTTCGAAATGAATTGAATATAAAACGATTTCGAAATGAATTGAATATATAACGATTTCGAAATGAATTGAATATATAACGATTTCGAAATGAATTGAATATATAACGATTTCGAAATGAATTGAATATAAAACGATTTCGAAATGAATTGAATATATAACGATTTCGAAATGAATTGAATATATAACGATTTCAAAATGAATTGAATATATAACGATTTCGAAATGAATTGAATATATAACGATTTCGAAATGGATTGAATAGAAAACTAATTTGAATTGAATCGATTAGAAAACCAATTTGAATTGAATTGAATTGAAAATGAATTCAAATTGAATTGAAAGCGAATTGAAATGAATTCAAATTGAATTGAAATTTGAATTGAATAGAAATGAATTTTAAAATGAATTTATAAAGAAGAATTCAATTTTGATTTGAATTGAAATGGAAGTTAAAATTGTTTTTGAAACGAATTCAAAACTATTTATAAAATTCGTTTTGAATAGTAATCGATGAAATATATATTATATATATTATATATATTATATATATTATATAATGGCCTGAATAGAACGCGCCGCACCGCGGCAGTTCGTGAATTTCGACCATTTATTTCAAACGGACATTACGGGAGATCCGACCGTCGGATTCTCCTAAAACCGGAACCGTTAGGTTCGTATCGAAAAGAGCTTTCTAACGAATATTAGAAATTCAAAATCTAACTGTTGGATTTGGAGATACGTCCAAATCAAATTCGAAAAAGGTCGTTGTAAGTGCAGTTCGATGGCCGTTAGTGGAAATCGACTGTACGGGCCTTGATAAAATTATTAAAAATATCAATAATTTGTGTAAAATCATAAGAAATGATTTGGGAAAATTTGGGATGAAAAACTCCATATTTGAAAAGATAAAAATATATTTTATCAAAATGAACTAGTTTTGGACTAAATTTAAAACCCAATTATTTTTAAATAAATAAATTAGATTTAAAAAGGGGTTTTAAATAATCGGAATTTCTAATATATTTGGTTGGATTTGAAATGGGTTTATCGTGAACGGTGTTTTAAATAACACTAGTTCTTTAACCCGATAACAAATAGAATGTGATTTGGGTTTATCGTGAACTGTGTTTTAAATAACACCTAGTTCTTTAACCCAATAAAAGGAGTTTTAACGAATCTGCAATTAGGTTGAATTGTGAGTCTAAAATCTAAATTATCAAATTCAGAAATGAGCGAGAATGGAGTATCGCCAGTTTTGCTCCAAAACGATAGTTAAATCTTTAATCAGATTTGAACGAGAAATGGTAATTAATTTTACCGATAACACCGTGGTGTTAGATATGGAGTACTACCAGTTTTGCTTCATGGGATGAATAGGTTGGGTTTGGGAAATAAAATAAATAATTACTTCGGTACGGTTCGCTAATCTCGACTAGTTCAGAAAACCATAATTTGGTTGATATGACATCCAAAGGAAGATTAAAGGATAAATTTTAAAGAATTTATCTTGGATAAAATTAATGGGAACCTTTCCCTAAGAATGTGATTTTGCGAATAAAAGAATATTCTGAATTGGAATGAGGCGTATGTTGTGTTCTTATAACATTTGTTTTTAATATACGCGGGTTGTTCGGAAAGTCCGGGTTTATACCCATTCTGAATAACCGATTCGACGTTATGTCGAAGATGAAGATGGTGGTTGAAGACCGGAAGTCTTCACATCGTTTGGATAACTACTGACGATCCTGATTGGTCAGTACACCCAAGAGGATGGAAATAGTTGGTGGTCGTCCAGACGTACTTGGAGATGGATGGAAATGCGAGGAAAGTGCCTCCGGTTTCGTTCAGACCCAGAACGGACTTGTAAATGGATTGTGTGTCGGACACTGGATTTTATTCTGTGTTGATTGATTTCTATTAAATATACATCTGTTTGGCGGCGGAGAATTTATTCTTTTGCTTAACGCCCTTCTCTGAGACGTACGAGCTCAGAGGTTGTATATCGATGGACATCAGTCGCATGGCATGAATTGCCTGTGTGGCACGCTAAGATGCAATGATCAAGGCTTCTGTTGAAAAGCAAAGTCTTGTGGTTGATGATCAAAGCACGCCTACGTGGCAGCTTTGTGTATAACGTGAATTCGCGAGCCTCACACCTCGGTATGAGTTAAAAACGGGATACGGACTGCAGGGAGAGCACGACGTTTCTTTCTAGCTTTGGTGGTGTCAGTGACTTACCAGCCCTGACATTTATATACTTTTCACCTATGTGGTTGTTGGAATGCGAGGCGCCTCGATTATAGGTCTGTAAGGACCGGGAAACGTGTGTTCAGGCATAATTAATCCTCTAACGTAAGTGAGGACCGGCCCTGAAGATCCGGGGTTGCCCAGAGTGCGTAACCCTGAGGCATTTGCTAGAGTGTCTCGAACGCGGAGAGGAGCTTGCCCCTTGCCTCGACTCATGACGGAAATCCAATTTCCAATACGTGTATTGTGGTTTTAATTGTAGAACTAGTATGGCAACATGATAGATGGTACCCATGCCGCCTATGATTAATATTTATGATTGAAATTGTTTTGACACTATACACTTATTATAGTATCAAATGATTTGTTTTAAACGTACCAAGCATGTTTGGCTATTATAAGGGAAAACCCTATCCTCCGGCTTGCGTTGCATTGTGTGATGGGACCTGGGTCTTATAATAGCTTCATTTTTCGAAAAAGCACTGCGCTGTTTATTATATGCACTGGTATTCTTGGGAGGAAACCCGTTCCGTGTTATACGGCGTGGTCCCTTGAATCACTCTCTTTTAAAGTAAAGTTCTAAATAACTGTTTTAGTTCTCACACCAGTCACATGACTGACCTGGAGTTTATTGTTTTAACCTAAACTCTTGGTGCCCCTATTTTCCGCACGGGCAGCTAGTAGTTTTGGTTTTGCAGATTTATATTCACAGGATCCTGGTTTACAGCTGGAATGGTATCCGGAAAGCTCTGTATCCGTATATCACCTTCAGTTGTGCTTTGTATTATTTTTCCGCTGCTATGTAATTTATTGTGATCTCTGATATTTATCGAATGTAATTTATTCATTATACTCTGTATATTCTTGTAATCTGATGCATTGTTGTAATATACAATGAAACGTTCTTCTGTTTGTATTCTGATTTGTCCTGTTCTCAACGATCAGGGGTTTCGAACGGTCTAGATCGGTTTAACGACTGATTCGGATCGAGCGAAACTGCCGGACGTCACATTTGGTATCAGAGCTTTGGTTTACAGAGCTCGAGAACAAGGCACATTAGAACCATACGAAAGAATTCATCAGATATTGGATTAGCAATATCCAATTAGAATGACTCGTTAGAGATAGGATCAGTAGTATCCTGGAACGAGTGTGAAGAGTATATTTTCCAAATGAAAACAATTTGGTTTTAAAAATTTAAACAATTTATACGTATTTGAATTATTTATTTATTTTGAATATGGACAATCGAGTATATAAAGATTTTTCATATACGCGTCATGAACGTATATTCGAAGTTTTAATATACTGGATAGATATAGAATCATACTCTAGTGGCCCGAAGATGATTCTGATGATTGACTAGTCGTCATTAGTATTCATGTTCGAGTAACGAAGGTGTGATTTTCTATATATTTCCATTAGACTGGTGTGAGAACCAAAACTTATATAGCTAGAACACATTGTTGTGAATTGGCATCAAAAACATGATTTTCAGTATATATATATCAAAATTAGGAATTTGAAAATTCTAATTCACTAATTGATTGATGTTTGTGTTGTTTGTTTATTTGTTTGCTAATTTGAAACCATTATGCCTAATTGAACCAAATATTGAACTGTATTGAAAATTGGTCGCATTTGCTTGCATATACATATACTTGCATTGAACAGGTCATAGCAAGGAGGCTAGAGCAAAGAATAAAATTTGTTTGCCCGACAAATAGGTACATGTTTACTACATAATTTACTGTTTTGTTTGGGTGATGATGATTTTGTGAGCCTATTGGCTAGCCGCTTGGCTTTTTCTTTTTCTTTTTGAGATCTGAAGGACCGGGGAAGCTATTTGAAATTCCCCGATGCTCCCGGTGCAGGGGAGGTTATGGCGAAATTTTTCGAAAATTTAGGGAGTTAGCCAAATTTTTGAAAATTCTCAGAAACTGAAAAGTTGGAGAATGGAAGCCAGATCGAGCGTAGAGTTGATTAATCAAACCACTCTCGACTTTGTTCCTTTTCGGGGACGAAAAGTTTTAAGTGGGGGAGATTGTAATAACCCGCAAATTCTGGGCCAGTTTAAAATTTTTATTTTGGCAATTTTGGCGAATTTCGAATATTTAAAATAGATTATTTTAAATAAAAACGACGAGAAATTTATTTTGAACATAATTCGAACGTATATATTATATATGTCGTCGTTAGAATATAAATATTTATATATAATTATAAATACAATTGAAAATGGCGCGGTAGTTCGATAATTCGATTTCAAACTTCAATTGAATGTACCGGGTGCAAAACAATCCGGATTTTAGTGAAACCAAAAATAATGGGATCTAATTGATAATATCTTTCCAACGAATCCGACAAATCAAAATTTCATAGCGGGAATCAAAAGATATGTCCAGTCGACAATTCTGAATAGTCGCTATGGAATTCAGGCCCTTAAAAATGGGAATTTTGCAAATGACCTCGGATTTCGACGAAACTAGTTTTGTTGGGTCCGCAGTGTCAAATTATTGCTAGATTCCAAATTTCATAATTTTTCGAATCAATATGTGAGCGTGGCAAAGGAAAACGCGTTTGACCAATTTCAGTTGATTTTAATCGACTGGAAATTGGCCATTTTTCCAACGGTCTCAGAATTCGATGAAACTAGTTTTGTTAGGACCGTATCGTCAATACGAAGCTAGAAAATATTTTTCTGCAATTTATAGAGTTAGTATGTGACCCCAGTAATTTGAAATGTACGTTTAAAATTCAATATAGTGATTTAAATGTAAATTTAACGGAAACTGATTCAAACAGTCGAATCAGCCTACGATACATATCCCATTGTGTTCGGAATGGGGGTAAAACGCTACGGACGACAGGCGGTGGGCCTCGTTTAGAGGTCAAAAATAAAAGTTGCTTTTTAGTGATAAATTAAATAAAAAAAATATAATTCTCCTTTTATCAGCCGACCCCCCCCCCCCGTTCATTTCAAAACGAAACGAAAAAAAAAACGCTGCCCTAGCCCTTCGACGGAGCCGCCGCCACCGACGTCCCCCCCCCCTCTCAAGCGGCGGCGCCGCAATCGACACGCCCCCCCTTTCTTCTTCCTCCCCTTCCACTTCTTCTCCTCCTTTCCCCCTTCGACTGGCGCCTGGCGCGAAGACCCCCCCCCCAGCAGCGAGACGACCTCGAGCCCCCCCTACCCTGCTGCGCCCTCCTCCATTCGAAGACCCGCCCCCTGCTTCCACCAGCGAACAACAAACCCCCCCCCCCCCCCCTGAACGATGTAAGTCCTCCCTTCCCTTTTTCTTTTTATTTTTATTTAGGGTTAAAAACTGACTTTACTAATAGAAATTCTTATATGAAAAGCATTGATTTTATTTTCTGATTTTCATATTAAAAGCATTATTTAAAATATAATTTTTCCATGATTTCGAAATAAAATATATCCTTATTTTTAAAATAGAAAATGGCAGGGTTTTTAGAAATAAAAATGGAACTGATTTGGAAAAGTTAAACTAGAGTTGTTTTAGAAAAATTTACTTTGTTTTAAAGTAGGAAAATATACTTTGTTTTTTTAAAGTAGCAAAACATACATTGTTTTTGAAAAATATAAGATTTTGTTTTTGTAAATAACATTGATTTCAAAAATTAAAATGTGATTTTTATATATTGAACATCGAAAATTAAAAATGTGATTTTTATATATTGAACATCGAAATTAAAAATGTGATTTTTATATATTGAACATCGAAGTAAAAATGTGATTTTTATATATTGAATAGCGAAGTAAAAATTCGATTTTTGTATAATGAATAACAAAATAAAAATGTGATTTTTACATATGTAGTGGCTACAGCAACGAAGATGACAAATAGATGAGATAACGATGAAGATTTCTCTAAAGGAAGAGTCGTGGAGCTGGATAGCTATTAGTGAGAATTTCTCACCTTTCAATTTCATTTCTATATATATATATATATATATATATATATACTAGGATGCAGACGGTGCTTAGTAGCACCCGGCACAATCGTCCACAGACCATGGACTTGTTTGTTTGATTGCAAAAATTAGTTAGATCATTTGATTGAAATTGAATTGTTTGGTGAAATGAATGGATTTGATTGATGTGTGAATGGCGTGGGCCTTCACTAGTCCGGGGATAAGGCTAGGCCTTGTCCCGTTTCTAGTATCGTGCCGTTATGCCGCCGAAATTTTCTAAAATAAGTTAGATAAATAAAAATATCATTTTATTTAAAGAATGAACTGAATAGAAATTCATATGTTGGAATAAAATGTTTTATCGTTAAAAATATAATTTTTAACGTGAATGTGAATAAATAAATATTCATTTACAAACCAGACGGTTTGTTTATGTACACCTATTTGAAAGACATTGATTGGGTCGATAAATTTTACACATCGCCCAACTGCACAAATAAATTCTGTGTTTGTTGATTTGAAACCCCACACGGGTGTTGGGATGAAATTTGAAGTTCACTCATCCTGATTGATTAAATATGTCGATCGATTGATTGACAAGCTGTTATAAGCGTTAGATATCTATATTTGATGCTTATACAGTGTAGTGCACTTTGGTTGATGGTTGATTATTTTTCAATGCTATTATACATGTGTTGTATGAAAATCCATATAATTAACTTTATATGGTAATTGATTGGGCCTTATTCCAATTTGAAAATTAAAGAATATTATAAAATAAAGGTTCATGTGTTGACTGTACTCATCCGTTGAGATTAGTCATGTGTTGAACGAAATATTTTAATAATAAAATTTATATCTTTATCAATATAAAATAAAGGTTCATGTGTTGACTGTACTCATCCGTTGAGATTAGTCATGTGTTGAACGAAATAATTTAACAAAAATAGTCACACGTGGACGGTACTCATTCATTGAGATTAGTCGTGTGTTGACAAATAGGAATATTTGAAATAGAATATTTGAAATAGAATATTTGAAAATAGAAATATTTGAAATAGAATAGAAATATATGAAGCCGTGTTGATTAGATTGACGCCATTTTGACGTGAACGATATTTATATCAATTTTATTCGAAATGAATTGAATATATAACGATTTCGAAATGAATTGAATATATAACGATTTCGAAATGAATTGAATATATAACGATTTCGAAATGAATTGAATATATAACGATTTCGAAATGAATTGAATATATAACGATTTCGAAATGAATTGAATATATAACGATTTCGAAATGAATTGAATATATAACGATTTCGAAATGAATTGAATATAAAACGATTTCGAAATGAATTGAATATATAACGATTTCGAAATGAATTGAATATATAACGATGTCGAAATGAATTGAATATATAACGATTTCGAAATGAATTGAATATATAACGATTTCGAAATGAATTGAATATATAACGATTTCGAAATGAATTGAATATAAAACGATTTCGAAATGAATTGAATATATAACGATTTCGAAATGAATTGAATATATAACGATTTCGAAATGAATTGAATATATAACGATTTCGAAATGAATTGAATATATAACGATTTCGAAATGAATTGAATATATAACGATTTCGAAATGAATTGAATATAAAACGATTTCGAAATGAATTGAATATAAAACGATTTCGAAATGAATTGAATATAAAACGATTTCGAAATGAATTGAATATATAACGATTTCGAAATGAATTGAATATATAACGATTTCGAAATGAATTGAATATATAACGATTTCGAAATGAATTGAATATATAACGATTTCGAAATGAATTGAATATATAACGATTTCGAAATGAATTGAATATGTAACGATTTCGAAATGAATTGAATATATAACGATTTCGAAATGAATTGAATATATAACGATTTCGAAATGAATTGAATATAAAACGATTTCGAAATGAATTGAATATAAAACGATTTCGAAATGAATTGAATATATAACGATTTCGAAATGAATTGAATATATAACGATTTCGAAATGAATTGAATATAAAACGATTTCGAAATGAATTGAATATATAACGATTTCGAAATGAATTGAATATATAACGATTTCGAAATGAATTGAATATATAACGATTTCGAAATGAATTGAATATATAACGATTTCGAAATGGATTGAATAGAAAACTAATTTGAATTGAATCGATTAGAAAACCAATTTGAATTGAATTGAAAATGAATTCAAATTGAATTGAAAGCGAATTGAAATGAATTCAAATTGAATTGAAATTTGAATTGAATAGAAATGAATTTTAAAATGAATTTATAAAGAAGAATTCAATTTTGATTTGAATTGAAATGGAAGTTAAAATTGTTTTTGAAACGAATTCAAAACTATTTATAAAATTCGTTTTGAATAGTAATCGATGAAATATATATTATATATATTATATAATGGCCTGAATAGAACGCGCCGCGGCAGTTCGTGAATTTCGACCATTTATTTCAAACGGACATTACGGGAGATCCGACCGTCGGATTCTCCTAAAACCGGAACCGTTGGGTTCGTATCGAAAAGAGCTTTCTAACGAATATTAGAAATTCAAAATCTAACGGTTGGATTTGGAGATACGTCCAAATCAAATTCGAAAAAGGTCGCTGTAAGTGCAGTTCGATGGCCGTTAGTGGAAATCGACTGTACGGGCCTTGATAAAATTATTAAAAATATCAATAATTTGTGTAAAATCATAAGAAATGATTTGGGAAAATTTGGGATGAAAAACTCCATATTTGAAAAGATAAAAATATATTTTATCAAAATGAACTAGTTTTGGACTAAATTTAAAACCCAATTATTTTTAAATAAATAAATTAGATTTAAAAAGGGGTTTTAAATAATCGGAATTTCTAATATATTTGGTTGGATTTGAAATGGGTTTATCGTGAACGGTGTTTTAAATAACACTAGTTCTTTAACCCGATAACAAATAGAATGTGATTTGGGTTTATCGTGAACTGTGTTTTAAATAACACCTAGTTCTTTAACCCAATAAAAGGAGTTTTAACGAATCTGCAATTAGGTTGAATTGTGAGTCTAAAATCTAAATTATCAAATTCAGAAATGAGCGAGAATGGAGTATCGCCAGTTTTGCTCCAAAACGATAGTTAAATCTTTAATCAGATTTGAACGAGAAATGGTAATTAATTTTACCGATAACACCGTAGTGTTAGATATGGAGTACTACCAGTTTTGCTTCATGGGATGAATAGGTTGGGATTGGGAAATAAAATAAATAATTACTTCGGTACGGTTCGCTAATCTCGACTAGTTCAAAAAACCATAATTTGGTTGATATGACATCCAAAGGAAGATTAAAGGATAAATTTTAAAGAATTTATCTTGGATAAAATTAATGGGAACCTTTCCCTAAGAATGTGATTTTGCGAATAAAAGAATATTCTGAATTGGAATGAGGCGTATGTTGTGTTCTTATAACATTTGTTTTTAATATACGCGGGTTGTTCGGAAAGTCCGGGTTTATACCCATTCTGAATAACCGATTCGACGTTATGTCGGAGATGAAGACGGTGGTTGAATACCGGAAGTCTTCACATCATTTGGATAACTACTGACGATCCTGATTGGGCAGTACACCCAAGAGGATGGAAATAGTTGGTGGTCGTCCAGACGTACTTGGAGATGGATGGAAATGCGAGGAAAGTGCCTCCGGTTTCGTTCAGACCCAGAACGGACTTGTAAATGGATTGTGTGTCGGACACTGGATTTTATTCTGTGTTGATTGATTTCTATTAAATATACATCTGTTTGGCGGCGGAGAATTTATTCTTTTGCTTAACGCCCTTCTCTGAGACGTACGAGCTCAGAGGTTGTATATCGATGGACATCAGTCGCATGGCATGAATTGCCTGTGTGGCACGCTAAGATGCAATGATCAAGGCTTCTGTTGAAAAGCAAAGTCTTGTGGTTGATGATCAAAGCACGCCTACGTGGCAGCTTTGTGTATAACGTGAATTCGCGAGCCTCACACCTCGGTATGAGTTAAAAACGGGATACGGACTGTAGGGAGAGCACGACGTTTCTTTCTAGCTTTGGTGGTGTCAGTGACTTACCAGCCCTGACATTTATATACTTTTCACCTATGTGGTTGTTGGAATGCGAGGCGCCTCGATTATAGGTCTGTAAGGACCGGGAAACGTGTGTTCAGGCATAATTAATCCTCTAACGTAAGTGAGGACCGGCCCTGAAGATCCGGGGTTGCCCAGAGTGCGTAACCCTGAGGCATTTGCTAGAGTGTCTCGAACGCGGAGAGGAGCTTGCCCCTTGCCTCGACTCATGACGGAAATCCAATTTCCAATACGTGTATTGCGGTTTTAATTGTAGAACTAGTATGGCGACATGATAGATGGTACCCATGCCGCCTATGATTAATATTTATGATTGAAATTGTTTTGACACTATACACTTATTATAGTATCAAATGATTTGTTTTAAACGTACCAAGCATGTTTGGCTATTATAAGGGAAAACCCTATCCTCCGGCTTGCGTTGCATTGTGTGATGGGACCTGGGTCTTATAATAGCTTCATTTTTCGAAAAAGCACTACGCTGTTTATTATATGCACTGGTATTCTTGGGAGGAAACCCGTTCCGTGTTATACGGCGTGGTCCCTTGAATCACTCTCTTTTAAAGTAAAGTTTTAAATAACTGTTTTAGTTCTCACACCAGTCACATGACTGACCTGGAGTTTATTGTTTTAACCTAAACTCTGGGTGCCCCTATTTTCCGCACGGGCAGCTAGTAGTTTTGGTTTTGCAGATTTATATTCACAGGATCCTGGTTGACAGCTGGAATGGTATCCGGAAAGCTCTGTATCCGTATATCACCTTCAGTTGTGCTTTGTATTATTTTTCCGCTGCTATGTAATTTATTGTGATCTCTGATATTTATCGAATGTAATTTATTCATTATACTCTGTATATTCTTGTAATCTGATGCATAGTTGTAATATACAATGAAACGTTCTTCTGTTTGTATTCTGATTTGTCCTGTTCTCAACGATCAGGGGTTTCGAACGGTCTAGATCGGTTTAACGACTGATTCGGATCGAGCGAAACTGCCGGACGTCACACCTGTCGTAAAACTTATAGCGCAAGGATAGAATATAATAGAGCATATACAACAGGTCATAATAGTGAAGCATACTTGATCAGAAACTTAAACTCTGATAACAATTAGAGAAAAAAATATCCATACAATCTGGAAATTACCACCTAAGTGTCTGTACAAATTTCCCTCGATACAGCGTTCAAAGATAAACACGACACAACGAAAATAAAGATACTATATAATAGCAAAGATAATATGTCAGCCTCATGCTCGTCACCGAACTACAACATGTCCTCACCAAGATTTCACCTGTCACCTGCTGCCTAGTCTGCCCATCCAAATAATCGGATGAACAACCCAAGGTAATAAGAGGGAAACATAAAACCTTGAGTTAGACAACAGTCTTAGTGAGCGACGAGAAAGACAACAAACTTCATCAATAAAGTATATGAGAATAGGTAAATAAACGAACTAATCTACACATAACACCAGAGAAGAACACAACTCCCATCTTCCCCACACCGGACATTGATAGCCTTTACAACGAGCATTTCAAGCATGCGACCAAGGTAATCCAAACAACCATTCAATCATGGCAACTAGAAGTTATCCATAATAACACTCATAACATCCAGATTATATATCTCACGTAAACCATCATAATCGAATTCAACATCCCTCAAGCACAAGCCCCAAAGGCCTAAACCAATATCGGACAGGAACCCAAGAAACATATCCTCCAATGTCGGATAATCTATGTGAGACGGTACAAGCGAAACAAAAAAATCATACAAGATAGACTATGGCTATCGCCGCCACTCCTGCTTTGAAACCACCGTTAATTGTATGATTAACCATATAATACTATCATCCACCAAGGTCTAATGGTAACTCCGGTTCTAGCAAAAACCCCATATGTCATACAATTTGACATATTTAGGTCATACACGATGCCCAGGGTACTCAGCCCACAACTGGCCTTTTAGACGTCTCTATTGTACCCCTACTTTGAGCCCGCTAGAACCTACGACAATGATAATCTCTCAGCCTTCAATATTTCTAGTCGTCAACACCTACGACTATACACAAGCTCAAAACATGCTTGAGCAACCATTATCCACCAACTCAAAACACCCTTGAGTTATCTTCACGCTCGTTGCTTTTCAAGATCAACGAATGTCTCACATCACTTTGAAAATTCCCCCTTGAACTCGTGTGTAAGCTAGAACCATCATCGACTCAAAAATAAGCTTTGTTTAGTCAATACCGCATTTCATAGCATTTTCATTTTTTTCGCTATGAAAAACTGGCCAAAATGTCAAAACAGCCTTTTGCAGGGCTTCTGAAATGCTATTATATCTCCTGGTTTAATTCTGCATCATTTTGGTGTGAAAAACTAATTTAAACATCAAAAATGGCTTTCACAGCTTTTATGGAATGCTATCATATTCCTGCCACTGATCCATCACTGATCCGTCACTAATCCTTCCGTTATAGATCCATGACCGATCCATCACAAACCTGACCGATCCATCCCTCGTAGAACCAGGATCGATCCATCACAAACCCGTACGATCCATCTCTCACAGATTCATGACCGATCCATCACAAACCCGAACGATCCATCCCTCACAGAAACATGATCATTCCATCACAAATTTCTCCATGCGCAATCCATCCATCACCGATCCATCCATCGCCGATCCATCACAGATCCATTCTATCACTGATCCGTCACATATCTGAGCCGATCCATCCGTCTCAGATCCATTACAAACCTAAGTCGATCCATTCCTCATAGATCCATCACCAAACTTGAAAACAATCCGATTCAAACTTGTGCAAAACAATCAATCTAACTAATTTTCCAAAATCAAACATCAACAATCATTAAAACAACAAATTTTCATAAATAACCATATGGAATTCACCAAAATCATGATAAATGAATAATTGACCAAAATAATGGATCCAACTTGCATAAACATATGAAAATTATCGATTTTAAGTTGCTAGATTAGATCCTATAGCGATTCATGTGATAATACACTTACCATGATGTAGATCTAGGAGAAAACACTTGAAAATGATGAAATTAAGATCAAACACTCATATACTTGATTGAATCCGTGCGAGAGATGCATATCATTCACAATTTTTCCAAAATAACCCAAAAACTCTTAGATCTAGATCCGTACAACGAAGAATTTTCTCTAAACTCTTCGATTCGATGAACTATACCTTGGAATGTCGTAGATCTATTTTCAACTATTGTAGATTTTCAATTCTCCTCGTTAAATCTAGATTTTAATGGTGGAAAGATGAAGAAGATGGAGTAATGGAGGACCACAAGCTCCCCCAAATGAGGGAATGGAGAAAGTAAACTATTCTCCATACCTCCCACCCCCTATTTATAGCCTTCCACCAGCCCACTATTGGGCCTCCCCAAATTGGCTCAATAATGGTTTAAAAACATGAACAACCAACTATAAAACCTTAAACAACAATTCCTCCCATACCGCTGAGCCAATGTGACGACACGAAATTCCCAATAAAGGAAAGCCGGATTATTTTGAGAACACGACGCATCAGAACACAAACTGAAGAACATTTTATTGCTTTTTACAACAATTACATCAGAGTACAAGAATATATCAGAGTACAGATAAAAAAATATACATTGGAAATACAATATCAGAGATTACATATTTACATTTTACAATAGCAGCGGAAAAAATAATACAAAATACAACTGAAATAAATACTCGAATACAAAGCTTTCCGAATATTGCTTCATATGTAAACCAGGATCCTGTGAATATATATCTGCAAAACCGAAACTGTTAGCTGCCCGTGCGGAAAATTATGGGCACCCAGAGTTTAGGTTAAAACAATAAACTCCAGGTCAGTCATGGGATTGGTATGAGAACTCAAAAACAGTTATAAACTTTTATTTTAAAGTTGGATATTCCAGTGCATAAAACAACGCAATGCTTTTTAGAAAAATGAAATCATCATAAGACTCAGATCCCATCACATAATGCAACAAAAACCAAAGGATAAAGTTTTACCTTATGATGATTAAACATGCTTGATACGCGAAAGTTCTCTTTCATACTATATAAGTGCATAGTGTAGAAATAAATTTCGAATATAAATGTATCAATCCTAGATGGCATGGGTACCAAAATATCATGTCGCCATACTAGGTTCTACAACTAAAACCGTAAAGTTTCATATTGGAAGTTGGGTTTCCATCATGAACCAAGGCAAAAGATAGTCCTTACCGAGTTCGAGACTGTCTAACCCCAGCCTCAGGATACAGTCGCAACTGCACCTTGGATCAGCAGGGCCGGTCATCCGTCGATGATTGGCAATACCGTAAACTATATGTTAGCCTGCCCTTTGGGGCATAAATATGAGCCACTAAGGACTCCATGTCATATCCGAGGCCTCGTCATCCATCATCCACATAAGTAAAATGCCAGACCGTGTAAAAACCTGACACAACTTTTAGCTAGAAACTAACATATGTCCATTTCCCTAGATTCCTTTCTCCAGTTTTAGGTTCATACCGGGTTGTGAGGTTCGCGAAGTCACGTCATACCACAAGGCCCTGCTTTTCAACAAAATCCTTGATCATCTTCATCTTAGCGTGCCACGTTGACAATTCACGTGATGCGATAGATAACTATTAATACACTACCTCTAAAGGTGTTGAGCAAGAGAATAAATTCGCCGCCACCAACGGTCGTATATTAATAGAAATCAATTTACATAGAACAAAATTCAACGTCAGACACACATCCATTTATAAGCTTATGCTCATGGTCTAAGCGAAAGCCAAATCCGTACAAATCAACACTACGTCCGGATAACTACCATCTTAGCCCCATCTTGGGAGCAAATCAATCAAGGGCCTCAACACTAGTTACCCATTCGATGTGAAGATCGTCGGTCTTCAATCGCCGTCTTCAATTCTTCCATTTAAAACGTCGTATGATTGTTTGAAATGAGTATAACTCGGTCTTTTCAAATAATCTTCGCATAATTATCATTTAAATTATTTCATAACGTTATTACTTATCACTATTTTTATTTTGATAAAAGTAGATACAAATCATTCCATGTAGTCATTAACATATAAGGACAACAAATCAACCAAACAAACAGCGCACAATCATGTTCATGTATCATATCAAGGTATCATGTTCAATGAACATTTCAATTCCATTCCCACATTTATTTATTAATGAATAACAACTAAAATGTAACTTTCAATTTATTCTTTTACTGCATAGAAAATGTCATTAAAACATCTCTTTTTCTAATTTATATACACTACAAGTAAATAAATGTTTTCCTTTTCTTCTACATGTCCTATTTACATAAGAATGTAAATGAAAGTGTCATTGAAAATAGTTCTATTTTATTTACATGAGAAAATGTAAATTTCTATTTCATATTTTATTTACACTCTTTCTCTCATTTTATTGGAAATGTAGTATTTCCTTCTTATTCTTTACACTATAGAAAAATGTGAATTTTTTTTATTCTTTTTTTTTTACACTGTATTCTCTTTTATTACATTATAAAGAATGTAATTCTTCTAACTTCTTTTGTTACCAAAAAAAAATGTAATATTTCTTCTTTTGATTACATTAAGAAAAATGTAACTGACATTATACTGTAAAATCCTATCTTTCAATTGCATTGTAAAATGTATAAAATTTATTTCATATCTTATACATTGTAATTGTATCAAATTCAAATTATACTTTAATTACATTAGAAAATGTAAGTTATTCAAATCCTACTTAATTACATTAGAAATGTATCATTTCCTAATTAAATTAAAAATGTAAAATTCCATACTTTAACTTATTTACATTATAAATGTAAAATACATCCATTCATTTCTGTTACATAAGAAAATGTAATACTTTCATTCTTTTCTATTACATAAGAAAATGCAATACTTTCATACATTAAAAGATATCATTTCATTATTACATTAAAATGTATTATTTCATTGTATAACTCAATTAAAAGTAAGCATTCATTTCATATTACATAAAAAAATGTAATTTTTTCAATCCATTCTTTTTACACTTGAAAAATGTAAATTATTTCAATTCCTTCTTAATTACATCGAAAATGTAAATTATTTTCATGTCTTAAATAATTACATAAAAAATGTAAATTATAAAATCAAATATTATATTCTTAATTACATTAAAAAGGTAATTTTATCATAATGACAAAATCTCTTTTTTTTAATTACATTAAAATGTAATTTACATTATGGTGTAAAATCTTATAGTATAATTTCATTTAAAAATGTAATTTCATAACATGGTAAAATCTTAACTTAATAAAAAATGTAATTTTTTTATTTCACGTACAAAATCTCATCTTTAATTACAAAAAAAATGTAATTTATATTACCGTACAAAATCATATCTTAATTACATTAAAAATAAATGTAATTTATATGCGGTGTAAATTCATACCTTAATCTTAAATTTGAATATTAAATAAAACTTTGTCTTTCCATATTCCTTTAATATTACATTAATATTATAATAATAATAATGTTTCAAAAAGTCAACTTTTGAAATTCAAACTCTCAGTATTAATTAATCATTCAATACTACGCTTATTCTTACAATATTATATTTTCAAAAATGTAAAATTTTCAATTAACTAATAATTAATTACAGCATTAACCTCTCACATTAGATTTATTGTTGCGGTTGCTGGATATGCCGGGCGGGTCCGTGCAGTCTTATACCACAACTCAATCTAACCTCGGGTTAAGCATGTTTATTTTATTTTAATACCATTAAAAATGAATTCGAAATGTTAATTTTCAAATTTCAAACCTTTATCAAATATTGTATAATAAATAGAATTCATGGAAATATTTATTCCCGTGTAAATAGTGCAAGACTACTTAATCGGCTTCATGCACATTAAATAATATTTAATAACATTAAATTCACAATTAATTCTCTAATGGAAAATTATTTTGAAATCTTGTGAAAATCCTTCATTGGAATGAGACCCACATCAAAACCATTAATTAATGGATTTCAAAACAACTCATTTGCAAAATGACGACTAACATCTTTTCATTACCCAAATTACCTTCCAATCACAACATCAAATGACATTCATTCATTCATGTAATAGACATTCAAACAAAATACATCAAATTGACATTCAAACAATATACAATAGTTTTTACAACAAAATCCAAATAACAATAGATTATATGTGCACTTGGGCGATGTGTGAAAATATCTGCCCAATCAACATATGCAAGTCAGTCAACTTGTATATGGCAGCGTAACAATTTTGAATTATCATGCATAATCATAAATTCACATTAATTAACATGTTACAAATTTTCAGACTTCAAACATTGCATTTCAACCAAACATTAATACACCACAAATCATGCATAACGTAGAATTAATTTACAAACAAATCATCCTAGGCAATTAAATATATTTATGAAAATAAATAATTATTGAAAACAAAGATTGAGTGAGAAAAGAGTTCTCACCGAGATTTGACTTTATCGGGTCCAAATGGGCGGTTTCGGGCCCAATTTTGGTCCAAAATTCAACATCCTCAGAATTGAGCGAAATTGGTGTCTATGCGTCGCTAAAAATACACTGATCATGGCAAACCATGTTTCGAGTCATTTCGAGTTCGTTACAAAAAGTTTTGCTTTACTGAAGTTTGGACAATTTAAATAATTATTTAAAATTCATGAAAATACCTAAATTTTTTGACAGTCTCTAAATTGGACAAAAGTGTCCCCGCGAAGGTCTCGATGCCACGATCACAACGCATCTGAAATCATTAAATTTCGACTTCGTATGAGAGAGTTATACAAGTTTGAAGTTTGAATACATTGATTAAATAATTAAAAATAGGAATACCCAAAATCTGGTCAACCCTCCTCTTGCCAACTTTGACTGCCCATAACTTTCTCCTCCGACCTCTGATTGACCTGAAACCACCGCCCATCTCTTCGTCTTGGCAAGACGCACCACCACCAGAAAGCGCCGCCGCCGATGATGCTACGGCCGCCGGAATCTGGCAAGAAAGCGAAATTCGCTTTGCGGGCCCCACAGGCCGCCTCGATGCTCCAAAAATTCTGAAAAAAATCTAGTACCTGTATCTCGCGAAGACGAAGAACTTTCACGTTGACCACTTTTTCCAGTTCTTCCTATATTAACGGGAAAAAAAATCATTTACATCTGCTGCTTTTTAATTTCGAAAATCAGAAAGTTTGATCCGAAATTCCGGCGAATCCGAGCGCTGTATGACAAAACTGATGGCATCCACAGCTTCGAATCGTCAAGGCCTTCGTTTTGATATATAATTTGTTAGGGTTTGGAGAGATTTGATTTTCAGCTTGTGTTTTGTGAAGAGAGGAGCTGTCATTAGAGAGATGAAGGTGGAGGCTAGCAATAGGTTTAGAAAAATGAATTAGGTCTAGGTTATGGCTGCTATGAGATAATATATAGATGTGTTCAATTTTAATTGGGCCTTTATGTGTTTAAACTCATTTTTAATTATAACCTTCATGCTATTATTAACGTACATTTCACAGTTTTTAAGACCGTACGATCACATACTGATTCCAAATTCGATGAAATTCGGAACACAACTAATTCTAATCAATACGAACCTATAGAAACTGGTTGCGTAATTTTTCGAGTCCGTATGTATTTTTAATAAATTTTTAAAGTCATTTTTCACTGTAAAATCAATAACAATTACATATTAATTCTAAAAATTAAAGAAAAATCATTTTTAGCTTTGTTTTGACGATACGAATCCAACAAAATTAATTTCGTTCAATTTGGAGTCCGTTTGCAAAATCTCATTTTTCAAGGCGTATATATTTAATATTAAAAATAATTTTTTATACCAAAAATTTCCGAAACTCGAAATATATGAGTGTTTACTGTTTTTCAATGCAGAAACGATATTTCGGACTCAATGGAAGTGGTTTCGAGTCCAAATTCCTTCGTCGGCAAAAAGTAGCGGTTTGGGCCATATATATTATATATATATATTTCATAGCGACCTTTCTAATTTTTGATTTTTCCATAACTTACAAATTATAAGCTGAAATCTAAATTTCTAAAATTCATTAGAAAGATATTTTCTATACGGTCCTAACGTTTTTGTTTCGTTCAATTTCGACTTATAATTAATTTTATATATTTTTTCAAAGTTGGAAATCGAAATTTGAAATTACCGCGCCGTTTCAGACTCGAATATAATTAATATAAATTTATTAATTTAAACTTCGTTTTTAAATAAAATTTTCGTTGTTATTATTTGAAATAAATTATTCCAAACCTTAAAATTCATTAAATTATTAAAAATAAAAAATAAAAAATTTGCCCAGATTTTGCGGGCTGTTACAGTCTCCCCCACTTAAAACTTTTCGTCCTCGAAAAGGAACGAAGCTAAAAGTTGTTTTAATAATCAATCCAATTTTTATTATTTTAAATTATGGCTTAAGTTTTCAACTTCTCAATTAATAATATTTTTCTAAAAATTTGGTTAACCCTTTAAATTTTCGAAAAATTTCGCCATAACATCCTTTGTACGGAGAACATCGAAAAACTCAACTGGCCACATGGGCTCTCATCAACCAAAAAAGAAAAAGAAGAAAGAGGGAAGAAAGAGAAAGCCAAGCGGCTCATAAAATCAAAACCCATGAAATATAGTAAACGTGTACCTATTTGTCGGGCATACAATTTTATTCCTCTGCTCTAGCCTCCTTGCTTGACCTGTTCATTACTTATATATGCAAGCACAAGTATGCAATTCTAACCAATTTTTCAATTTAATTTATCCAATATATATATTAGTTAAACTAATAATCAAGCAACACATCCATCAATCAATTCGTTGATTAAATTATAAACGAATAACTTTTTCATATATATACTAAAAAAATCATATTTTTGATGCCAAGTCACAACAATTCCTAAGTTTTGGTTCTCACACCAGAAAATATCTATCTAGTATATGAGACTTCATATACACGTGGATCAGACGTATATTCAAAATTTCATATACTTGATTGCCCAAATCAAAATATAATAATATCTCAATTACGTGTTTTAAGAAAAGATTTTCAAAACTAACTTTGTTTTTATTTAATTTTAAAGAAAGTATTACTCTTCACACTCGTTCTAGGATACTGCTGATTCCATCTCTAATGAGTTATTCTCATTGGATATTACTAATCCAATCTCTGATGAATTCTTACGCTTGGTTCTAGTGTGTCTTGTTCTCGAACTTTGTAAACCAAAGCTCTGATACCAAATTGTGACGACTCGAAATTCCCAATAAAGGAAAGCCGGATTGTCTTGAGAACACGACGCATCAGAACACAAACTAAAGAACATTTTATTGCTTTTTACAACAATTACATCAAAGTACAAGAATATATCAGAGTACAGATAAAAAAATATACATTGGAAATACAATATCAGAGATTACATATTTACATTTTACAATAGCAGCGGAAAAAATAATACAAAATACAACTGAAATAAATACTCGAATACAAAGCTTTCCGAATATTGCTTCAGCTGTAAACCAGGATCCTGTGAATATATATCTGCAAAACCGAAACTACTAGCTGCCCGTGCGGAAAATTATGGGCACCCAGAGTTTAGGTTAAAACAATAAACTCCAGGTCAGTCATGGGACTGGTATGAGAACTCAAAAACAGTTATAAACTTTTATTTTAAAGTTGGATATTCCAGTGCATAAAACAACGCAATGCTTTTTTGAAAAATGAAATCATCATAAGACTCAGGTCCCATCACACAATGCAACACAAACCAGAGGATAGAGTTTTACCTTATGATGATTAAACATGCTTGATACGCGAAAGTTCTCTTTCATACTATATAAGTGCATAGTGTAGAAATAAATTTCGAATATAAATGTATCAATCCTAGACGGCACGGGTACCATAATATCATGTCGCCATACTAGGTTCTATAACTAAAACCGTAAAGTTTCGTATTGAAAGTTGGGTTTCCATCATGAACCAAGGCAAAAGATAGTCCTTACCGAGTTCGAGACTGTCTAGCCCCAACCTCAGGATACAGTCGCAACTGCACCTTGGATCAGCAGGGCCGGTCATCCGTCGATGATTGGCAATACCGTAAACTATATGTTAGCCTGCCCTTTGGGGCATAAATATGAGCCACTAAGGACTCCATGTCATATCCGAGGCCTCGTCATCCATCATCCACATAAGTAAAATGCCAAACCGTGTAAAAACCTGACACAACTTTTAGCTAGAAACTAACATATGTCCATTTCCCGGGTTTCCTTTCTCCAGTTTTAGGTTCATACCGGGTTGTGAGGTTCGCGAAGCCACGTCATACCACAAGGCCCTGCTTTTCAACAAAAGCCTTGATCATCTTCATCTTAGCGTGCCACGTTGACAATTCACGTGATGCGATTGATAACTATTAATACACAACCACTAAGGGTGTTGAGCAAGAGAATAAATTCTCCGCCACCAACGGTCGTATATTAATAAAAATCAATTTACATAGAACAAAATTCAACATCAGACACACATCCATTTATAAGCTTATGCTCTGGGTCTGAGCGAAAGCCAGATCCGTACAAATCAACACTACGTCCGGATAACTACCATCTTAGCCCCGTCTTGGGAGCAAATCAACCAAGGGCCTCAACATTAGTTACCCATTCGATGTGAAGATCGTCGGTCTTCAATCGCCGTCTTCAATTCTTCCATTTAAAACGTCGTATGATTATTTGAAATGAGTATAACTCGGTCTTTTCAAATAATCTTCGCATAATTATCATTTAAATTATTTCATAACGTTACTACTTATCACTATTTTTATTTTGATAAAAGTAGATATAAATCATTCCATGTAGTCATTAACATATAAGGACAACGAATCAACCAAACAAACAGCGCACAATCATGTTCATGTATCATATCAAGGTATCATGTTCAATGAACATTTCAATTCCATTCCCACATTTATTTATTAATGAATAACAACTAAAATGTAACTTTCAATTTATTATTTTACTGCATAAAAAAGGTCATTAAAACATCTCTTTTTCTAATTTATTTACACTACAAGTAAATAAATGTTTTCCTTTTCTTCTACATGTCCTATTTACATGAGAATGTAAATGAAAGTGTCATTGAAAATAGTTCTGTTTTATTTACATGAGAAAATGTAAATTTCTATTTCATATTTTATTTACACTCTTTCTCTCACTTTATTGGAAATGTAGTATTTCCTTCTTATTCTTTACACTATAGAAAAATGTGAATTTTTTTTATTCTTTTTTTTTTTACACTATATTCTCTTTTATTACATTATAAAGAATGTAATTCTTCTAACTTCTTTTGTTACCAAAAAAAAATGTAATATTTCTTCTTTTGATTACATTAAGAAAAATGTAATTGACATTATACTATAAAATCCTATCTTTCAATTTCATTGTAAAATGTATAAAATTTATTTCATATCTCATACATTGTAATTGTAATAAATTCAAATTATACTTTAATTACATTAGAAAATGTAAGTTGTTCAAATCCTACTTAATTACATTAGAAATGTATCATTTCCTAATTAAATTAAAAATGTAAAATTCCATACTTTAACTTATTTACATTATAAATGTAAAATACATCTATTCATTTCTATTACATAAGAAAATGTAATACTTTCATTCTTTTCTATTACATAAGAAAATGCAATACTTTCATACATTAAAAGATATCATTTCATTATTACATTAAAATGTATTATTTCATTGTATAACTCAATTAAATGTAAGCATTCATTTCATATTACATAAAAAATGTAAATTTTTCAATCCATTCTTTTTACACTTGAAAAATGTAAATTATTTCAATTCCTTCTTAATTACATCGAAAATGTAAATTATTTTCATGTCTTACATAATTACATAAAAAAAATGTAAATTATTAAATCAAATATTATATTCTTAATTACATTAAAAAGGTAATTTTATCATAATGACAAAATCTTTTTTTTTATTACATTAATATGTAATTTACATTACGGTGTAAAATCTTATATTATAATTACATTTAAAAATGTAATTTCATGGTAAAATCTTAACTTAATAAAAAATGTAATTTTTTTATTTCACGTACAAAATCTCATCTTTAATTACACTTAAAAATGTAATTTATATTACCGTACAAAATCATATCTTAATTACATTAAAAATAAATGTAATTTATATGCGGTGTAAATTCATACCTTAATCTTAAATTTGAATATTAAATAAAACTTTGTCTTTCCATATTCCTTTAATATTACCTTAATATTATAATAATTAATAATGTTTCAAAAAATCAACTTTTGAAATTCAAACTCTCGGTATTAATTAATCATTTAATACTACGCTTATTCTTACAATATTATATTTTCAAAAATGTAAAATTTTGAATTAAATAATTATTAATTACAGCATTAACCTCTCACATTAGATTTATTGTTGCGGTTGCTGGATATGCCGGGCGGGTCCGGGCAGTCTTATACCACAACTCAATTTAACCTCAAGTTAAGCATGTTTATTTTATTTTAATACCATTAAAAATGAATTCGAAATGTTAATTTTCAAATTTCAAACCTTTATCAATTATTGTATAATAAATAGAATTCATGGAAATATTTATTCCCGTGTAAATAGCGCAAGACTACTTAATCGGCTTCATGCACATTAAATAATATTTAATAACATTAAATTCACAATTAATTCTCTAACGGAAAATCCTTCATTGGAATGAGACCCACATCAAAACCATTAATTAATGGATTTCAAAACAACTCATTTGCAAAATGATGACTAACATCTTTTCATTACCCAAATTACCTTCCAATCACAACATCAAATGACATTCATTCATTCATGTAATAGACATTCAAACAAAATACATCAAATTGGCATTCAAACAACATACAATAGTTTTTACAACAAAATCCAAATAACAATAGATTAAATGTGCACTTGACCGATGTGTGAAAATATCTGCCCAATCAACATATGCAAGTCAGTCAACTTGTATATGGCAGTGTAACAATTTTGAATTATCATGCATAATCATAAATTCACATTAATTAACATGTTACAAATTTTCAGACTTCAAACATTGCATTTCAACCAAACATTAATACACCACAAATCATGTATAACGTAGAATTAACTTACAAACCAATCATCCTAGGCATTTAAATATATTTATGAAAATAAATAATTATTGAAAACAAAGATTGAGTGAGAAAAGAGTTCTCACCGAGATTTGACTTTATCGGGTCCAAATGGGCTGTTTCGGGCCCAATTTTGGCCCAAAATTCAACATTCTCAGAATTGAGCGAAATTGGTGTCTATGCGTCGCTAAAAATACACTGATCATGGCAAAACCTGTTTCGAGTCATTTCGAGTTCGTTACAAAAAGTTATGCTTTACTGAAGTTTGGACAATTTAAATAATTATTTAAAATTAATGAAAATACCTAAAAAATTTGACAGACTCCAAATTGGACAAAAGTGTCCCCGCGAAGGTCTCGATGTCACGATCACAACGCATCTGAAATCATTAAATTTCGACTTCGTATGAGAGAGTTATACAAGTTTGAAGTTTGAATACATTCATTAAATAATTAAAAATAGGAATACCCAAAATCTGGTCGACCTTCCTCTTGCCAACTTTGACTGCCCATAACTTTCTCCTCCGACCTCCGATTGACCTGAAACCACCGCCCATCTCTTCGTCTTGGCAAGACGCACCACCACCAGAAAGCGCCGCCGTGCCGATGATGCTCCGGCCGCCGGAATCTGGCCAGAAAGCGAAATTCGCTTTGCGGGCCCCACAGGCCGCCTCGATGCTCCAAAAATTCTGAAAAAATTCCAGTACCTGTATCTCGCGAAGACGAAGAACTTTCACGTTGACCACTTTTTCCAGTTCTTCCTAGATTAGTGGGAAAAAAATCATTTACATCTGCTGCTTTTTAATTTCGAAAATCAGAAAGTTTGATCCGAAATTCCGGCGAATACGAGCGTTGTATGACAAAACTGATGGCTTCCATAGCTTCGTATCATCAAGGCCTTCGTTTTGATATATAATTTGTTAGGGTTTGGAGAGATTTGATTTTCAGCTTGTATTTTGTGAAAAGAGGAGCCGCCATTAGAGAGATGAAGGTGGAGGCTAGCAATAGGTTTAGAAAAATGAATTAGGTCTAGGTTATGGCTGCTATGAGATAATATATAGATGTGTTCAATTTTAATTGGGCCTTTATGTGTTTAAATCCATTTTTAATTATAACCTTCATGTTATTATTAACGTACATTTCACAGTTTTTAAGACCGTACGATCACATACTTATTCCAAATTCGATGAAATTCGGAACACAACTAATTCTAATCAATACGAACCTATAGAAACTGGTTGCGTAATTTTTCGAGTCCGTATGTATTTTTAATGAATTTTTAAAGTCATTTTTCACTGTAAAATCAATAACAGTTACATATTAATTCTAAAAATTAAAGAAAAATCATTTTTAGCTTTTTTTTGACGATACGAATCCAACAAAATTAATTTCGTTCAATTTGGAGTCCGTTTGCAAAATCTCATTTTTCAAGGCGTATATATTTAATATTAAAAATAAATTTTTATACCGAAAATTTCCGAAACTCGAAATATATGTGTGTTTACTATTTTTCAATGCAAAAACGATATTTCGGACTCAATGGAAGTGGTTTCGAGTCCAAATTCCTTCATCGGCAAAAAGTAGCGGTTTGGGCCATATATTATATATATATATATATATATATATATTTCATAACGACCTTTCTAAATTTTGATTTTGCCATAACTTACAAATTATAAGCTGAAATCTAAATTTCTAAAATTTATTAGAAAGATATTTTTATACGGTCCTAACGTTTCTTGTTTCGTTCAATTTCGACTTATAATTAATTTTACATAATTTTTCAAAGTTAGAAATCGAAATTTGAAATTACCACGCCGTTTCAGGCTCGAATATAATTAATATAAATTTATTAATTTAAACTTCGTTTTAAAATAAAATTTTCGTCGTTATTATTTAAAATAAATTATTCCAAACCTTAAAATTCATTAAATTATTAAAAATAAATATTTTAAATTTGCCCAGATTTTGCGGGTTGTTACAGCCAAATCTTTAATGTGACCACTCTACGAAAGGGAATCATCATTTCCTTCTCAATGTCACTGGTCTCAATGCCTTATTCGATCCGAGTCAAAATTTATGCCCTGTATAAGACTGACGGGGGCAAAATAGTCACAAATAAAATTGGTAAAAATTATGGACATGTTTCACATCCCCATAAGAAACATATTAAAATATGATAATGATTTAACCCTTAAGGAATAAATAAAAATATTTTATAATCTTCCGATACGTAAAATGTAGGCTGTTATAATTACCCAGGGTACTCGACCAGCTAACTTCTAGTCTTTTGGGTGTCCTCATTATACCCCTAATTTGAGTCCGCTAGAACCTCAACTAACAATAATCTCTCAGCCTTCAATATCTCTAGCCATCCATTTTTTGAATATCCAAAAGCCCAAGCAACTTTACGAGCAACCATTATCCACAAACTCAACATCTTTGAGTCATCTCACATCTTCGTTGTGTTTCATCGATCAACAAACATTTCACAATGCTTCGAACATTCCACCTTGAACTGATAAAATCAACTTCATTTGGTCATATATGCGATGGACCGCCCCACCTTGGATTGCTCAACGATTCCTATGAATCGCAAAATGATCAATTACATTTCCACAACGTTTCAACCACTTTTCATAGTGTTTCGGTGTGCTATCATTCCCCATCCAGTGTTGCACGACCCATTATGGATCGGTTTATGATCCATCATCAAAACACAAGTCGATCCATCAAATTCAAAGGCGTGCGCTGCATGCTTTCTCTCTTTGGCCGATCCATCCCTGTTGTAGCGATCCATACAAAATGTTGCGGTCCCCTATCACCGATCCATCATGGATCATTCACCGAGTCATCGGAAGATCCTATCAAATCCTGCACTGATCCATTGACCGCCGCCTTCACCGATCCATCCTTGGACCCTTGCCCGATCCATGCCAAAATTTGCAACCGATCCATCAAAGCATAAGGCTCCATAAACTATTGTCGATCCATTCCTTTAATGCCCGATCAATCCCTTTTTGACCACGCTTGATCCATTGAATCAAACGCCACCGATCCATTTGAGTTTTGCACTTGCCGATCCATCATTTCTTGCATGCCAAGACACGATCCAAAATCGTGCAGTTGAACCAAAGTTTACACAACCAAACAACTAAAAATCGTCAATCACACTTTTGCACATCAAATAATCATCACATAATCATATTAGATTCACCAAATCATGATAAAATAATAAACAAATCAAATTATGGATCTAAACTTGCATAAACATAAGATTAACATATGAGTTCACTGTTATAATCTTACTAGGTTAGATCCTATGGTGATTCAAATTAAATATATACTTACCTCTATTAGATCTAGGGTAAATGACTCGAAATGATTAAATTAAGATCAAACAAACCCATATACTCGATTGAATTCGTGTGAGAGATGCTTATCACTCACCAAATCCACGAAACTCGAAACCGATGAATCACTAATTCAGACACAGAAGAATAGCGAAGAACAATCTTCAAATCCACTAATTTGATGTGATCTTCCCTTCCTTGATGTTGATCTTTAATCTTCTAATGTAGATCAAGGAATCTATTGGAGTGTAGATGTATTTGACTGAGCAAGGAGAATCATAAGCTCAACCAAATGAGAGAAATGAAGAAACTAAACCATTCTCCTTACCACTACACCTCTATTTATAGCCAACAACCCCTAGCCTTAATGGGCCTCACTAATCAGCCCACTAATGATTAATTGACTATCCAGAAATTGTGTAGCACTAAAACAGCGATTCCTCCTAAACCACTGAACCAAATCTTTATTGTGACAACTCTACGGAATTGGAAACATCATTTCCTTTCATATGAATTCGATCTTAGCACCTGATACAATCTCAGTCAAAAGTTATGTCTTGTACAAAACTTATAAGGGAGAAATGGTCGCAAATAAAATTGATAAAAATTATGGACATGTCTCACATCCCCATAAACAACATATCAAAATATGAGAATGATCCGACCCTCGGGGAATTAAATAAAAATATTTTACGATCCTTCGATATTGTAAAATGCGGGTCATTACACTGCGCTTCTCAGAACTTACTCCATCCTCATATGAGTGACATTAAGGGACATGGGGTGTCACATCTGATATTCCAGTATAAAGGGGTTTACTCAAAATGCAATAGTGTTATAAAGATCAAGTCAGGTTTTATGCCTACATAACCATTTTCTTTTGCCAGTACTTCAAATCTTATATCCAGGTTGTCAAAACATTACTTTTCAGCTACAATGTAACATTGAATTTTTAACATAATTCTCAAATCATTTAGGTTCTAGATTTTTATTACAATAAATGAATATATAATTCAACATTTTATTTTCTATCTATTCATCTCAACAGCCAATAATTTGTCTTTTGAAATACATTTTCCTTTCTTTGTAAACCAGCCTTATGTATTTCCAGGACTAAGGCAAAACTAATGAAATATACCCAGATCATACAAAGTATTTAGTTTTCCAGGGTTCTTATTACTTTTAATTTGTACTTCAAATGACAACCTATACCGTATAGGTATAGCTGTTTCAATATGTACCTTTTATATAAAACATATAAGTATTCATAAACCACAAAACTTATACTTTCTTACCTCATAAAACCTATTTTACTTCCATTCAGATTATTCTAACCTATAGCACATTGAATAAGACATTCCAAAATGATTATGTTATTTAGAATGCACATTAATATTGAAACAATTATGAAGTTCAGTAAACTTGTATTTCTGTTATACCTTTATACATCTTTCTTTTTGTCGACAAACTGGACTTTTAAACCAATTAACACATATATATATATACCCAGAAGTATATATATTTATTTATTTACATCCACTCAAGGGTTTCTATATAATTAGGGTTGTAAACAGATGTATTCGTATACGGATAGTGTTGTATCTTTATCTGTATCCAAAAATAAAATTATGTATCAGTGTCCGATATCCATGGATACCAGTGTAATAATATCTATATCCGTATCCGTGGATATTTTCGAATATTTGGAAATATCTATATCGGCCTTAGTGAATACGGATATCTGAAAATATACGTATTTGAAACTTAAAAATGCACATATGTTGCAGTTATCCCCAAATTTCAAAAAAAATATCCGAAATATACGTATTTGAAACTTAAAAATGCACATCCAATGCAGTTATTCGATAATATCCGAAAAAATGTCTGAAAATATCCAAAAAAATATCCGAAAAATATCCAAAAATAAAATATTAAAAATTTACATATACATCATTCACACGGAAATTTCACTCACAAAATATTTTTCCAAAACCTGATTACATTTAATTAAAAAATTATAATAATGACATCAATCATATAAACTTCATACAACAAATATTTTAAGAGATAAAGTGTTCAAAATATGAAAAACGCAATCTTAAGACTAAAATAAAAATCATTGAAGCATATGAATAATCATATCCTAATTGTAACCATACCACAAAATAAAACGAGCATGTGACTTAAAATGTTGCATAATACCAAATAAAAGACAATACTCGTTTTTTGCGGTATAGGTATGTAATCCAATAGTTGAGATTAATTTAGCTTTGCTAAGGAAATTTATATATTAACTTAAGCATAAGTAAATTAAACATTATATATACACACACACATTAACAAATCAGAATATCAGATGGATATTTTTCGGATACGGATAAACCATATCCGTATCCGGAAGTGTTTTCAGATATTAGATATCTATATCCGCATCTCGGATAATGGATATATTCTGTAGTTTCAAATACAGACGGATATTGGATTTTTGGGGTATCACTTGACAACCCTATATATAATGCCAGTTAACTTCAAAATTTAGTAAGTAAATACTTCAGGTTTGCATACACATTATTTTAACAAATAGATAGATCTCAATACATAGCATATAACATAACAATACGTTAAAACATATCAATCTTATTAGCATCCTAGCCACATATGACTATCAACGTAACATAGAATATATAACATCTTATAAAGTAATCCCTCATTACTTTCTCCTAGCCATCTTACTGCCTGCAAGACTATTAGGATCTACATTATTATAAAATGAGACACCCCAATACATTAAAGTAAATAAGGTCTGACATATATTGCCTAGTATGAGAATTCATAAGACATTATGCTTATTATGTTGGCCAAATTTATACTTCTTTATTCAAATATGCTAGTAAGTGATTCACATATGTCCAAAAAGCATCCTTATTTGATAGGTTATGTGCATATATTCATATCAAGATTTCTCAAACTATGCCGACAGCATTCCTAATTGTATAATCACAATAAATCAATGGTTCAGATCATTATTTAGTGTTAATCAAACCTTTTTACTTGCATAATTCAGCTAACTTAATTTAGCATATTCCAGGGATTTCTTTCTATTCAACCAAGCACAACAATGAATGACTAGCACATTACATCAGGTGAACAAATCATCAATCTATTTGGAAGATTAATTCCCATATATCCCACCCTATTCAGCGACTCCCCTTTGCAATTTGAGTGGGACTATCTCTAGTATGCATTTATTTATGAGCTCATCTTTTCATTCCTAACTAGATCATATTACACTCGACTCATAAGGTGCACAATAACAGGTCCATCAATTACACCGGTACACTCAGATCACTGGGCTTCAAAGATCCATATACAAGCTTGCATTGTTGCCCATGCCAAGCTACTCAAAATAGTCTTTCCCTGATCTGGTCATCCCTTAGTTCATTACTAAGTGTTTCCCTTGCTTTTTTTCTTTATTTAACTCATTCTATTCTCCTTAGTACCCATTACCCTTGGTAATGAATCAAATACACCAAGCAAGTTTAGCCATTCACATTAATCAAGGTAGACATCACATATAAAAATAGCTAAGCATTCATACATCAACATAAGTGATATTTATGTGTTCAGTTTTCTATTGTCAGGTGGCCATGGATGTTTTGAAAGGGCACATCCTAAAGTCTAATATTTCCCATCATTTATGCTTTAGGCTGCGTCACATATTTTAGGAGAAGTCTAAATCATTGCTTATTTATTTAGGGATATTTTCTAAAGCCTAGAAGCTCAGCATATGTAATTCCATTGCCCCCTTAGAACCTTCTCTTTTCTAGGTATAAAATATAAGCAATGTTCTCGACACTGCTTCCCTACACCCTTCCATGCTACTCAACACTTTCTAGGAATTAGAAAAAAAATTATTATAAGCTACAAGCGCACAAATTGTGTAGTATGCAGGTTGAATATAGGGAGGAATTTTAAATTTATTATTTATGTAATTTCGTGGACGAGTTAGACAATATTTGGAGATAGATTTGAAATAATGCTATTGAATTTACTACAGATTCGAATCTAATCGGATCAATACTAATTCAACAACTAAAATAAAGAGAACAAATTACTAGAAAAAGAAAACATCAAACAGAAAAACAACAGAAAAATTAAAATTAGGATTGTCGTTGAATCTAATCAAACGGCCAGTCACTAACATGCAATAATAAAAAAAAATAACAATTTGTGTTCTACCAAAACTAATTGAGTAGACAACACGAATTGCTGTGAAAGAAAAAAACAATAAAATAGAATGAAGAAAAACTTTACTAAGGATAAGAAGAGAATATAGAAAAAGGAACAACTGTTTACAATGGGTACAACGTATATTTATAGGTGAGATTGACCAAACCTAATCAAATCTATGAATATATGGGCCTCTTTACTCAAGAGTTATTATCATATCTCATGCCTTTTCTTGAGTAAGTTTGTTTGGAAATAATCTTGAGGATATCTTAGAATATCATGGTGAAAATCTTCCATATCTTCAATGTGGCTAATTGATTGGAAATAAGATTGCATATGATTAATTCTTCTAAACACGAACACCTGTTAGACTCTAAAAGCAGCACAAGATAAAATCTTCATATACAGGTCTTTAGAAATGAATAATTCGATCTCCTTCTTTTGCAATATCTTTGTTTTTAGGAGTACAAAAGGATTGATTGGTAAAACTATAAAATGACAAAATAATACCCAATGTAAAATTATTTATAAAAAAAAGATGAAATATAAGTGTATAAAATAAACATATTTCTATGTTTATCAAATACCCCCACAATTATCATTTACTCGTCCTCGAGTAAAATAGAAATGAAAAACTAAACTAGATAGGTCACACTTTCATAGGAAACACGATTGCATTGAGTGTATGCAACATGCCTTTAAACCTCTAGGTGTCTTAGTAGGACATATCGTAGAAGCATATTTCTAAACTAAAGTCAGGCTAGTTGTTACTTCATGCTAGCAAGCAGGCCTCATAAAATACATTTATCTAATTAAATAACAGAAGGAAGGGATACCGATGATAAATAATGTCATTTTTCACCAACTTAAAACCGCGCTATGCCAAAAGCGTACGTGTGTCATTTTAAATATGAGCAGCTTATTGCATGCACTAGCAAAAGATTGGTTTCCACCCTTGATCCTCATATATATGACCACTTTATGGGATACGTTTATAAGTGTTGATCTCTACATTTTAGTTATTATGATCAAACTCTTCTTAAATTTATACAGTCAGAAACACACATAAGTTTCAACAAAGTAATGACAGGCTAAAAAAAAGATCAATTGAGTTACACAAAAAAGATAAAATGATTAGAAAGTTTATACTACGAAACCTGTTTTTGCTCTGCTTCCTGTTTATATTACTTAGCCTATTTCAGGCCTAGATCAAAATCAAACCAGTTTTCTCAGGACGTATATCGTAAAAGCATATTTATAAACTAAAGTCAGGCCAGTTGTTACTTCATGCTAGCAAGCAGGCCTCATAAAATACATTTATCAAATTAAATAACAGAACGAAGGGATATTGATGATAAACAACGTCATTTTTGGCCAACTTAAAGCCATGTTGTGCCAAAAGCGTACGTGCGGCATTTTAAATATGAGCAGCTTATTGCAATGCACTAGCAAAAGATGGGTTTCACCCTTGATCCTCATATATACGACCACTTTATGGGATATGTTTATAAGTGTGGATCTCTACATTTCAGTTGTTATGATCAAAATCTTCTTAAATTTATACTGCCAAAAAGTCAAATAAGTTTTAACAAAGTAATAATATGCTAAAAAAAGTCATTTGGATTATAAAAAAAAGATAAAATGACTAAAAACTTTATACTGCAAAAAACTATAGCACTCTTGAACAGAAGTGAGGAAAGGTAATAGAAAATGACCAGAGAATGCTCAACATACAAAGGAAAATAAAATAGTGTTCCTTTAATCAATGCAGTGTGGATGAAACGAAGTCAATATATTATATGGAAAATAAATTCAAACATCTATTTTTACATTAAAAAGTTTGAAAAAGTAAACTAACGGTACAAACAAAAGTTACTGTCTTAGCCCGTATAAATAGAAATAATTCAAAATTCTATCCATTTAAGGAAAATAACAATTAATAGAAACAAATAACATCATCCCTACTTCAAATATTTAACATTGATTAAACCCTAATTAGATTTAATTTGTTAGTAATTGCATAAAATTGTCTAAATGGATCTGAATTCATCAACTGAAATGGAAATATGAAGATCATTCACTAACATAGCAAACTAAGACCACAAAAGCATTTTCCATGTTGTGCAGCTATTTTAAAAAAATATTAACTACTACCACATCAATCCAAAAATATACAATTATTTCAAAAAAAAACAAGTTAAATAACTAGACAATCAATTTCAATTTAATCCCTATTATACAAGCAATCTGATTCTTAGCATATAATTAACTATTGACAAAATATTTTGATCTCCAGAACAAGAAATTAACTATAATAACTTTTAGAAATATATCAATTTCAACGTAATCCCTATTATACAAGCAATCCAATTCTTAGCATATAATTAACTGTATAAATTTTTCAACACAACCAGAAATGGCTAAAAGCCGAAATATATCGATCTCCAGAATAATAGTTCATTTTGAAAAATGCCAGCAGCTAGAAGTAATTCAAATTTACCTTTACAAGATCCAATTCAAACACAACCACGACCATTAGAAAATAAAATAAAAATTAGAGTGATTTGTTACCTTAATCTAAATCGCTTGAAGAAAAATCTCGATTTGAAAGCAGAGCTGTAGATCTGTGAATCAAAAAACAAAATTAGTTAGATAACAACTACAAAACATACGTGGATGTAAACAAAATCGAAGAGGAGAAGGAGCGAACATGGATTTTTCGGTTGAAGGAGACAGAGCGAACATGGGAAGAGGAGGAAACCGATCTAAGAGTACAAACGTTCAGGAAATTGTCGACTGAAGGAGAAGATGGGAATTTGTTGATTGGAATATAAAATGGGATGGAAGGAAACGATATGAGGATAACGAGGAAAGTAAATCAAGCTTTGGGTGGAAGATCGAAATAAGGAGGGGAGGATAAACACAACGGAACCGTAGAAAATAAAAAAATTGCCTGCAGTACCATGTAAACGCAACTATCATTAGCAACCGTATCCAGATTTTTTTGAAGTGTCGGGCTATAATCAAATCATGATGCATGAGCCTGACCAGGAAAACATGAGCTTTATTACAGATGTTGGCTTGTATTGCTATAAGGTGATGTTGTTCAGGTTGAAAAATGTTGGGGCAACTTACCAGCGCCTTGTCAGTTCTATGTTCAAATCTCAAATAGGAAAGACTATGGAGGTTTATGTAGACGACATGCTGGTGAAGTCCAAAAGAGCGGATGATCATCTAGAAAACTTGGCCGAGATGTTCAATATCCTGAGAAAATAAGGCATGAAACTCAATCCTCTTGAGTGTTCGTTTGGGGTCACATCAGGGAAGTTTCTTGGGTTTATGGTTAATGCCCGGGCCATCGAAGCCAATCATAAACAGATTACTGCTTTGAGAGAAATGCGAGCTCCAGAACAAGAAAGGAGCTACAAAGTCTAAATGGAAAAGTTGCTACTTTGAACTGTTTCATTTCTAAGGCAACAGATCGGTGCATTCCTCTTTTCGATGCTCTAAGAAAAGGAAGGAAAGATTTCTAGTGGACTCCGGAATGCCAAACTGCTTTTGAAGAATTAACCAAGCATATGGAATCGCCACCAATGTTATCCAAGCCTAAAGATGGAGAAGATCTATTCTTGTATGTGGCAGTTTCATCCTATGCATTAAGCACTGCTTTGGTCAAAGAGGAATCGAAAGTTCAAAGGCCGGTGTACTGCATCAGCAAGAGGCTATCAGGGACAGAATTAAACTATACCAAGTTGGAAAATCTCACATACAGCTTACTCATAGCCTCTAAAAAGCTAAGGCCATATTTCCAGTCTTACCTATTAGGGTTCTCACTGACCAACCTCTGTAGCAGGTCCTGTTCCGTCCAGAGACTTTCGGGAGGTTACTAAAGTGGAACATCGAGATTAGTCAATACGATATCACTTACCATCCGCGAAGGCCGATTAATGGACAGGCCTTAGCAGACTTTGTCGCTGAATTCATGGATAGGGGTGATGACAAGGCAGAAGCCACCAAAGTGGTCACTCAATGGAAATTATTTGTTGACGATGCTATGAATGAATATTTCTCAGGGGCAGGAGCAGTGCTTGAGACTCCTAAAGAACATTCGCTATGCTATGCCTTGAGATTGGAATTTCCATCAACAAATAACGAAGCAGAGTATGAAGCCCTAACTGCTGGACTGAGAATTCAAGGAAATTACAGTTAAAGGCCTTACACATTTTCAGCGGTTCGCAATTAGTAGTATGTTAGGTCAAGAGATAGTTCTAGGCTAAAGAGGAAACTTGCCAGCTTACCTATCAAAGGCTTAAGAGCTTCTCGATTACTTCGACTACTACACTATCTCACATATTCCTCGGGAAGAGAACTTGAAGGCTGACGCACTCACAAAGCTCTCCAGCGCGGGAAATGCACAATTGTTGGGGATAATCCCAGTTGAAGTTCTTTCAAATCCCAACACTGATGATCGTGAAATAGATTGGATCTTGTAAATTACCGAAGGGCCAGCTTTGTGGATGACTCCAATAAAAGATTATCTCCTCAAAGGTATGCTCCCAAACGATCGGAAAAAGAGAACAAAGCCACTCAGAAAAGCTCCTATGTATCTTATTCAAGATGGTCGGTTACATAGGCGAGGCTTATCTATGCCTTTGCTCCATTGTGTCACCAAAGAGGAATCAAAAGCAATCCTGGCAGAATTGCACGAAGGAGAGTGTGGAGAACATATTGGTGATCATACACTAGCCAAGAAAATTCTGCGATTTGGTTACTTCTTGCCAGATGTGAACTTAGACTCTATGACTTATACTAAGAAATGTGATAGATGTCTGCGATTCACGAAGATTCCTAGAGCACCATCTACTGAACTGACTCAAATGGTCAGTTCATGGCCATTTTCCATCTGGGGCATCAATCTAATTGGATCATTACCTACTACAAAATCTAGTTTCAAATAAGCCATTATAACTGTCGATTACTTCACTAAGTGGGCCGAACCAGAGCTACTGGCCACAATCACCTCAAAGAAAGCTATCAACTTTGTCTTGAAAAGAATTATTTGTAGGTTTGGTGTGCCACAGAAGATAATCATAGATAATGGGACTCAATTTGAAAGTGAAGAGTTTAAAGAATTCTACGCCAGATATAAAATTCAAAAGAGCTTTGCAATGGTGGCCCATCCGCAGGCCAACGGGCAGGTGGAAGCCATAAACAAAATCATCAAATCAACCATCAAGAAGCAACTAGAGAAATCTCAAGGTGGTTGGGTCGATGAATAACCACTTGCACTATGGACATACAGGATAACTCATAAATCTGCTACTGGGCACACTCCTTTCTCATTGGCATTTGGTTCAGAGGCAATGATTATGGTGGAGCTAGAAGTCCCTACACACCGCCGAATCCATTTTAACCAAGCTAAAAATGAGAAACTACAACTCGAAGCGCTTGCTCAACTCGAAGAAAGGAGGAATGAAGCAGAGCTCAGAGTGGCTGCTCATCAAAGAAGGACCGCCATACATTTTAATTCCAAAGTCAAGCAAAGGACCTTCGAGATTGGGGACCTTGTCTTGAAGAGAATAATGCCTGGAACTAGAGTTTTTGGACCCAATTGGGAAGGACCCTTCATTATAAGCCAAAACCTCGTAGATGGCACCTTCAAGTTGAAGACAACGGATGGACTTCAGATTTCCAGAGCTTGGAACAGCAACCATCTCCGTCATTATTTTACCTAATTTTCATTCATATTTTCTGCAAAATAGTTGTAAATACATTGCAGGCATTGTAATCAAATTGTGTACATATGAATGAAAGAAGTAAATTTGCTTGCCTAAATCATATATTTGCAAAATCTTATTTAATTATTCAAAGTTGCTAAAATCCATATTGATTGTAGGCCATCGAACGATTGCCCACCAACAATCTGATAAGACCCGGTGACCTTTACAAGAAATCCCGATGGGGACAACACAAGTGACAAGTGACGTAAACACCATTCGCAATAAACACGAAGGTGTAAAGCAACGCCTAGTGGGAAAAATGAAGGCCACCAAGAGTCAGACGGTTAAAAGGAGCAACGTCGAATCTAAAGACAAAAAATTGCAAATTTCACCAAAGGGGCATCTCCTGAAAAGAGAGACCTAGGGTGTAAAAACCCGAATTTTTAACGACATTAAAAAGAATAAATTAAATAATAATTAATCTAATGTTCAGAATTAGAGGAAACAGACTACACCATTGTGTCTGTCTCGAAATTCAGGTCAAGATAGATATTTGGTTTGCGTAAAACGGACACCGTATGAAGAAGTTATGATGGTTTTAAGTTTGTATATGCACAGAGATATTTTATATATATGCATGAGTCAGAGGTGAGTCAGAGTCCTATCCAGAGGATTCAAATTCAAAAAATTCCCCTGAGCGGCAAAATTCCCGCTCTAGGGGGTCGACCCCCCTAGAGGGGTGCCGACCTAGGGGTTGACCCACCTACAGGAGTGTCGATACCCCTAGGGCTGAGGTGGAACTCAGTTTCAGGGGATCTGGAAGCTATATACACGTGTCCAATTCCTCATATTTTCTTCATTGGGAGTCATGGAGGCCATACGCTGCTGGAGTGCGAACTGAACCATTCTCTACAACAACGTATTCTACAAATCCAATTCAGAAATTCTAGGTTTGTTCTTCCTAAATTCTCTAATCCTAATGTTGTGAGTTTCTAGATTACTTTTAGGTTTAGATAAATAAAAGTACTTTGAAAGACTATGAATTGGATATGTTGTAAAGTATGATTCTGTGTTAATGTGAAATTCTATACTATGTCATGACAGATATATTTTCTCAGATCTAATAAAATGGTGGTGATTCGATTATGATGCATTTGTGGATCTTGACTTATAACCACGTTATGGTGGATGTGCACCTATTAATTTGGACAACTGTGACATTACTTGGATCTAGATCTTTATGTTAATCACCTTTCACATGTCATATTGTGATACATTGAGATATGTTGTAAACTTGAGATGTGAATCCACCTTTAGATCTAAACATATTACTATGTCACCCTAACTATGCTAGATCTAAGTAATTGGACACCTAATGTCTAATCTAGATCTCATTATGCTTGTTTGAACATCATAGTGATTGCCACAAGTTACCAGTTTGATGTCCACTTTATTATGATGTTAATCACATGTCCATTCACTTTGTTATTATGCCAGTTTATGTTCATGTTTATGCCAAGCCATGTTGAAACTATCACCCTCGTCATACTCCCTTTTTATTGTTATATCTTGGCAACTTTATAGCCTAGATGCCGCCAAAATACGTACGAATAGTTAGAGAGGAAACGGGGAAAAAGGGATTATAATTGGCATGAATTATGTAATGTTTATGTGAAATGGGACATGTAATTCAAATGGGGAAAACATAGAAATAGTCAACTATAATGAGATAGGTAGATTTGGATTAATTAGGAATGTTTTGTACTTTACAATTAGGAATTGTAAATTGTATTTATGACACGAGGTTAAGTTACATTAGTGGTGGAAGTCTGCACGAACCCGACCGGCGTATCCAGCAGCCACTAGTGTTGAACCTAATGTGGGAGGCCTAAGTACGCAAATACGAATCGGGCTAAGACACGAGGTTAGGCCCAACTATGGAATAGGGTTGCCCGGACCCGACCGGCATATCCAGCATCCACATGTTATAGGCATAATGTGGGAGGTCTAGCCCATTATAACCATAATTGGACATGGTAATGAAATGGACTACTTAACATAATTTAATATGACTATGGACTTAAGTAAGTGTTAAGTAAAATTGGACGGGTAGTGGTGGGTCAAGAAAAGTGGGGGTGGGTAATATATATATATATATATATATATATATATATATATATATATATATATAGACCTACGAACTTAACCCAATAAGCTTATGTAATTAAAGATACCTAGTGGTATACATAACCAGTAGATAATGTAATAGGGTTATGTAATTAAAGAGATCTAGTGGTACACATAACCGATAGATAATGTAATGAAGTTATGTAATTAAAGACACCCTTTAGGGTAAGCATAACTAGTATAGGGCTATGTAATTAAAGACACCTAAGGGTATACATACTCAGTGGAAAACCTAGCGGAGGATACAAGACAAGGGGGAGAGCTTGTATCATATTGTGTGGGACCCATTTCAGTCAGTAACCATGATTAGGTATCAAGTAAAGAACTCCGTACTAGGCGGAGAAGGGGCACGCTTACTGATTGATCGTAAGAGATCCAAATGAGACGGATGTGGTGGGCGGCGCAAACCGACCAGGGACATGTGCTTGCATGGGCCAGGCAGAGGGGGCAAAGACGACCGTGACACCAGTAGATATGGTTGTGCACATTATGGGTTGCCACTTTAGGAAGTGATACCTCTTACTGTGAGGCCAGCACAGGATATGTACAGGGTAGGGAGCCGATCGATTAGGGTGGTGGTTAGGGTATACTTGGACGTATGACCCAAGCCTACCAAACTTATAGTGGAAGGGATCATATCATTTCAGTTATACTAGTAGTAATGCAGAGTAATCATTAGCGAGGCACATACACCTTAACTTGCTTACCTTGTCATGCCTGCCATTTATGTAGTGATCTATCTTATCTTCTTTATATGCCTATCATGTTGCTTTATTTATCTACTGGCTAAAAGTAACTAGACTTGCCAGACTTTATGTCTAACCCTATTGTTTCTCCTTCTTTCTTCCGTTCCCCCTCCCCCCAGGTTCTCAGGGAGGAAACACTCAGACTTAATCGGGAATCAGATATCATCTTGCTAGGAGCTACTTCTGAAGTATGGCTCAAGTTCTTGTCTCTACTATGGCATAACTCTTTTATTGGGGAATGATGCTTTTAATTTACTTATGTACTCTGATGGTGCAAGACAGAAGTTATTTTGTTGCAATGGTTTTTGTGACTTATGAAATTGTGGACCACGGTATTATGACTTATGCTTGAAATAAAAGTTTTAATTTTCTACTGCTGCCCTATTTATATCTGTCTTGTAATTATTCAGTATTTGTTTACCTATAGTGCTTCATGAAACTTAATGTATTCCCTTAGTGAGTGACATTAACGGACGTGGGGTGTCACACTTGGTATCAGAGCTGAAGGTTACCAATTTAGATAAAAGTTTTTGAAAATTATTTTCAAAAAGGTTTTAAAATAAAGGTATTTTCAAAAGAAAAGTCTATTTTGAAAAACATCCCCAAAAAACCATATGTAGTATCCTTTGGTCCTTTATCTAAATTTTTTCCTTTTCCCTTTTTTGGCATGTCTGGGGAACAAAACATCCCTAATCTCCCAGAGGGCATCACAATACCCGGATGGTTCTGGAGGTATTTGGAGGCCACGGCGCCGGCCGAAGGCCAAAGAGACGTTCCTCCCCCAGTTGCACCAGTCATTCCTCCTCCTCCCCCTCCAAAAGCTGACAAATTTGCCAAGATCTGCAAAGACTTCTAGGCTATGAGAGGAAGGCCATTCCATGGGAATGAGACATTCGTAGAAGCTAGGAATTGGCCTAAGGAGACAGAGGAGTTATTCGTAATTATTGAAGTGGAGGACTGAAGGAAAATTCAATTAGCTGCTTGGCTGTTAAAGGACGAAACCTCATTTTGGTGGGAAATCACCCAAGCTAGACGTTTGGTAGAAACTTGGGAAGACTTTAAACAGAGGTTCGAAATGAAATTTCTTTCCCAAGCGGAGAGAAGCATACAGATGGAGAGGTTCTTAATACTCAAACAAGGAAATTTGACGGTGAAGGAGTATGTGAACAAGTTCAACCAGCTGGCAAGGTTCAGGCTAGAGTTGGTAGGTACACCACACAAAAGGGCCTTGCGGTTTGGTAAGGGGCTGAATGAGCCACTGCATGGCTTAGCTATGTCCCATCATCCAATGGGGGCCACCTTTGAAAAGCTTGTTGATTTGGCCCTAATGCATGAGGAGGAAAAGGGAGAAAAGAAGGAAATAAAAGCTGAGGGGACATCACAGAATAAGAAGTTGTGGCCCAAGAAAGGGCAGCAGCAGCAACAACAACAGAAGAAAGGAGGGAAAGATGATAAAGGCAAGGATAAGAGAAAATGTCACAATTGTGGAAAGAAGGGCCACCTGATCAAAGATTGTAAAAGAAGGAAGGCCAATTGCTTTAATTGCGGAGAGGTCGGACACTTCTCTAAAGAGTGCCCGAAGAAATAGGGATCGCATAGACAAGGTCAAAGAGCAGGGACTTCTGGAGGGAAGTTGCATGCTCTCGCGATCAGTGCTCCAGAAAGAGGTAGAAAAATTTCCGTAGAAAGTTTAGATTCTCTTTCAAACCATCTAGTGAGAACACTTTTTGATTCTAGTGCTTCACACTCGTTTATATCTGGTTCTGTGGTTGAATCTCTGCACTTAATTACTAGTATGGTAGTAGATCCCGTAGTTGTTTCAAACCCCATTGGTGGTTCGGCTCATTTATCGATGATTTGTTGGGGTTTGAAAATATCTGTGTTAGACGTCGAATTTGAATGCGACACGTATGTGCTCGGGTTTATGGGCTATGGGTTGATTCTAGGAATGGATTGGCTTACCACGTATGGGGCCATTCTGGATTGTGAGAGGAGGGTTGTTAGACTCCCGACTTGCCATGGTAAGACCCTCGAAGTTTCTTGTGACCCTCAAGGGTATGTTATGCTTAGCTTCTTAGAGTCTCTAGATGCATCCATAGATGATCTGCAATCTGTTCCAGTGGTTTGAGATTATTCAGATGTTTTTGATGAGGTGCAGGGTTTACCTCCAAGGCGCGAAATTGACTTCCGCATATATCTGGTGGACAATGCAAAGCCAGTTGCATTACCAGTACGCCACATGGCTCCAAGGGAAAGGAGGGATCTAAGTAAGCAAGTAGGGGAGCTACTTGAAAAAGGGTATATCAGACGAAGCAATCTGAGTGGGGTGCTCCATTCGTATTCGCAACTAAAGCGGATGGTTTGCTTCGTTTATGTGTTGACTATAGAGAGTTAGATAAGCTCACCAAGAATAATAGGCACCCGCTTCCGAGGATTGATGATTTATTTGATCAACTTGTTGGTGCCTCGGTATTTTCTCACTTGGACTTGGCTACGGGGTTCAATCAATTGAGGGTTGGCTGAGAACAGCATAGATAAGACTGCTTTCAGAACTCCTGACGGTTTCTTTGAATGGCTAGTTATGCCTTTTGAGTTGACAAATGCACCCGCCTATTTTATTGATTTGATGAGTAGGGTGTTTCGGGAGTTCCTAAACAAATTAATCGTAGTCTTCGTTGATGATATTTTGATCATCTCCAAGAGTGAAGAAGAGCATGGCCAGCATCTGGGAGAAGTTTTGAAAACTCTCTGTGACCAATCAACTAAAAGCAAAGTTCTCCAAATGCCATTTCTGGAGAAAGGAGGTGAGATTCTTAGGGCATGTAGTCTCCAAATAAGGGATAGTTATAGATCCCGCGAAGGTGGTTGCAGTACAAGATTGGCAGATTCCTAAAAATGCAACCGAGGTGAGAAGCTTTCTTGGGTTGGCAGGTTATTATAGGAAGTCCATTAAGGACTTCACGAAGATATCATCCCTTCTCACTAGGATGACAAAGAAGAATTTGGAATTTTCATGGGACATAGACTTTGACGTTGCATTCCAATGATTGAAGAAGGCTCTGACCACATCCCTCATCTTGACCTTGCGTGATGGGAGCAAAATGTTTACTATTTACACTGATGTGTGTGGTACAGGGCTTAGTGCGGAGCTGATACAAGAAGGGAAAGTAATATGTTATGGGGGGTAGACAGTTGAGAGTTCATGAGAAGAACTACCCCACCCATGATTTAAGGCTAGCTGCCATATCATTCACGTTAAAGACGTGGCATCATTATTTACTTGGAGAAAAGTCCGAGTTATACAACGATCATAAATCTCTCAAGCATCTATTCTCACAGAAGGATCTAAACTTAAGGCAACAACGGTGGATGGAGTTCTTAGCTTCATATGATTTTGAGATTGCTTATACTCCCGGCAAGGGTAATGTGGTGGTAGACACACTAAGTAGGCAGAGGGTGGCCCTGAGTCCTCTGTTTGTGGAAAGAAAGAACTTGGAGTCATATCCGCTTTTGATTTTAGACCCTCTATTGAGGTTTTGCCTGATTTATTTGCATCCTTGGAGATACGACCGACTCTTATGGATAAGATAGGAGCTTTGCAACAAGGTGACCCACAGATCCTAGACATCATGGATAAGCTCAGAAGTGGGGAGACTTCTAGTCACCTCAATAGGTATGCCATAGATGAAAAGGGGTGGTTGAGACGAGATGGAAAGCTTTGTTTTCCTCAAACTGGAAGCTTGATAAAGGTAGTCCTAGAAGAAGCCCACCATTCTAAGATGACCATTCATCCAGGCCGTGACAAAATGTATAAAGACATGAAGATGGTTTTCTTTTAGGCTGGAATTAAGAAGGATGTGGCCGAATTTGTTTCTGAATGTTTAGTTTGCCAGCAAGTCAAAGCTGAGCAAAAGAAGCCCAGTGGATTACTTCATCCGTTAGAGGTTCCATGGTGGAAATGGGAGAGCGTCTCTATGGATTTCATAGATGGTTTGCCTAGATCAAAAAAAGGTAATACCAGTATTTGGGTGATAGTGGATAGACTCACTAAGAGCACTCATTTTATTCCAGTTAAGAGTAAGAGGACGACATCATGGTTGGCAGCAATTTATGTCCTAGAGATAGTTCGTCTTCACGGAGTACCTTCCAACATCGTGAGCGATCGTGACCCCATCTTTACCAGCAAATTTTGGAAAAGCTGGCAAGAAGCATTAGGTACACAGTTGTGTTTGAGCACTGCTATCATCCTCAGACCGATGGGCAGACGGAGAGGGTGAATAGGATTCTAGAAGATCTTTTAAGGCTGTGTATTCTGGACTTCGGAGGGACTTTGGAAGAGCATCTTCCTTTAGTAGAGCTTGCCTATAATAACAGTTTTCAGGCTAGCATCAGCATGACACCCTTTGAAGCATTGTATGGATGACCCTGTAGATCGCCAACTTATTGGTGGGAATCTACAGAAAGATTATTACTTGGACCAGATATGGATAGGGAAACGTCTAAAAAGATTGACCATATTCGACGGCGGATGAAGACAGCTCAAGATAGGCAGAAGTCCTATGCAGACAAGAGAAGGACTAACATCGAATTCGAAGTGGGAGACTTAGTTTTTATCAAAGTATCACCTCTGAGGAACGTGGTTCGCTTCAGATCAGTAGGGAGGTTGGCACCTAGGTTTGTGGGATAATTTCCCATAACTGAAAGGATTGGCCAAATGGCCTACAGAGTAAAGCTCCCAGAAAATCTATCCGGTGTTCATGACGTTTTTCATGTCTCTCATCTGCGGAAGTGCCTGCATGACACCATGGAAGTTGTTGAGCCGAGCATGTTGGAAGAAGTCGAAGTGGAACGGAGGCGACAGTCAGACGTGTACCTACCCGTATTCTTGGGTTAGAGGTTAAGAAGCTGCGCAATAAGGAAATCAAGTTGCTAAAGGTTCAATAGGGAGACCAAAGACAAGATTCGTGCTTCGTACCCTTTTCTTTTAAAGGGTATGTTCTTAACTCCTTTCCTAAGTTTTGTCAGTACTTGTTTCTGTCAATAAAATATAACTTATCCATCGTATTTTCGACCTTTAGATAGGAATACTATGGATGTAAACATGTGTTTGAAACATGTAATGTTTGATGGATGTAAGTGGATGCAAGTGTTTGCTAGTGGTTGCCTGTGGATGCATATACATACACATTAGGCACTAAGATCGATTCAATCACTTTCATATTGCATATGGATGTGTGTGCATTTTATTTTCTTTTATGGATGGAAAAGGATGAACTGGCATATGGACGTAGCATTTGGATGAATGGGTGTGCACACATATAGAACTTATATGATACAATAGGTTTATTTGCATACATATTGGATTCATGGCACTAACATACATTGCATTAAGGAGGTCAACTAAATCAATAGATCGCCTGATCTTCGCATTAGTCTTAGGATATATACACACACCTTTGCATATATTCATATAAGCATTAGAAATTTTAAGGACAATGGATGCCAGTGGTTAGTGGATGAGTAGATGGATGATGGATGGTAGGATATGCATTCTTCTCGACATAGATATTTCAGGGACGAAATCCTTTGAGTAGGGGAGAATGTAACACCCCGAATTTTTAATGACATTAAAGAGAATAAATTAAATAATAATTAATTTAATGTTCAGAATTAGAGGAATTGGACTGCACCATCGAGTCTGTCTCGAAATTCTGGTCAAGATAGATATTTGGTTTGCGTAAAACGGACACCGTATGAAGAATGAAGGTTTTAAGTTTTTATACACACAGAAATATTTTATATATACGCACGAGTCAGAGGTGTGTCAGAGATGAGTCAGAATCCTATCCAGAGGATTCAAATTCGAAAAATTCCTTCGAGCGGCAAAATTTCCGCTCTAGGGGGTCGACCCCCTAGAGGGGTGTCGACCCCCTAGAGGGGTGTCGACCTAGGGGTTGACCCACCCACAGGGGTGTTGACACCCCTAAGGCTGAGGTGGCACTCGGTTTCAGGGGGTCTAGCAGCTATATATACATGTCCTATTCCTTAAATTTCTTCATAGGGAGTCATGGAGGCCATACGCTGCTGGAGTGCGAACTGAACCATTCTCTACAACAACATATTCTACAAATCCAATTCAGAAATTCTAGATCCGTTCTTCCTAAATTCTCTAAGCCTAACGCTATGAGTTTCTAGATTACTTTCAGGTTTAGATAAATAAAAGTATACTTTGAAAGACTATGAATTGGATATGTTGTAAAGTATGATTCTGTGTTAATGTGAAATTCTATACTATGTCATGACAGATCTATTTTCCTAGATCTAACAAAATTATGGTGATTCGATTATGATGCTTATGTGGATCTTGACTTGTAACCATGTTATGGTGGATGTGCTTCTATTAATTTGGACAATTGTGACATTACTTGGATCTAGATCTTTATGTTAATCACCTTTCACCTGTCATATTGTGATACATTGAGATATGTCGTAAACTTGACATGTGAATCCACCTTTAGATCTAAACAAATTACTATGTCACCCTAACTATGCTAGATCTAAGTAATTGGACACCTAATGTTTAATCTAGATCTCGTTATGCTTGCTTGAACATTATAATGATTGCCACAAGTTACCAGTTTTATGTCCACTTTATTATGATGTTAATCACATGCCCATTCACTTTGTTATTATGCCAGTTTATGTTCATGTTCATGCCAAGACATGTTGAAACTATCACCCTTGTCATACTCCCTTTTTATTGTTATAGCTAGGCTACTTTATAGCCTAGATGCCGCCAAAATACGTATGAATACGTTAGAGAGGAAACATGGAAAAGGGATTATAATTGGCATGAATTATGTAATATTTATGTGAAATGGGATATGTAATTCAAATGGGGAAAACATAGAAATAGTTACCTATAATGACATAGGTAGATTTGGATTAATTTGGAATGTTTAGTAATTTACAATTAGGAATTGCAAATTGTACTTATGACACGAGGTTAGGTTACATTAGTGGTGGAAGTCTGCCTGGACCCGACCGGCGTATCCAGCAGCCACTAATGTTGAACCTAATGTGGGAGGTCTAAGTACGCAAATACGATTCGGGCTAAGACACGAGGTTAGGCCCAACTGTGGAATAAGACTACCCAGACGCGACTGACATATCCAACGTCCACACGTTGTAGGCCTAATGTGGGAGGTCTAGCCTATTATAACCATGATTGGACATGGTAATGAAATGGACTACTTAACCTAATTTAATATGACTATGGACTTAAGTTACGGTTAAGTAAAATTGGATGAGTAGCGGTGGGTTAAGAAAATTAGAGGGGATGGGTTATATATATATATATATATATATATATATATATATATATATATAGTCCCACGACCTTAACCCAATAAGCTTAAGTAATTAAAGACACCTAGTGGTATACATAACCAATAGATAATGTAATAGGGTTATGTAATTAAAGACACTTAGTGGTATACATAACCGTTGGATAATGTAATGAAGTTATGTAATTAAGACACCCTTTAGGGTAAGCATAACTAGTATAGGGCTATGTAATTAAAGACACCTAAGGGTATACATGGTCAGTGGAAAACCTAGTGGGGGATACAAGACAAGGGGAGAGCTTGTATCATATTGTGTGGGACCCATTTCAGTCACTAACCCGGAGTTAGTATCAAGTGAAGAACTCCGTACTAAGTGGGGAAGGGGCACGCTTACTGATTGATCATAAGAGATCCAAAAGAGATGGATGGTGTGGGCGGCGCAAACCGACCGGGGACATGTGCTTGCATGGGCCTGGCAGAGGGGGCTAAGACGACTATGACATCAGTAGATATGGTTGTGCACATCATGGGTTTCAACTTTAGGATGTGATATCTCTTACCGTGGGGCCAACACAGGATGTCTACGGGGTAGGGAGCCGATCGATTAGGGTAGTGGTTATGGTATACTTGGACGTATGACCTAAGTTACCAACTTATAGTGGAAGGGATCATCTCATTTCAGTTATACTGTAGTAGTGCAGAGTTATCATTAGCGAGGCACATACACCTTAACTTGCTTACCTTGTCACGCCTGCCATTTATGTAGTGATCTTTCTTATCCACTTTATATGCCTATCATGTTGCTGTTATTTATCTACTGGCTAAAAGTAACTAGACTCGCCAGACTTTATGTATGACCCTGTTGTTTCTCCTTCTTTCTTCTGTTCCCTCCCCCCCTCCCGGTTCTTAAGAAGGAAACACTCAGACTTAATCAGGAACCAGATATCATCTTGTTGGGAGCTACTTTTGAAGTATGGCTCAAGTTCTTGTCTCTACTATGGCTTAACTCTTTTATTGGGGGAATGATGCTTTTTATTTACTTATGTACTCTGATGGTGCAAGACAGAAGTTATTTTGTTGTAATGGTTTTTGTGACTTATGAAATTGTGGATCACGGTATTATGACTTATGCTTGAAATAAAAGTTCAAAATTTCCGTTGCTGCCTTATCTATATCTTTCTTGTAATTATCATGTATCTGTTTACCTATAGCGCTTCACGAAACTTAATGCATTCCCTTAGTGAGTGACATTAACGGATGTTGGGTGTCACACTGGGCCCTAGTCCTGTTACTAGGATAGCTTGTTAAAACGAGCGTCTGGTAGTGGAACTGGCGTCCACCTTGTGAAACAACACAATGATAAAGCCTGTCATACTGAAGCTAATCAGAAGTCCCAGCCAAAAGTGGAAATGAATCCAATCCAATCTTCAAAGGGCCTACATCACCAAGTTAGAGAGTCACATGTTTGGATTCATCAGAATTCCCAGCCAAAAGTGGGTACTCAAAGAGATCGTTAATGTCAGAAAGCATCTGACCCGATTACGACAAACATTAGGAATAAAGACCTCTTCCGGCGCACCCGATTAGTTCGTTAGTGTCTACTAACCACAGACTCGATGATCGACGGGCTTTAAAAGACCTCCTTTTGGGCATTCAGTTAGATTGTTAGTGTCTGATTATCTCAGACTCGGTGATCGGTGGGCTTCAAAAGACCTCTTTGGAGGCACCCGATTAGTTCGTTAGCATCTTCTAACCATAGACTCGGCGGTCGACTGGCTTTAAAAGACCTTTTCAAAGTCATCCATTAGTTAAGATAACACTCAAGTATCTTGAGCTGCGAAAATCGATTGATTTAAAAGACCTCTTCGGAGACGTCCAATTAATTCGGCTAACACCTGATTCATTCAGATTGCGATGAATGTTGGGCTTTAATCAAAGATCTCTCTGGGGGTACCCAGTGAAATCGCCGATGCTAGAATACATCAGCTCAGTTGCAGACGAGATCTCTTCTTTCTCAATTAACTAGTCGGATAACAGAAATACTGGGCCAAAAATGTAAGACCTACGTAAACTTTAAAAATTTCTTCAGCTAAAGGCACGAGTTTGATCAACTAAGCTAAATTCCTTAATTAATGGGAAAACTAAGAAGCTCCAAATGCAATGGCAAAAGCAAGATACTTAGCCGATAAAGCAGGAATTTCTAATGTTTCAGCCATAACCAAGGAAAACTAGTAAAGTTGATCACATCCGCCTAGGACATTTGTGATGACCTTTGGTATAGGGCATCAACTACCGCATTAAGATGGAGTAATAGCGCTCATAATACATACCCGAGCTCATCACGATTTCACACCCAATAGAGAACTTATATTGTAAATGTGAAAAGAAACAAGTGTGGAATGCAAACAGAAAAGTACGATAAAGCTAAAACAAAAGGCTTAAGTACAATAAGCGAAGCACAGTTTCAGCACAGAAATAGCCAAGCTCTGAGAAATATTCTTCTCCTGAATGCTAGCATTCTCTTGCTGATAAGTTGTAGAAGTATTCTTTTCCATGGTTAACTGGGATTCTGCAATTTGTTAGGCAGACTGAGCATCTTTAACCTGCGTTATAAGCGTTTCTCTCAGCTTAGCAGCAGGGAGCTATTCCGTGAGCCTCCTATTTTCAGCCTCTAGCCATTCTAACTCTTTGTTCCTTTGCATGAGTGATCCAATAGTAGCGTCTCGGGATTCAAGGACCTTGGCACATTCAACCTTATCGTCCTCCAGCATTGCAATCCGATCAAGGTTAACTCTGTTAATCCTTTGGAGATCGTCATCAAACTTGTACCACAAAGCTAGCTGCTTATCAGCTGGATTCCTTACCACATCTAGTTGTGTCTCAAGCTGACTTTTAGCAGTTTCCAACTGTGTAGGCATGTTGCCTTTCAAGGTGTCCAGTTCTCTAAGTATATCCCGCCTATCAAATGGGTATATATCCAAGTCAAAGTACATTCCTTGCAAACACAAACCCTTGAATCGTTCAACAAGTGCAATATTTGCCAGGGAAGGATTGTAACAGGGCCTCTGTATGATCACTTGAATATCGACAGAAGGAACACCAGACGAACTAATTTGGGTGGCAGCATGAAGTTTGTTTGATCTAAGGCGCTTTTGAAAATCATCCCTCCTTGATCATCCTTATTTCTCTTCCTTCATCGGCTTTCCTCATCTCCTGATCATCATCGGTCATTGTGGCGGTCATCATATTTGTCTCTATTACCATGAGAACCTCGTGCCCTCTCTTGTTCATCCAACATATCTTGGTGATCGTGCCTCCATTGCCTTTGCCCATCAGTCAATAAGAAGCCATGAGATTGCTGAGGCTGCTGGGAATGTTGCGAGTGTTGAGCATGCTGAAATTGTTGGGAGTGTTGTGGATGACGGGGCTGCATAAGATGCTTTGGATTAAAATAGTAAGTGTGTTGTTTAAAGTTCTTCATAAACGGACGACTCATTTTTGGACTTGAAAAAAAAAGGCACAGTAGGATTTTAGTACTTACATTGGAAAGTGCTATGCAACGCATCAGAAATTTGGAGCATATGTAAAATATTTTCTAATGCACATCTAATAACGAACCTCTCTTAAGTGGTGAGCACCTATGTCCGCAAGATTTTCCCTGATGGAAGAATTGAAGCTACAACTTTATCAGTTCCTGTTTTTGTGACGTGGGGTTTAAGTTGTGAGGTAACATTCTCACTTGAGAGGTCCTTTGCAGAGCTAAGATCGCTTAATGTTCTAAAGATACCCGTGGAGCTCTCTTCATGGGTATCTACAGTGATGGGTTTCTCGTTAACATTCTCAACACTAAATTGCCCCCAGGAGTTGTCTCAACCTCTCCGGTCTGTTTAATTTCCTTTGTAAGATCCAGGGTGGTATCATCCTTTCTCAACCTGCTCGGTAGAAATCATAAGGCTTTTACCCTCACGTTGTGTAGAATCTTCTTCTACGATAGAAGACAGTTTAGGCTTAGGGGGTGATTTGCTACTACCAGCATGATCTGAACACTTTTTGAGTGAAGATTTATCGGCTTGGTTTTGTGATGCATCATCATCCCCAGAAGTACCAACATCTGGTGTTACAGGTGTAGATTTAGGTGTCGGAGGTGCTCCTTTAGAAGGAAATTTCCTGGAAAAATGAAGCAATCCATATTTGCGAAGGGACTCCTCTTTTATTATATATCTTTTCCATCTGTCTAATTCACCAACGAATCTAATAGTTTCGTAAATGGGCTTATATGGAGCGACATCTTTATCCTTGATAGGAGCCGGAACAACTGAAAAATGAAGTAAAGTTTAGTGATTGAGACTTATAGGGAATTAGATAAAAATTTTAATATAAGGAGAATGTTCACCTCCTTCTGTCCAATTCCCGCGAAAGGTCTCGGCGCATCGAACGAAGAAAAATTGGGTTAGGAATCCTGAAACACTCTCCGGCAAATCAAGTGCGAGTTTCCGATTCCAGGGACCCTCAACATGTATAATAGAAGGAGTGTCTTTCCTCCTCTTAAAAGAGCATAAATAGCAAATTTCCTGAAAAGTAGGCTCACGTTCCTCTGTTTGCATAGCAAGTACATAAAGCCCCAACAGTATGATATAGCCATTGGGGGTAAAGTTGAAAAGGGGCAATGGCCATGTGATTCAGGATTCGCTCTAAGAAAGGATTAAATAGAGGGATGGCACCACTCGCCAACATATGTCGATTTACAGCTACGTATCCGACCGAAGGTTGGTTTGTGAAAATGCCCTCAGCTGGCAATATCGCATCGGTAACAAGAATTCCATATTGACCGCACAATTGTTCAAACTAGTCTTGGTTTAAAGTAGTGGAATGCCTTTTTGGAACCAGAGCGATAAGAGGGAAAAGCTCCAGAAATGGTTGAGTAGGAATCTGGATGATAACTGCAGTTACCATGGTCTCAGGAGCGATGGTAGAAATATCGACCTGATCAGAAGACGTTCCTTCAGTTTGAAGATGAGTTTGTTGCCTAGTAGTCATTCTACACAAATATACTTGTTCATAAGCATGTCATAGGTACGCATTACTTGAGAGTGGAATGTCGTACAAATTATATAAATAGGACTTGAAATCTATAATCCAGCATATGTCAATTAGTCGATCTCAAGCGCTAGTATTGGCTTAGACTAAAGGTGTCGAGTGTGTACAGGCAAAAAGATTGACAAGCTGCAAACTATTAGACAAAACAAGCTTGTATAGATGCGTCATTTAGTCCAAGTCTTGAAATTTATTACAACATGCTTTATTATCTAATCCGTCATCGGAATGGGCAATCGATAACGTTGTATAAGTCCAAATATGCAAAAAAAAAAAAAAAAAAACTTGCTATTGCTGTAAGTCAAGAAACAAGGTACAAAAGATGTTTGACTCTTGGAGCATAAAACATGGGTTACACAAGTTCTAAAAAACTCAAAAATGCACACTCCAAAGAAGTCACCAATTCTCAAAAGCATCAATTCAGATTTCAAATATAAGGTCGTTCAATGACCCAAAGGAGCCACGACCAAGCATAGTAGGTCGTGCAATGACCTAGGGGATTCAGGTCGTTACAACGTTTCCAAGACTCAGGTCGCGGGGAACTTAGGTCATGGATCAAGTGACAATGCGGGGCGTTTAACGGTCCAACAAAGCATGTCGTACTTCAACTCAAAGCCTCAAATCATGGGTCCGGGAAAGGGTTCAGGTCGTTTGAACCTCTGGGGCCTCAGATCGTTCCAACGGCCTGGAGCCAGGTCGTTCCAGAGACCTAGGTTGATTAGCGGCCTAAGGACTCATACTCATGTCGCTTCAACAGACCATTACTTAGATCGTTTGAGGGGACTAGAGCTTAAGTCGTTTCGGCAGTTTTAATGTCTTAGATCGTTTTAACCATTAAAGGCTTAGGTCGTTGCAGCATCTCAAGTCTTAGGTCATTCCAGAGGCCTAGGTCTCAAGTTGTCTTCATAGCCTTAATATTCAGATCGTTCTTTGGCTTAAGGTCTCAACATTATCTACGGCCTAAAGTCTTAGGTGGTGTTAACGGCTTAAGAGTGTATTTTGATCGATGATTTGAGTTCAGAGTTATTTAGGGTTATTTGAATAAATTGGCTGGTTCAAATGACATGAATTCATTATCAATTGTGATTACAACGCAGTGATCAAGTGCTAAGCAAATGACATCAAAGTAAATACTGATCTTATTAGTGAACGACAATTCAGCATCATACAATAAACAACAATATGAAAATCAGGATCAAAGCATGGTTTGAACTCAACTCAGTAATCATGCATAGACAACTCGTAACAAATTCATACATTATCAGTAAAGACAGTAATGTTTTCACACATGGATTCCTAACTGTATGTCACTAAAGTGTGCAAGTATGAGAATATTGCATGGAGTTATGAAAGTTCAGAAATTTGGAATGGTTGACTCGATCAACACATCATATTACAACAAATAGCAATGTCAAGATTGAGTCAAATTTGAGAACTAGTGATTATGAAAGGGTGCATAGCAACGCAAAGTCGTCAAACATTTCACATCAATGCTAGAATCAAATTCAAACTCGAATACAAAGTGTGCAAAATACAAATTGATTAACAGTTTGTAACCACAAATTGTTATAAATACATTGCAAGACCATGATCAAAAGTAGACCTTTATCAATAAGTCAAATTACTGCAATACAAATTTTCAAATCAAAACAAAGGACTACAACATCAAATTGTTTATTCCCATATGATCAAGACCGATACCCATTACCAAATTCCCAAATTCACAGTTCAAATCCTAAAACCCAAAGCTGAGTTCAAAATCAAAATCCAAAAATCATTTCACCTGCATTGTTGTTCGACAGTTGGAGATGATTAAAAGCTTGATGCAAGGAGGAACTTGGCGTGCGAAATCAAATCGAATTTTGGGAGGAAGGCAATCGAACGTGGTAACGCTCGAATCTCTAGATAAGCAGAAGAAGCATGAATCCGTGTGAAAGAAAAATCTGATTCGAAATTATTGATGCCTTCAAGACTCAGCTACCATTAATGTGGTTTATTCTGTAAAAGAAAGTAAAATTAAGAGGTAGTCGTCCTAACAGATAATACAAAGCCTGACAAAATGATTCGTGTAGGCCGAGTACAATTTGAAAGCCCAGAAACGACCTTGTGAAGAGGGTACGATGGCGACCTAATAAAAACAACGACCTGTCGAGAAGGCATCATGGCAACCTTAGGGTCGTTAAAATCAAAGTTCACATTATTTGCAATAGATACAAACTTCGAGAGGCAAATGTTAATCCATAAAATATGGCTCTAAGATAGGTCGTTATCATCCTTTAAGGTTAGGGCGTTGTCGGGTTGTACACCTTAGTTCGTTAAGGCCTTAAAGTCGTTAAATGCATGATCACGAAGTCAGGTCGCACTTCTCCATATCGTTCCAATCAGACCGTAACCAATTTGAGGTGTCAGGTCGCATAAGGTTCAGAGTATCAGGTTGTGATGAAGCTGTAGAAGTAAGTCATTGAAGCAAGACCGTTGCTTGGTGAGCAAGAAATGAGTCAGGTCGCAACTAGTTTAGGTTGTAACCGACCCAGAGTTAGGTCGTTCGACGACCTGACTGCCTGTACACTATATTTTCAGGCCTCTCCACTCTATATCCACTCTTATAAATATCCCCATTCTTGCGCGCGGGGGGGGGGGGGGGGGGGGGGGGACAGACCGAATGCTCTCTCCACGAAGTACTGTCCAGTTCATTTTTCAACTATTCCAACCACCATTAATTTTCCATCAAGCCTTGATTCAACATTATATCTTTAAGAATTCACCGAAAATTGCCTAAGTGCTCCAATTGTTGAAGATTCCTTCAACAATCATTGCATCTATAGAGATCTCGCTATTTCTATATTGAATTCAAGTGAATCAAGTGTAAAAGAAGAGAAGAAAGAGAAATACTTGTAAAAAGGAGAAAATGTACAAGACTGAAAAGAGCATGTACCTTGTAATGACAACTATGATAATGAAATTTGCTTCCATATTGGATGTAAGTCAAAATTGAGACTGAACCACTTTAAATTTCTTTGCCTGTACTCTTTATTTGTGTTTGTGGCTCCATATTCTTAGATCTTATTCTCTGTGAATTGTAAAAATTCTCTTCGGTGGTGTTTGTGCCATTTTTTGTATAAACAATAAAAATAGAGTTAACTTAATTAAACCAACAACCAAATAAATTTCTTTTATTGGTTGATCATAAACCAATATATTTTTAAACCAAAGCTAAACAACCTAAATAAATTGTTTTGATTGAATTATTCATTTGATCAAATAATGCTCATCTCTAATGACTAAGATTACTCATCTCTAATGACTAAATTTTGTTGAATACGCGGGAATAGAAAGTCAATAGCCCGTTGAGACATAATGCTCCGTAGTCTAAGGTGAGAAGACGCAGGATGGGCTGGAGGTGCCCATGAATGGGCGGTCGAACTTCCTATTTTCCTAAACAAATCCGAGTCAAATCGTAAACGTCGCTTTGATTCCAAATCCAATATTCTTATTTGGGCGTCATGGCAAACCGACCACCTCGTAAACGTCACTCTAACTCCACTAAAAAATCAACTCCAACTCCGGCGCCGACGTTTTTAAGATGCAACAAAATCATGACCCAAGGTCAAGCAAGCTCCAATTCAAACAGAGGATCCAGAGTGGTGTACGCAAGTAGTTCAATATCCAGATGGTTCATAGCTGGATTATTAAACTATGATTCTATTCAGTTAGAGCCGTTCGATTGTGATGGGAAATCATGGATTATTAGATGCAGAACTGATGAAGAGAGCGAGGAGATGCCCTGGCTTAAAATCGTGGAGAGGATATTGCCTGATTTGATTGGTTGCTATACCAAAGCGATCAAGGATTTGGGAGTACGGACAGATGTGGCCAAGATAAGTTTTGTTGCCAAACTCGGGACATTGTTATTTGACGGGTAATTGTAAAGTAACCATCTATCCTTTGTCCAGTTATGCTTCAACCCTGAATTCACTAAGCATACCTCCAAAGCTTCATTTCTTTAAACTTTGACCATTCAATGGCTAAAGCATCTTCAACAGACCGAATATTATGGTTAATATTAGTTTGGGATAGAATGTGGATGCCTATTAGATTCGCGTCCGATAGCTCAGCATTGAACGCTAAATGAATAAATAAATGCACGGCAATTTGTTTGGCACTTTAGCATAAATCAATCCTTGATATTCGTATAAGGACCGAATCCATTGGAGATGTTATTAGTGCTGAATTCTGAATGGTGAATGTCAATGATATAGTTTGGTTTCTTACTTGAAACCTTATGATTACAAATGTGTAGTATTTTTTTTTCCAACATTGCCCTATGTTATTACCAATGAATATTTGTTAATATTCAAGGAAAACACAGTAGCAAAGATCGAGGATGCGTTCGATTGACCCTTTTTTTTAGTTTTGATCGTCTATACAAAAATGCAAACAGTGCATGTATATCTTGAAAAGCATCCATTTAAAAAAAACGAGGTTATTAGACGAAACAAAAAGTAACTTTTTTATTATTTTTCATGTTTTGGGAAACAACGGTAGGATGAGAGACAATTCATCACTCCGTCGTCCATCTTTCGTCCTCGTCGTTCTCTTCCTCTTCCGTCCGTCCTCTCCGTCATCTCTTCACTCTTCTCATTTCTTGTAACTGATGTTGAAAACTCAAAGTATAAAACATAATAAACCAAACACTATCTTTTTTTCTTTCTTTACAAGAAGTAAATGTATTATGAGGTATAAATCTTGGACTCATTTATTGTCTCTTTTTTCTTATCATGTACATTGTGTTAAATTTATACTAGCATATTGTATAATGCGAGGAAGGAAATATAAAACAAAGAATAAATCTCGTCGATGTATGATAAACCAAAGAGTATTTAAGGGTAATTTTCTATCAGTATTTAGTTCAAAATGTTTGATCATGGTTGCAACAAAAGAGATGGTATCTGTAGACATAGAAATTATTAACTAACGTAGAAAATGTTTTAATTCAAGTAGTTGTTGTTGCACTCCTTCAAGCATTGAGTTAATTCATTTGCTATGTTATGTTAATATTCTTATATTATATATTTAAGAAAGATAATATGCTTATACGTAAAAAAGGTAAACCTAAGAAGATAACACGCTAAACACTTGAAGCATAAGTCATTTCCTTAGAAAAAAGAACGAAAAATATTAGCAATGATTTTTTTTTTTTTTTTTGGGATATACTTTAGGAGAATCCGATGGACTGGCAAACTCGTACGGAGAATTAATTCGTGTTTGTTCGCTTTAACTCATGGTATTTATAATCCTTGTATGCAAGAAATGCGTGCAATGAAGAGGTCGAACCTAGGTCCGTTACGAGACCTAGGCACCTCTTTCTATTACGCCATACCTACACGCTATATTAACAAGGATCATGTTTATAAAAGTAATATTGTGCTAACTTTAGTGGAATCTTACCAGATTTAAATGAAAAAACAAAAGCAATTAGTCCTACATAAAGCTAAAAGGAAGGAATCAATTGTCATTCTTTTTAAGAGGAAGTGAAAAACAAAAATTGAAGAGTATGTGAATCAACGATTAATAGAGGAAAAGACAAGATCACTTCGCTTAATAAAAATCATTAACCAGTCCTCAAAATCTCTGGACTCTTATTCCAATCATTTACTTCTTGTTGCAAATCGGAACCCCGTTCAAAACATGTTTTTTGAAAACAAACAAGGACTAAAATTTCGTAAGTTGATTTGACCATTAAGTCAAGTAGTACATGTGAATTTCCCTTGCACTGTACTCTAATTTCTTCACACATTCAGAATGTCTACTTTCATTCAACTCGCTACGAATCTCACATAAAAAGACCTGCGTGGTTGTGCAAGTTCAAAGCGGAGGTCTAGTTTCATCTTCCTCATAGTGCTTGCTTGGTTTCTCATCTTCCATGCAAAGAGATCGAAATTGCCATCATCTTTTTTTCTTAGGTGTAAGGAGATAGCTATATCATATTAGATGATGGATGATACTATAAGCACCCACCAACACCAAAACACTTTTTTCATCCACTTTAAAGAATAATAAAATAAACTAATCAAAATAAGTTTTAAAAAACTCATCATGCTTAAATGGGCGAACCAATACTAAAAATAAACGGGAAAACCTACATAGTTGTACAATATAATATATATAAAAAATTATTTCTTAAACATGGTCATTTTTTTTTATGAATTTCAGTGGTAGAAGAAAGAAGGGTAAGTAATGTAGTGGAGTTAGTTTATAAAATGATAAATTGATGCAAATTGATTTTTTTTATGTTTACAATTTTAATAACAATTAATATTCTTGAAATTCTATTATTGGTATGGAAATTAATAAAATTTAACTAATATTGTATATTACATCTTATCATAGTTATACATATTACTTTTTGTTATTTATAATAATGTTTCTCATATCATCCGCTAATGGAAGATGATAAGAGAATGAACAATGCAAGTTAAATATATTTTATTGTTGGTATTTATATTTTATGATTTGAAAGATTTTTATTAATATTTAGATAATGCAATACTCTACATGGAAATTAAAATACCTTGCACTTCTTTTTTTTTAAGATATCGAGTTTCAATTTTAAATGTGAATTTGTTTTGGGATATCAAATTTTCATCGAATTTGATTTTGTGAAGTAGAAGATTTTTTAGAAGAGAGAACGAGAGAGGTTGCTTAGTTTTTGCGAAATGGTAAGAAAAAAGTGAATGCAGGTGTGTGAGATTAAGTGTTTGATTGGGTTTGACAAAAAACAAGTGAAGTGTGGTATTTTAGGGTGTGTGCACAAATAGTACCATCCTAGATTATGACACAAGGCTTAGCAAAAATTAATTAATTGAATTTGTATTTCTTGACTTGAATGGGGGTAGGTTAAACGATTATTGTTTTATGGACTTTAGGCAGATACCCTAAAAAATTTCAAAATAGGTAAAATTTCCTTATTGAGTTACTTTGAATTTTTTTTGAATCGTCTAAATCATGGTTCAAGAACTCGGCCGACACCCCGAGATTTCAGGGTTATCGGACCGGTATCGACAGTCAACGGTCCGGAACCGACACAAAAAGTCGGTTCCGGATGAGGGGCAAATAAATAAATAAATCAATCAAACCCGTATTTTTCTGCAAGAATGAACAACAAAGAAATCTAGGGCAAAAGAAAAAAAAAGACTAATCGCATCATTCGAGCAAAAAAAACCGAATCTACTTACAGTAATTGAATAATCTCGCTCTTCTTAGCTTTCTTGCTCGTTCGATTGCCTTCTTTCTCAACTTTGATCGAATTATTGATGTGTTTCGTCTTCAAAGCTCGCATCACTTTTTTTCCTCTTTTTTTTAATGTTCGGTTCTGGAGCAGTACTCAAGGGAAACGAAACATATTTTAGGGTATATGAGGGAATTTGGGCTAGGCTTCGACTTATAATTAAAGAACATGTTAGTTATTTATGGCTGGAGGAAAGCATCGCTCTTTCTAAAAAACAAGGCGGCATGTGTTTTTTCCATATGTGGGCCATGTTTTTGTAACCTAAGCATTGCTTTTTCTGTTTAAGTTTGACAAATTCATCTGCTGCATAATTGTTGATAACCTAAGCATGCATTAATATTCATATTAAAAGAATCCAAAAGGTATAAACGTTAACAAGTTCATTACCAAAATACTGAAAACCGAAATCTGGACCGAAACCGAAACAAAATCGAAACTACCGAAATTTACAAAATCTACCGAAACTAACAAATTTTCAAACGACCGAAACCAAGTTTTTGAACCTTGGTCTAAATCATCAAAAAATATCAATAATAATAACACCACCTCTTTACGCCAAAAATAATTTACAGGAGGTAATTTACCAAGATTGATCAGGAAAGGGGTTTAGACCACTATGTTTTAAAATAAAGGGTAAATCTTGCTGCTTGTTTATTTATTTAATTAAATTTGTAACGACCCACTGGGTTTTAACCTTGTCGAACGACAAAACATGTCAAACTCGATCTGCTCAAATTCAATTTATATAAACCAAATCTTATATTCCAATTTCAACAAATCATATCATATTTTATAACTCAAGTCGAACAATTCAAATTCGTAATTTATAAATTCAAATCATACAATTTAAAATCAAACGATTTATAAAATCAATTCCATATATAAAACTTATATATTCCAGTTCACATTCAGCCACTTTAAAAATCAAATTCATTTCATATCAATTATAAATTCAAATTCATTTCCTTCAATTTGAAAATTCAAATTAAAATCAATTTCACAATTTAAATTCATCTCTTATAAGTTCGTATTAATTCGAATTCATATGTTAATATGAGTTCATTGTTAAATCAAATATCGTTATTTAAATTTAAATCGTTAAACCTTAAATTTAAATCGCGAAATCACAACCTATCTATCTTAAGTTTATTATCAAAGTTTATAAATATATTAAAAATTGAAATTTTGAAATATATATAAGTTTATAAATTTATTAAATTTAATAGAAAATAGTTTGATAAACATATATTAGTTTAAAATAATTTAGAAATAGGTTTAAAAGAATTATATATATTATAATATATTAAATTTAAAATTTAAAGTACTTATATGATCATCTTTATTAAATTATATGGTTTAAAATAAATAAAATCTTAAATAAGTATTTGTATCCATATTTATTGATAAAAATATTTTAAAACATATAATTTAAATTTACAAAATTTTGGTTTTAAAAATCTTAAATTTAATAAAATATATATAAATATAAAACCTTAATCATATTTCCAAATTTTCAGATCACTTTACTTCGAAAACATTACCAAAAGTATCCATATATAGTTTTCTACCCTATAGTCAAGTGATACAGGTATCTATCATTTTAGTCCAAAATTTATAAATTTTACTGGTATATATCATTTCATCCCATAGTGATTTTCCTAAACTATGGAAATCAACAACATAAATCAACCATCACATAGCATCAATCACATCATAATTCATATATCATCAGTGCACCTACATGTCATATATATATCGTTGTGTCATATATGAAAGATGTACACATCAACATAGAAAATGATTTCTACTAACAATCCTATACATCTCACAATAGTTCATTTGTGCTGAATTTAACATGCATGAAACAGTCAACCAGTAGCATCATCATCAACACAAAGCCGTTTTGAGAGTCTCTAATGGTGCTAGGTTTTCCGCCGCCACCCTCTCCCTTCTCTCTTTTCTGCTTTTTGTCTTTTCGTTTCTATCTCTTCCACTCAACGCTTCGTCCTCCATCCTCTTAAACACCTCATCCGCTATTGTGTTAGGGTTTTTCTGCTTTCGTGTTTTTTTTTTTTTTTTTTTACATTTTCTGTGTCCGATTCCTTTAACCAATTTTGCAATCGCCTTTCCCTCTACTCTATTGCGCTTTATCGCTCAGATCTGAACTTTTGTCTGAAATCTTCAACCGCAGTTGCTCTTGAGCTCCTCCTAGCTAGGGTTTGTTGGTTCAGCAATGGCTGTTGGTTGGTTTGGCGGCTTATTTGCAGATCTGTTGTGTTTATTCAAGTTCGGGTGGTTGTTGTGATGTGGTTGTGGGTTCTGTGCTATGTTGCTCTGCAGGCTCCACTCTGATAGTTCCATCTTCCTGCTATTCTGGGCCCTAGCTGCTGTTCATTATCTATCAAGCTGGTTTCAGACTCCTTCTCGGCGTGCCAGTGATGGCCTCCTTCTTTCACGATCTGCATGGTGTCACGTCGCCCTTCGTCTGGTAAGCTATCTCCCTCTTCTAGTGTGTTCATCACTTTTCGGTGGACCATTACTAGTGTCTCCACTTTGCCATCTTTGGGTTGATTGTGCTGGCAGTGAGTGATGTGGTGGTCTTCCTTGCTCTCTTTGTTGCTGGCCTGTTCTGTTCTGTTTTCGGTCTGTCTCCAGTCTGTGGTGATGCTGGACTTTTGCTGTTTGGGCTTTCTTCTTTGAAGTTTGGACTTGAGAGCCTGTTCTTGTTGGCTGTGCTTTGATCGTTTGCTGTTCTATGGGTTTAGTGGTTGATTCTGTTTCTGCTCTCTGCGACTTTGTTTGGTTGGTTCAAGATTGGTGAAAGGAGTCTGGTCTTGTTTTGCTTTTTTTTAAGTCTGTTTTATTGGTCTGGTTGTCTCGAGTTTGTAGTAGTTTGTAATAGTTTGTTTGTTGAACGGTATTAATATTTAAAAAAAAAAAGTGATTAAAATAAAATAAAATAACATGCATGAAACAATGTAAGTCAAGTGTGGAGTTGTGTGCGTGCGTATGTGTGATATGCCTATTGTGTGAGTGTGTTCTTGTTGTATGGTTTTTTTCTTTCATGCGTGTGTTGGGTTTGTGATTGTGTATTAGGTGTGTGAGTTATATACGTTTATATATATATCTATACGTGTATATGAGTTTGATATGTGTGTGTGTTTAAGCGTTGTGTTGATTTTAAAATATATATGCTTTGTAGTTACTGTGTGTGTATATATATATATATAACATTTTTGTAAAAATTGGTTGTGTTTTTTTAGTCGGGTTTGGTGTTGAGTTCGAAAACCGTCCAAAAACCCAATAGCCATACTGATCCATTGAGAGATTCCCTAACCTCCTCTTATAAAAATAAAATATATATTTCGAGTGGTTACCGTGATTGAGTTCATTCCGAGTCGTGCTCGAATATCGTCGATTCATTCTATGTCTATCCGTCTGCCGTCTACATTCTATGCCACGAAAGATGAGTTTATCCCACACTTGACTTGTATTGTTTCATGCATGTTAAATTTAGCACAAATAAACTGTTGTGAAATATATATGATTGTTAGTAGAAATTTCTATGTTGATGTATACACCTTTCATATATGACACGACGATATATATATATATATATATATATATATATATATATATATATATATATATATATATATATGACACGTATGTGCACTGATGATATATAACGATGCTATGTGATGATTGATTTATGTTGTTGATTTTCATAGTTTAGGAAAATCACTATGGGTTGAAATGATATATACCCGTAAAATTTGTAAATTTCGGATTGAAATGATAAACATCCGTATCACTTAACCATAGGGTAGAAAACTATATATGGACATTGTTGGTCATGTTTTCGAAATAAAGTGATTTGGAAATTTGATTCTAAACAATAACTTAAGATTATATATAAAGGTGGATACCCAGTGCCAAAGGCTCCCGTACTCAAGCGCGAGAGGACTTCCCAGGTCAGTCTCCCGTCCTGGTACTATTCTCACGGCTTTCCGGGCTCTGGGGGTGGTCGATTAGTGCCAAGCCTTTCCCTCACATATGTGAAGAGGTCGGGACTCGTAACTTAAGATTATATATATATATAATTTAAGATTTTTAAAACCAAAATTTTGTAAATTTAAATTACATATTTTAAAATAATTTTATGAGTAAATATGGATTTAAATACTTATTTAAGATTTTATTTATTTTAAACCATATAATTTAATAAAGATGATCATATAAGTACTTTAAACTTTAAATTTAATATATCATAATTAATAATTCTTTTAAACCTATTTCTAAATTATTTTAAACTTAAATATATTTATCAAGCTATTTTCTATTAAATTTAATAAATTTATAAACTTATATATATTTCAAAAATTTAATTTTTAATATATTTATAAACTTTAATAATAAACTTAAGATAGATAGGTTGTGATTTCACGATTTAAATTTAAGGTTTAAAGATTTAAATTTAAATAACGATATTTGATTTAACAATGAACTCATATTAAGATATGAATTCGAATTGACATGAACTTATAAGAGATGAATTTAAATTATGAAATTGATTTTAATTTGAATTTTTAAAGTGGTTGAATGTGAATTGGAATATATGTTTTATATATGGAATTGATTTTATAAATCGTTTGGTTTTAAATTGTATAATTTGAATTTACAAGTTATGAATTTGAATTGTTCGACTTGAGTTATAAAATATAATATGATTTGTTGAAATTGGAATATAAGATTTAATTTGAATTATATAAATTGAATTTGAACGGATCAGTTTGACATGTTTTGTCGATTTGGCAAGGTCAAAATGGCGGGTCATTACAAAATTTAACTAATATTACTGGTTAAATAATTATTTGTTATGTAATAATTAATTAGTAACTTATCAACTTAGTGTTAATAACATTAATTAGTACTTTAAATTTTACCTACCATTTTAATTAATACTCTAAATTTTGATAATTAAATTTAGTTATAAAAGGCACACCAATGTGTGTGCTATGACATAAAGCGCGACGTCTGCGTTTTTTTCCTTATGGCGTGGCGCATTTGGAAATGCATAACAAATGTACACGATGCAAAAGTGATGCGCCTTTTCATTATGTTATTGTTTCTTTTTTATTTGTTATTTCAATTTTCATAATTCAAACAACATAAAATTAGCATTAATCATATTATTAAACATTAAAAAGAAATTATAACATCTTCGACATCATTGGTCCAATATACTTGAAGGATATCGATGATTCTAGTAAATGAATAACATGAAATATGGATGATGTATCCGATGCTGAAAATGAGTTTGTATTGTAATCGATGATGACCAAAAGTGAGGGGTTGAGTAGCAAGTGGTGAGAAAGCTAGATATCCAATTAGAAAAATATCCACATCGAGAGGTTTTTCAGCATCAGTTTAGCCTCTTTACATCTTCGCGAAGAAAAAACAAATATAAATGAGATAGATGAGGGGGATGTTGAAGCTTATGAATATAATGATGCAGACACTGATTTGAAAATAATTGCTGAAATATTATATTCATATTTCAAGTTTATCGGTAATATTTATAATTATCTTGAATTTTGATTTTAGAAAACTATTATGCTTGAAGCTCTATACTTAGATTTATATTTGATGATGTTTTTTGTTGCTTAAAATTTTGTTGTTAGCAAAAATATTGAATATTTCAAATCTATTATTATATTATATACATTAAATTTACAATAGAAAAATCTAAACATTCTGAGTAAATTAGAATGGCACGTGCCATTTGCCCGTGCCATGCGTTAAGGCTCCGAAGATGCTTTGCGTGTTTTTGTGCCATTAATAAATATATAATCAAAAGGTAATTAGTTGACTAAATTAATATTTATAATTTATATTAAGTAATTAATGATTTACGATTTATTATCAATAATTATCAAAAGCATTACCAGTTAATAACAAATAATTAGTATTTAGTTTAATTAATTTTAATTTAATAAGTAAAAATTCAAACAAATCAATAATTTGTAATATCTACTAATTTTTAATCTCTAGTAACAAAGTTAATAATTAATGCATGAGAATATATAAAATATCACCATTGTGATAGAAAAAAATTATATCATTAGAAAAGATAGTGCATAAAGCCTTTACAAATAAAAAAGATACATGACAAACTATAAATGACGCCTCTTGCAAAACATTAACTTCGCTCTCATCCAACGTGGTTGATTGTTATCATCCAAAATTGTCACGCCTTCTCAAAAATCTTTATTCAAACCCAATTTGATACTTGATAGCTTTATAAGCTTTCACCCATTGATAGTTGTAGCCGAAACTAATATGTTTTAGCTTCATCGAGTATCATGTATAAAACTCTTACAACTCTTAGAAGAATTTGAAACTTTTTCTCTCGATTATACGCTCCATGTTCCGAATGCCTTCCACCAACTTGGTTTGTGAATGTCCTCTCTCCAAGAAATGGAAGAAATGTTAACATTAATGTCGTTTCTATTATCAACGTCATTTTTTATTTGTTGGAAAAGGTGGGATGTCATTTAATTTCCATTGTTCAAGCATGGACTCATGATCGTGATTTAAGTCTTTAGTAATAGGACTACAAAAATGAGATTTAATCAAGCATTTGACAGAATAGTATTGTTCTTTTCATTTTCAGTGGTTCCAGCCTAAGTTGATATAAATCAAATTGAATATTCATATGAAATCTTTATTAACAGTTGTAATGCGTTTGATGTCACACTTTTTTTATGTTAACGTGTACTATCGAAAATACACATATACATATATTGACAAATCTTAATATCTCTTGAAAATGGGATTTAATAGTTAAAACTTTTTTAAAATTTTAAAATATCTCTTTATGTTTAAAAATATGATCTAATAATTATATATGTTTAAAAATTCAGAATATTCCTCCATGCTTAAAATTAAGAAATAGCAAATAAACACATTTAAACAAACAAAAAGCACTCATAAATTCATTTTTATCTTTATCTTTATTAATAATTATAATAATTTTTTTTAGTAGTTGGTTTAGAAGCGGTTTTTTTTTTGTTCAACCGCGAACATGGCAGAATACCCCTTTGGTGTCTTTTTTTTTTTTTTGACATATAATTTTAAAATATTCATTCATGCTTAAAAATAGAATCTAACAGTCAAACTTCTTTATAAAATCAAAATATCCATTCATGTTTAAAATTAATATCTAACAAATAAGCACCATTTAAACAAATAAACATTATTTTGCAAATTCAATGTTTATTAGTTGAAAAATACAAACTAACGAAAGATTACATATTGCAACCTAGGAATAATTTTTTAAATTAACTACATTGATTTTAACATAAAAATATGGCTAAATATTTGTAAAAACTATTTTCTGTTGAATGTGATAATCATATATAATTTGTAGAAAAACAATTCACGTGCGAAACATATAACATTATCACGCGCGAAACGCGTGCCGTCGTGCTCGTAGTAGCAGCAGCAGCAGCAGTAGTAGTAATAATAATATAAATCCAGTTTTGATGCAATTCAGTGTTTCGCTATTAACTTCACTTTAATTATTATTTTTGTAAAGACTGGTAAACCAGTAGTTATCTAAGTGTTGTGAAAAATATAAATAACCCGCCTCAATCCTCTCATCATTCATTGTCCTTGGCAACAGTGTTCTGAAAAATATCCCAAATTACTCTAGTTTTGTTCTTCAAATTTTCTCACTTCATGAATTCTTTAACATTTTGAACTGTGCTTGTTCTTGTAAATTTGTTAGTCAAGCATATGTATATCCCAGTTTTTTCCTACTAGCGAGTTCCTTCAGAAACAGCTTCACAAACTTTGTTGATAAGTGAGTATTCAAAGAAAAGCATGATATCTTGCTGCTTGTAGCTTCACTTTTTTGCAACTTTCATTTGTTGATTGATGAAGAATTGATTTGTTAAGGAAGAATCAATTTTGGAATGAGAATTTATGGAATGCTTAACGTGAGGGTTCACATTCGATTTGTGTTTTGTCATGTCGATATAAGCCGTACGTTCAAGACTAGCTCATCCATTTTCAATATTTGAACACACTCAGTCCTATCATAGATGTATGGTCTATACTTTGCGGTGCGATTCAGTTCCAAGAAGAACCTTAGCATAGTGATATTATTTGTATTACTTTATATTGTTAAATTTAAATATGAGTGTATTAAGCTCCACAATTTTTGGTTGCTCAATGTCCACAGGGTCCGAATAGAGTTGAAAGCTTCAAGCTTCAAGCTTAAAAAGACAATAAGTTTTAGGGCTGTACCAGGAAACCAGTCAACTAGAATTCGAAATAGGAACTTTGAAAAATGTAGAATGCATAATGACTAGGTTAATTTCCTATTTATCATTCCATTATTTTATGCATCTTAGTTAAAAATTTATATCTCCTGAAAGGCCAGAAGTTGAGCATCTGAGCACGAGCAAAGCTTGAACACACTATGCTCTCAGATGAGCTTTGGTAACAGATTCCTTACATTAACATCATACAAGTACTCAGACATATGAAAAAGCTGAATATACTTGAGAAATTTCCTGATGAAGTGTTGCGTCTTTATGTCATCTTATTCTGATTCCGTTAATCATATTTCCACCAAACCAAGTCCTTACATGCCTTACAAAGTCAAAAACGTATTTATATTTAACAGATTTCTAAACATGGTGGGGTGGTACTATTTAACAATAATTTCACTCTCTTATACATCATGTAGAAACTCAGTTGATCTTGAATCCATTAAGAAGGCAGCGTACTTACAGACAGATAGCAGAAATCAAATTAAAAAATCATTTCGTACTAATGTTTCTAGTAAACATGTGGAAGAACTGGAGAACTTTGTAGCGCCTAAACATGGGTTTGATTTTGAATCCGAGAAAGAGAATTACAATGTTAAGGTACTGCTTCATGGATGTGACTTGTACATATTTTGGCATCTTATATATTCTAACGACTTTGTTTTTTAATCAGATTTTTGATAAGTTTCAACCAAGATCGATAATATCATGCAAATGTACTGTAGATGCTGGCAGATCACTTAAAATTCTTAAGGTAAAACTAAAATTATCCGATGGCTGTGTAGATCAATTTGTTGATGGCATTTTTTCCATTTGATGATTTCTTTGCTCACATCTAACTATTTAATATAAAAAAATAAGATCCTATCTAATAGAAGTGGATTTTTTTATTAATGTTGGTCACCTAGTACTAACTGCCTGATCTGTTTTCATTATCTACTGATAAGTATATCTTTGGAAATAAAACAATGCATAATGCATTCACCTATGCATTTTTTTAAGCGACAACAATAAATATCTTGCTGAATGAAATTTAAATAAGATAGTTGGAAAACTGATAATATGTGTATCTAACTTAGCCCATAATAACGTAAGTAAACTCCTTTTAAACGAACACAAAAATATTAAGTTATATAGAATTATACTTTGCTTTGTATTAGCATTCCATTACTTCTGCATAATATAGTACTATATTAGACTGAGATATGATTTCCTTCAGGTTTATATTTGTCATGCTTGCTTCAATCATAATGCTTACCCTTAGGTTGAAAGAGCAAAATATCTAGACTTCAAGTATCACTTTTGTTAAGTACCCTTTCATTATTATAGTTAAAATGAATAATGGTACAAAATTACAAATATGCATTCTTATCAAGCACTTCCATAAAAATCTAAATTAACTAGATTACTTGAGACTACATGGAAATGTTTGAATTGTTTCTTCACTTATATTAGAACATTTCCAGAATAGTGATGGCACTAATTGTACAATGCATAGTGCAAGTTATGCTGTATTTTTGTTGTATAAAACATTATAAGCTTCTAAATTCCTTTTTTCGAATTTATCAATCAAACATAACCATGATAAGTAGTCAATATCGATATCAACTACATGATCAATATGTGATATTTAGATATATCTGGACGATACTGAATAAATTACTGGCTCGTTAATAACAAGTTGTAGTTACTATCAAACTATGCTAAGTCATCATAAATATATCAATGTTTTAGACATTTATAATCTATATTGAATAGTTATCATTCTTAAATACTACATGGATAACACTGCACAGTATAAAAGTTGCAACTTGTCATATTAATTAGATCCCCTAGTAACTAAGAGTTATGAAATTACTCCATAAAATCAAAAGACTAAAGATAATCCCAGTCTTAACCATGTTCTTCGTCTTTTTCACAATTTTCTTCATTTATTTGAAATCTTTAAACCACATCTAGCAGATTTAAAAAAAATGTGCATCCATAATTGCTTGATTTTCATCTTCATTTAGATGACTAGACGAGGGATTTTACGTTAGTGTTCGCTTCACAATTAATGTGTAAAGTATACAACATAAATTATTTGATTTTTCTGTTTGGTTATGGGTCCATGACATTAATAAGAGCCAAAAGGATAGAGTTATATAAGAATCAGTTTCAAACTACAAATAATAAACAATGAAGAGTTGAAAAATAGCAGTTCTCACAATTTGTTTCTATTTGTAGAAAAGTGTTTGGGAAAACATATCTTTCATCATGCAAGTAGTATAAATTTGATAAAAGAGAATGAAAACATGCAAAGAAAATAACGAGTTTTATGTTCTATTACAAAAGAAAATTTCGAGTATAGTTCTATATTGTATCATGTTTATACAAAATTTGAATTATTTTTCTCTACAAAGTACAAAGAACCTTTTTCCCCAGGAGTTATAAACACTTTTGAAAACCCTCTCATCAAGAGTAATCCTCACTTTTAAAAACACTCAACTAGGTATGCTTCCATACTGGGAGACCCTTAGGCTTCGTTTATAAAAAAATTCCACCGATGTTGATTGTATTTGGCCCACTTAAATTTTGAAGTTTTCAGATGAGTCATGCTCTTGAGTTTTTTTTAAACCACCAATTGCTGTTAGTTGTACAACTAGCCAAATTCAGTTTCTTAACTACTTTATAAATGTTTTTTTGGATCGACACTGTGACGACCGCCCACAACCCTTGCACTATACAAGAGGAATAATGCGCTGAAAGGTGTGCACGACAGCTATGGACGATCATCAAAGTAGATAAACAACATCGGAACCTGTAGTAGAAATCACACAGCAATGATAAAATATAATAGAACATATACAACAGGTAATATTAGTGAAGCATATATGAGCAGAAATCTCAAATTTTCAAAACAACAAGAAAATATATCCTTACACAAGGATTGCAACATATGTCTGTACAAATTTGTCTCACGACAACACTCAGAGTACAATAACAAATAGCGGAAATTCAAATACAATATAGTAAGAGAGATACTACGCCAGCCTCCTGCTCGCCTCCGAACTGCTACATCGTCCTTACTAAGCTATCACCTGGTATGTCCACCCAGAATTGGATGAGCAGCCCAATGTAATAAGAGAAAAACATAAAACCTTGAGTCAGACAAAAGTCTTAATGAGCGATAAAGCAGCTAACTAATTTCATCAATAAAGTGTATGAGAATGGGTAAATAAACTAATTAATTTACCCACAACATCAGAGAAGAGCACAACTCCCATCTTCCCCACATCGAACAGTGATAGCCTTTACAACCAAAGGAACAATGATTCATCCATAGTAATCAGAACGACCATTCAATCATGGTAAACAGAAGCAACTAATCAATAACACTCATAGCATCCAGATTATAGATCTCACGTAAACCATCTTAATTGAATTCAACATCCCTCAAGCACAAGCCTTAAAAGCTGAAACCAATATCAGACAGACACCCAATAAACATATCCGATATCGGATAACCTACGTGAGATGGTACAAACAAAAAAACCAATCATCCATGACAGACTCTGGCTATCACTATCAATCCTGATTCGAAACTACCGTTAATCGTATGACTGGTCATATCATACTGCCATCCGTCAAGGGCTAATGGTAACCCCGGTTCTAGCAAAAACCCCATACGTCTTTCAACGATACGTACCTAGGCCTTTTGACGATACTCAGGGTACTCGACCTACATCCGGTCTTTTAGGTACGCCCTTATTGTACCTCTGCTTTGAACCCGCTAGAATCTACGACAACAATAATTCCTCGGCCTTCAATATCTCTAGTCATCTTTACTTGCGACTATCCATGAGCTCAGAACACTTTAGAGCAACCATTACTTCACACGAGCTCAATACATCCTTGAGTCGTTCTTTCATATGAACTCAATACATCCTTGAGTCATTCCCACATTCGTTGTGTACAACAAACAATGAACAAATCACATCACTTCGAACATCCTCATCTGGACTCTTGTCGAAGCCACCATTACCATTGAAATAAACAACTTCAATATAAGGTTCAATATAGTATATAACATTATCACCCCACTCAGGACACCTTTGAGTTGTCATACCATTTGTTGTTCTACACTGATCAACGAACACCTTCAACACTTCGAATATTCCTACTTGAGTCCACTTCGAAGTCACAACATCACTGAGCCAAATTACATCACTGCGCTGCGGCTAGGGTTCGGGGGTTGCCCCCCCCCCCCCCCCCCCCAGAAATATTTTTTTTAGGCTCTTTTGTTCAAATTTGAGTCGTACCCGAAAATATAAATTTTCAGAAAAAGACCCTGTGCGACCGACCCCCTGGTACTACCGACCCATATGTGCTTCAACCCCAATGTGCTCGACCGATCAGAACCATGCATGCTCGACCGACTCTGACACGACCCAAACTTCCCCGTGAAGGAAAGTCCGGATTGAGTTGAGAACACGACAAATCAGAACACAAACAGAAGAACATTTCATTGCTTATTACAACAATTTACATCAGAGTACAAGAATATACAGAGTATGAATAAATATTATACATCAGAGAAATATCAGAGATTTGCAAATTACAATGTAGCGGAAAATAATACAAAACCCAACTGAAAGAGATACACGAGTACATAACTTTCCGAATATCATTCCGGCTGTAAACCAGGATCCTGTGAATATAAATCTGCAAAACCAAAACTACTAGCTGTCCGTGTGGAAAATAGGAGCACTCAGAGTTTAGGTTAAAACAATAAACTCCAGGTTAGTCATGTGGCTGGTGTGAGAACTAAAACAGTTATTTAATCTTTACTTTAAATATAAAGTAAATCAAGGGACCACGCCGTATAACATGGAACGGGTTTCCTTTCAAGAATACCAGTACATAGAATAAACAACGCAATGTTTTTTGAAAAATGAAGCTATTATAAGACCTAGGTCCCATCACACAATGCATCGTAATCCGGAGGATGGGGTTTTCCCTTATAATAGCCAAACATGCTTGGTACGTTTAAAACAAATCATTTGATATTATTATAAGTGTATAGTGTCAAAACAACTTCAAATATAAATGTATCAATCCTAGACGGCATGGGAACCATATATCATGTCGTCATACTAGGCTCTACAATCAAAACCGAAATGTCACGTATTGGAAATTGGATTTTCGTCATGAGTCTAGGCAAGGGATGTACTCCTTTCCGCTTCGAGACACTCTAGCAAATGTCTCGGGACTGCACACTTTGGGCAACCCCTGGATCCTCCAAGGCCGGTCCACAATTACGTTAGTGGATTAATTATTCCTGAACACACGTTTCCCGGTCTTATAGGATCTATCCATCGGCTCCATAGAGACCAATATAACTGAGGCGTCTTGCATTCCAACAACCACAAAGGTAAAAATAATATAAATATCCGGCCTTGCAAAACCCCGACACCACCCATAGCTAGAAAGAAACGCCATGTCCTCCTTGAGTTCCTTATCTCGTTTTTAACTCATACCGAGGTGTGAAGCTCGCGAATTAACGTTATACACAAAGCTATGCTATATTAAAGCCGTGCTTTGATCATCAACCACAAGACTCTGCTTTTCAACAGAAGCCTTGATCATTTGCGTCTCATTATGTCACACGAACAATTCATGTCATGCGACTGATGTCTATCGATATATAACATCTGAGCTCGTACGTCTCAGAGAAGGGCGTTAAGCAAAAGAATAAATTCTCCGCCGCCAAACAGATATATATTTAATAGAGATCAATCAACACAGAATAAAATCCAATATCAGACACATCCATTTACAAGTTCGTTCTGGGTCTGAACGAAACCGGAGACACCTTATTCCTCGTATCATGTGTCCAATACAGGAGAGAGATCCTCGCATATCCGGTCGATCTCCAAGTACGTCTGGATGATCACTACTTATTACCTCGTCTTGGGTGTACAACCCAATCAAGACATCAGTAATCATCCAAATGATGTAAAGACCTCCGGTCTTCAACAACCGTCTTCATCTTCGACTCATCGTCGAATCTGTTATTCAGAATGGGTATAAACCCGGCCTTTCCGAATAACTCGCGTATATAATAAACAAGTGTTATAAAAACACAACCTACGGCTCATTCCAATTTTGAATATTCTTTTATTTAAATATTTATATCTTTTGGGAAAGGTTCCCATTAATTTTATCAAAGATAAATTCTTTAAATTTATTCTTTAATCTTCCTTTGGATATCAATTCAAACCATATTAAGGTTTTTCAAACTAGTCGGGATTAGCTCACCTTACCGAAGTAATCATTTGTTTAATTTCCCAATCCCAACCTATTCATCCCCTGGAGCAAAACTGGTATTACTCCGTAATTAACACCACGGTGTTATCGGTAAAATTAATTATCATTTCCCGTTCAAATCTAATTAAAGATTTCACTATTGCCTGGTGCAAAACTGGTGATACTCCACTCTCGACCATTTCCCAAATTTGATAATTTAAATTATCAATTCTCATTTCAATCTAATTAAAGATTCATTAAAACTCCACTTAGTTTTAATCTTCCCAAAAATCAATATTAATGATTATTCAAAGCTAAGAAATTAATCTTATCTTTAATTGGGTTAAAGAACTAATGTCATTTAAAACGCGGTTCACGATAAACCCAAAATCACATTCCATTTTATTCCAATTACTAAATATAACTGGAATTTCTAATAATCTTAATTAAAAGATTTATTCTTTTCACACAGGGTTTAAGAACAGTGTTACTGAAGACACCATTCCATCACTCTCTAACCGTAAATTAGTAAGAGAACAATTCCCTAAGTATTAATCCCGAAGGCCGAAACAAACATCAGATCAATATCCAGGAAACCATTCAACTTAGCTAATCTCCAGTTAGTTTCTAATTTTCTTAACTCCATTGGGTTTAAGAACAGTATTGTTAAAGATACCATTCACAACAAACCCAAAAACTCATTCCATTGTTAATCGGGTTAAAGAACCAGTGTTATTTAAAACACTGTTAACGATAAACCCAAAAACTAATTTCAATTTAATTCCAAATAAATGTTACTTAATTGGTAAACTTCATTAAATCTTAATAAAAAGATTTAATCTTTTCTCCACTGGGTCTAAGAACAGTGTTAATGAAGACGTCGTTCACGACAAACCCAAAATCCCATTTGATATTAAATACAATGCTCTGAATAGAAGATATATCGACTTATATTCAATATCAAATTCTGAAATCAACAAATATCGTATTGGAATAATGATATATATATCTTTCAAATTCCTCCACAATATCCGTATAATCATGGAATCCAATATCGAAATATTCCGAAAATAATTTCGATTCAAATCCATTCCAATTCATATATTGAAAAATTCTGGTTATATTAAAACCGTCCATGAATCCAATTTATTTATTTAAAAATAATTGGATTATAATTCTGGTCAATAACTAGTTCATTTCGATAAAAATATATTTTTATTCTTACAAATGTGGAATTTTTCATTTCAGTTCCTTCCAAATCATTTATTATGATTTTACACAAATTATTAATATTTTTAATAATTTTATCAAGGTCCGTACAGTCGGTTGGCCACCGAACTGCACTTACAGCGATTTTTTCCAAATTTGATTTGGACATAATTCCAAATCCAACCGTTTGATTCCAAATTTTTTATATTCGTTGGAAAGCTCTTTTCGAAATGAACCCAACGGTTCGGTTTTAGGAGAATCCGACGGTCGGATCTCCCGTAACGTCAATTTGAAGTCAATGGTCGAAATTCGCAGACGGTCGCGGCGCGGCACGTTCTATTCAGGCCATTTAATATATATAATATATATATTATATATATATTTCGTCGATTTCCATTTAAAACGTATTTTATAAATCGTTTTAAATTCGTTTTCAAAACGATTTCAACTTCATATTCAATTTCAAATCCAAATTGGATATTCCATATCATTAATATATAAATGATAATATTTTCAAAACATTAGATTTTGAAATCACTTTCATTTCGATATTCATTATAAAAATGAATAAAATCGATATAAATATCGTTTACGTCAAAATGTCGTTAATCTAATCAACACGGCTTTATATATTCAAATATTTCCGTGTCCACCCCAAATCGGATATCAAAATCATATTTTGATCCATTGCTGAATATTATTTTAAAATATTCGTTATTTTAAAATATTCTATATTCATCAATTCAAAACATTCGTTAATTTAAAATATTCGTTCTTTCCGAATTGGAATCAAACACAGCCAATTACCATATAATTTGATTTATATGGATTTCATACACATGTACACAACAATAATCAAACACAGTCAACCAACATCCAGAGTGCGTTACACAACTGCATAAGCGTTAAATATGAATAATCAACGCTTATAACAGCCTGTCAACTAATCGATTGATATACAACTAAATATTAGGATTAGTATGTCCAATATCATCCCAATATCTGTGTGGGGTTTTCAAACAACAAACACTGATTATTATTTGTGCAGTTGGGCGATACATAAAATATATCGTCCCAATCAATATCAGGTAAATGGGTGTACATAAACAAATCGCCTGATTTGTGAATGAATATTTATTTTATTTATATACTCGTTAAAAATTATATTTTTAACGATAAAATATTTATTTCAATGCATGATTATTTTCTATAGTTCATTCATATAATAAAAATGATATTTTTATCATTCAAATATTTTTATTCAACATATGAATATTTACACAGTCCATTTCACACCACAATCAATTTTCACAACACAATCAAACAAACAAGTCGTCCACGGTCTGTGGACGACGGGTGTCGGGTGCTGCTAAACACCGTCTGCATTCTAGTATATATTTTAACTAGAAAATAAAATTAAAGTGAGAAGTTCTCACCTTGGGGATCCACTCCTCCATTCTTTATTTCTGAACAGTTTGGATTTGCCCAAAATTCCAACGCAATGTTTTCACGCTGTTCATAGTAAAATTCACATTTTCATACCGCTATACCTGTGATAAAAATCGTATTTTTATTTCGCTACATGATTAAAAATCATATTTTTATTTCTACTTCATGTATATATAAATATTTCATACCTACGATAAAAATTATATTTTTATCCTATGTTATAAATAATAAAAATCATACTTTTATTTCGCCTTCTGGATAATAAAAATCAAATTTTTATCCTATGTTATAAATAATAAAAATCATATCTTTTATTTTGCCTTCTAGGTAATAAAAATCAAAATTTTACCATATTAAAAATCAAACCTTTTTCTTATAAAAAATCAAATCTTTATCGCATTAAAAATATGATCTTTCTTTAATAAAAAATCTAACCTTCCATTATATAAAAATATAATCTTCCATTTTATAAAAATATAATCTTTCATTATATAAAAATATAATCTATCGTTATATAAAAATATAATATTTTCTAATTTAAAAATCTCGTCTTTTCTATAATAAAAATCTCGTCTTTTTACCAATTCACTTTCATTATAAAAATTCTATTTTTACCACAACGCTTCTCATATAAAGATTACATTTTTAAACACAGTATTATATATATTAAACCTGAAAATATAAAATAAGTGTAAATAAATAAAAATACTCACTGTATTTGGTCGTCGGAGTTCATATTGGTCGTCGGTGGCGGTCAGAGGCGCGCCGGGGCTGTGGGGTGGTGCAGAGGCGGTCGCGGTGGTCGGAGGTGGGTGTGGGGCTTGGTTGCGCGTGGATTGGGGTTTAAATCGATTTTGGGTTTTTACGGTGGAGGGCGGTGGCCAGGGAGGCGGAGGGGAGGATCAGCGGTTGGAGGAGGTCTGGCGATAGTTAGGAGGGGCGACGACTTAAGCGGCGTCGCGCAAGGGTGGCCGAAGGCTGAACGACGGGGTTAGGGCTTCAGCGTTTCTTTTTTTAAAAAAAAACTGACGGGTTTGAACGATGGTAAGGGGAGAACAAGGGTTGACTAATATATAATATTTTTAATTGAATTTATTTAATTTCCATAAAGTCACTTTTTCATTCGGACCCCAATTTAAACCCAACGACTGTCGCCTCTAGCGTAATACCCTCATTCCAAACACAATGGGATATGTTTCGTAAGTCAATTCGACTGTTACGATCAGTTTTTATCAAATTCAAAATATAAATCAGTATATATTGAATTTGAACGTTCATATTAATTTACCGGGGCTACACACTGACTCTAAAAATTCCCAAAAATCCAGCTTCGCATTGACGATACGGTCCTAACAAAATTAATTTCGTCGAATTTGGAGACCGTTTAAAAAACGGTCATTTTCCAGTCGATTAAATTCAAACTGAAATTATCAAACACGTTTAAATCCACCACGCTCACATATTGATTTCAAGAATTATGAAAATTGGAATCCAGCAATAATTTGACATTTCGGATCCAACAAAAGTGGTCTCATCAAAAATGGAGATCGTTTGCAAAAACGCTATTTTTAAGGGCTATATTTCCATAGCGACTATTCTGAATTTTCAACTGCACATAACTTTTTATTCTCACTATGAAATTTCAATTTTTCGGATTCGTTGGAAAGATATTTTCAAATAGATTCTAATATTTCAGGTTTCACTAAAATCCGGTTTATTTTGAATTCTATATATTCATTTAAAATTTGAAATCGAATTTTCAAAGTACCGCGCCATTTCCAATTCTTTTTATAATTAAAATAAATATTTATATTCTAATTTCAATTTATATAAATATATACATTCTAATTCTGTTCAAAATAAATTTCTAGTCGTTATTATTTAAAATAAATCATTTTAAATATCCAAAATTCATTAAAATTGCCAAAATAAAAAATTTAAATTGGTTTTGATTTTCGGGGTTGTTACAATCTCCCGCACTTAAAATCTTTTCATCCTCGAAAAGGAACGGAGCTGAAAGTTGTTTTACTAATCAACTCAACTTTCATTCTGGCTTTCATTTTTCAACTTTTCAGTTTCTAAGAATTTCTAAGGTGGATACCTAGTGCCGAAGGCTCCCGTACTCAAGCGTGAGGACTTCCTAGACAGTCTCCCATCTGGTACTATTCTCACGACTTTCTGGGCTCTGGGGGTGGTCGATTTGAGCGCGCAGTCTTTCCCTCACATTATGTGAAGAGGCCGGGGCTCGAACCTGTGCGTTTCAGATTACCAGCCGGGTAACCTTACCGTTTGCGCCAGGCACCACCTAGTTTCTAAGAATTTCTAGTTTTTCAAAAATTTAGTTAACACCCTAAATTTTCGAAAATTTCGCCATAACCTCCTTTGTACGGGGAGCATCAGGAAAATCCCCAAACCGCCACACAGGCTCTCTCATCTCAAAAAGAAAAAGAAAAAGCCAAGCGGCTAGCCAATCGGCTTATAAAATCATCCAAACCAAATAAATTAGTAAACATGTACCTATTTATCGGGCATACAATTTTATTCCTCTGCTTAGCTTCCCTGCTATGACCTGTTCAATGTGTATACATGTGTATGCATTCAATTTCAATAAATTTTCAAGTTAGTTCAAATTTTGATTCAGTTTGGCTCATTTTTATCTTCATTCACATGTTGGTTTAAATGAATAATCACATAACACAATCAATAATCATCAATCAATTAGTTGATTAACGTTTCAAACACATGACTTTTATATATATATATATATATATATATATACAAAAATTGTATTTTTAATGCCAATTCACAACAAATAACCCTATCTAGTTTTGGTTCCCACACCAGTCAATTGGAAATATATAGAAATTCCAATTTCGAAATTCGAACACAAATACTGATGATGTACGTACTATCATCAGTATCATCTCCGGGCGACTAGAGTGTGATTCTATATCTATCCAGTATATTAAAACTTCGAATACACGTTTGCAAGGCGTATATGCAAAATCTTTATATACTCGATTGCCCAAAAATCAATATGAAATAAATATTCAAATACGTAGAATATGGTTTAACTTTTCAAAACAAAATTCATTTTCATTTTCATTTAAAAAAAATACCACTCTTCCAACTCATTCTAGGATACTACTGATCCAATCTCTAAGGAGTCATTCTTATTGGATATTACTAATCCAATCTCTGATAAATTCTTTCGTTCGGTTCTAATGTGTCTTGTTCTCGAGCTCTGTAAACCAAAGCTCTGATACCAAACTAATACGACCCAAACTTCCCCGTGAAGAAAAACCCGGATTGAGTTGAGAACACGACAAATCAGAACACAAACAGAAGAATATTTCATTGCTTATTACAACAATTTACATCAGAGTACAAGAATATACAGAGTATGAATAAATATTATACATCAAAAAATATCAGAGATTTACAAATTACAATACAGCGGAAAATAATACAAAACACAACTGAAAGAGAAACACGGATGCAAAGCTTTCCGAATATCATTCCAGCTGTAAACCAGGATCATGTGAATATAAATTTGCAAAACCAAAACTACTAGCTGCCCGTGTGGAAAATAGGGGCACTCAGAGTTTAGGTTAAAACAATAAACTCCAGGTCAGTCATGTGACTGGTGTGAGAACTAAAACAGTTATTAATTGATGGAAAAAAAATGACATTTGTACATTATAAAAATTGACATTTATACATTATAAAAATTGTAAAATTAGTTTTTTAATTGAACCTTTTAACATATGTTTTAAAAAACAAAACTATTCTAATATTCTATTAAATTTAATCAGGTTAAATAAACATTTACGTTGATTTACATATATTTGCACATGCTTTTGTATAGAATTAAGAATGTACTAATTATAATTAAATGTAATGTTAAATTTTCATTCAATTATCGTTTATGTACTTGTAAAAACGTAAAAAAATTTGAATTTTATATGCTATTTTAGAGTCATCAGCTATATCCTATTAATTTCTCGCTTTGTCTACGCTACAACTTTTTGCATCTCTACCGCATGGTCCACATTGACTCCATTAAGCGTGTTACCTGCACAGTTTCGACCATTAGCAACATTTAACTTTTTTCTCTTTTACGCAACATTAAAATTAATCCAATATATGCCATCTTCGATGTTTTGTTACTGTATACAATGGTTATAATTTCATTGAATTGGGAAGAGAGCTAAGAAGTTGGATAGCTTGATCTCCATCCTTAATCTCAACATCAACTTTTATAGCTTTGCTAGCTGATTCGAGAAACTCTTTGAATATATTTTATGTCTAAGTTGTTCGATGTAGAGCGAGGCACAAAGGATGTTGTTAAAGTCTAAACAAAGCCTAAACAAAAAATAAGTACATACCACATAATTTGTTGAAAATAATTTTTGCATTAAATAACTATAAAACTGTGACTACATTGGTAAAATGTTGAATAGTATCGGCTTAGTTGTCTTTAATATGAATGATACAGAAACATATATGCACACATAGTTTTAGTTTATCATCAATAAAGTTCAATTTAAATGACTTTATTATAATTTGCAAAAGTAACTAAATTTCTACATAATACAATTTATGCCATGACTGTGCCTACCAAATAATCATGATTTCAAGATAAAAAATTATAATACCTATACGTTCTATCGTTTTACAAATGATTAAGTTTGCCCAATTACTTTGTTTATTTAGCTTGATGATTAAGTTTAACTATATATTTATATTTTTGAAAATTGAGAACCAATTAAGTATACTCATAGAACTGTGAAAATTGTACGTTTATTTTGAATTGTAAACGGGGATATTTATTAAATGGTTGTTTGTATATTTTGAAATGAAATATATAAAGTGTAAATAAATTTGAAATTATATTAGAAGATGGAGAGCTTTGGTAAACAAAACATATAATTAACCATTTTTTGTGTAATTAAGTCAAAGTAAAAATTATACAATGAATGTCTATTTTTGTCCCTTCAAAAGAAAATTTAGCACTCAAACACCTTGAACAAGGGGTAGAATTAAACATTAAACTACAAACTACAAACGCGTAGTGTCACAATTGCAAAATAGTGCCAAAATGACATTTTGTGTCCTTTTAGTAGGTCTGTCAGAGATACAGGTTTCGGTCCAGGCTCGGCTTTAACCTGCTTTATTAACACAGGTGCGAGTTTTTCCTTTTAACATCAAAGTACGACCCATGTCCAACCTAATCTATTAAATAATAGTAAAGCAAAACCTTTTAAAGCTCTCTCCTTACATCTAGGAGTTTTCTCTCTTCTCCTAAATTCTTTTCGGATATTTTATTTTTATCACTTTACACATTTATTATTCCTCTTACATTATTTTACTTCTTCTGTCATTATGCATTCTGATATGAATGTTTCAAAGTTTACACAATTTTTTATTAACTGTTTAACTCCTAACATTTTATATTCAAGTCCACATATTTAAATTAATTTTAAAAACCTGGAATTTAAGTAATTTAAATAAATTTAATTAACTAATATTTCTTTTAAATACAAAAAATAACAAAATTATGTTTATCTTGCTCTAAATACGTGCACTTCAAATTTTCTATAATCATTTAAGTCTTACTTAATTCTTTTATAATATTTTACATTTTGTACCATATTTACAATTAATTACATAATATTAAAACTAATTTAAATAACTTTAGCAAACTATTATTCATTGATTTGCTTAATAAATCACATCAAGATTAACCATATTCATATTAACAAAAATGAAAATAATAATTAAATATATAAACACGTCAATCACTTAACATAATTATACACATAAATAACTATCACAAGTTCAAAGTTAAACTCATTTATGTTAATATATTTACTGTGTATTGCATTGTAATATTAATGTCAAACGCCTACATATTGAATTTAACAAATGAGTTCAATTAATAAATTGTTAATTCATCTAATTAACGCTAAGTGTGATGTTTTAAAATGTACACCATGTTCATACCAACAAAAAATGGCAAAATTAGTTTTTTTTTTTTTTTTGAAATATAAGGTTAAACAAGTCACGCAGTTTAAATAATATATGTAAACAATAATAAAAAATTTAATGTATTCAAAACGGGAATTTAACTATTTATATGACAAGCATTTGGCTACCTTAAATCCCTCGAGCCCAACAATGGCGTTACTGCCTTTTCTCCCTTCCCCAAATTCAACCCTTCCCATTACCGCTCTTCAGTCCCCTTCTTCCAATCTGCCGCCGCCGCCGATTCCTCCTGCGCGTGTCCCACCTCCTCCCTCCTCTCTCGATACCACCCACCGCAAGCCGTTGAAGTCAATTAGATGGTCAATGTTGTTTGCATCGAAGCCGAGAAATGCTGGAGCCTTCACTTCCTCTCCCATTGCTCTTTGATTTGCTGGAAAGAGGCTGTTGCGAACAGAAGATATCGTACAAGCAGGAGTAGACATGTGGAAAGATTACCTCGTCGGCTTATTTTTAGACAAACCCCTGTTCTACACTATGGTGCTAACCACTTAAAACATGTTTGGAAGTTTAGTGGTTCAATCAAAGTAAAGTCGAATGTGAACCTATTCTTCTTTCTTCTTTCCAGTATTGAAGGCAGGAAGAAAATCGTTGAAGCATATCCAGTCATCATCAGAAACAAGTTATTTATCGTCCAACCCTGGGAGTCTTCTTTAAACAACTCAGGTTCGTGTATTCGTAACGTACCTATTTGGATTAGATTAACGAACGTACCACTTTACGCTTGGTCTCCTATGGGTATTAGTTGGCTTGCATCGAGAGTGGGTAAATTTTTGTGTATGGATACAAGTAATGAGAGGTTTGAGATGTTAGTATTCGCGAAATGCATAGTAGAAATTACGCCAGATAATGATTTGCCAGATGTTTTTCTATTCCAACTTGTTGATGGGTTTGAGCATATAGTTCATGTGCACCATCTCTGGAAATCAGAGCTTTGCACTTGGTGTAAAGCTTTCGGTCATATCAAGGATAATTGTACCAGTTCTACCCAGAAAGTTGATTTAAACCCTGTCATGCTAGCACAAGATAGTGATAAGGTCATACCAACCATCTCCGAAGTAGTTAATAGTGGCGTGGGTTTGTCTATTGACACTACATTAGGTAAGAAGAAACTTTGGAGGAAAGTTTTAAGGAAAAACCATATAATCACACCCCTTATTCCTAGTAAACTTAACAAAGGTAAAGAAGTTCTGCAATCAGTTCAGCACAGTTCTGTTGAAAACTTGAAAGTGCCTAGACCTACTATGTTAGTTGATCCCATGACTGCCTGTTGTGTTGGAGCTTCCAAAACTAATGTGGTCTCTGACTTTAGCATGAAAGGGGAGGAAAAAAAGGCGAAGAATGATACGGAGAAGAAAGATACGGAAGAACTGTCAAATATAACCGAAGATGAAAGTTAAAAAAAAGAAGATGAACAGCTTAAAAAAACCGATGAAGTGGAAAAAGAAGGCTACTGGAAGTAGTAAAAATTGAAAATGCGGAAGAAATGAAAAAATAGGGGAAAGTGAAAGAGAAGGAAAACGAGTGGAAAATGGAAAAGAAGAAGATAAAGAAAATAAAATAAGCAAAGATAACCCAAAAAATGAAAAGTACCGAAACAAAGGATGTGAAAAAAAAAACTTGAATCAAGGAGATTACGTTCAAGAGCTTGTAGAAGATTTAAAATATGAGCGAAAATGAAAATAAATAGAAATGGAGAATGTTAAAAAGGTTGGAATAGAAATAGTCAAAGAGAGTTAAAGGAACCGTGACAATTCACATTCCTTGACATACCCCTATCAGTGATGTCGAAAACCGCGAACCGTTTAGGTATAACTAAAACATGCAGAGATTAAGATGATATATGTGCAGTTAAAGCTCTGCTAAATCCCCGCTATAGTCCGTAGCATTTTTCAACCGTTACGCTATTTTAAATTAGCGTCGATGTACAGTAGATTCGCTTTAAGCTCCGTTATATTCTGCTACACCCGCTAAATCAATGTTTTTTAGAATCCGCTTTACTAATATTAATATATGAAATTTGATTTGACTAGTTTTATTTTAAAACACATCAAGAAATTAGTGTAAATATCTAATTTTAAGGCATAAGTGCTCAGTATTAGATAAAAATCTATTGTAGTCATTAAATCTAGTATACATAACCATTATATTCTTTGATTTTGTTATATAAGATTAATTAGTATTAGTTTCTTCTACATAAATAATATGAAAATGATAATTAATTTATTTCATATATTTGATTTTATATCTAATTAACCTTTTTGCATCTTCGCTATACCCCTGTTATTTCTTCACTACTACCTTTTGCACTTCTACTGCTATAGAACCGTTAAACGCTTTAACTGTATATGATAACATGACATAAAAATAAGCATCACGATTGAAACATATAATCGATTAAAACTTTCACAAAAATCATCATTTTAAAATATTATAATATCATAATGTCATAACACCTCAGTCTCCAGAACATAAATCAGAGTACATGAAAATATCCTCATCAAATCCGAATACAATTGAATCAAACTAAAGATAAGAATTACATGAAGAAAAGTGAAGCTCTCAAGCTATGCTCCAGGTCCTTTCGAGAGTCAATTGTTTCTCTATGCGCCTTTGGTGGGAAAAGAAAAAAGAACGAGTCAGACATTCAGGTGAAAAAGCGTAAACTATTAAAAAGAGAAAGATCAAGTGATAACAGTCTCAAAACTATTATAGATGTTATTAAGGTTGTATGTTCGTGCTCTTTAATTGATTGTTCGCACTATAAGTTACTTTAATGGTTGTCTACATGTTTGATGATCGACCTAACTACTCTTTCTACCATGTTTGTACGTGGTAATCGATGCCCCTTATACTAACCAAAATTTGTCAAGACAATCATCGTTAGGAGGGGTGGCAAGTAGACCCGACCCTTGGACCCGGACCGGACCGGACCCGACCCAGCGGGTCTCGGTTCTATGCGGGTCGGGTTTGTCGGGTCTAAACTATACATTTGTAAAATCTGGACCCGACCCGAGCTTCGGTTCGGGTCGGGTCGGTTCGATTGAATAATAACACTAAAAAATACATATATTTCAATGCCATTATTCACAGGCTATCATCTAATATTTTTTTAATATTTATTTTTCATTGTTTTCCGCAACAAAAACAATAATTTTTGGGTCTTGCATCTTTCAAATCATTCTGTTTATGATTGTGTTCCACTTCTGTTATAATGTTTCCCTTCTTTGATGATCATTATTATGATAATCATAACCATTAGGTTGTAGGTAATGATTGTAGGTGCGTTCTTGTCGAAGTGGAAGAAGTATGCGAAGTGGTGAACGCAAGGGAGTTGGAAGAAAAAAAAGGAAAATTGCTTCTATTTTGTTTTGAAAGGAAAAAGTTTGTTTGTTTTGTTTTTGATTTTTTTTTTTTTTAATATTTGATCTTTAACTAATTATTGTCAGTACTATAATGTAATTGATAACTAGCATATAAATTCATTAATATTAAAATACGGTAATACATCATAGTAATATTACACTATGGATTTGGTGATGCAAGAAAAACATTAGGGAAACACATCACACTACCATGTATCCTAATTATTGGGACCAGATTTGCGCATTTGAAATTTTCAGTATAAGGTGTTTGTGCTGGACTTTTACAGTCTTTATTGTCGTCCACTACCGAAGGCCGGCTTTGCCAAGTTGCTCAGGTCAAAGCTTTACCAGTGCTAAACCTACCAATTTGTTAAAGGCGAGCAACGTTATTCATATATACTTAAGTTCAATAGTATCTATGTTATTTGTATGATTTGAGTTATCAGTACCAGTATGAGATTCTTTTTCTATTTTTCGAGCCTTACGGCGATAGTCTCAAGACTCTCAACCATCTTCTCACCACTCTCACCATGTCATCTTAAACCACCATGATTTTTGCACTAGGTGTTGAACCTACTGACATGTTAGACGAATTAGATCTATAGGTGATTTGAGAGTAGTTGTGTATGCTTTTCCGAGAGGAGTAAAAAAACCCATCAAAACCTCATGTCTAATCAAACCGAGATTGTCTAAGCAGAGAGCTCTAATGCAATTGCTCTTCTTTGAATATCAGCAGGTATGTGAATGTTTTCTATTTGCATTTGTACCTGAAATATAGCTTGCTTAAATCCAAAGTTTTCAATTGCTTCTCTCTGATACTTAAAAATAACATATCTAAACTTCTAAAAATAAAGTGATGTCTGGTTAAATACATAAATATGATGCAAACATCAATATAAATTTACACCATCCAACCCCCATCCTTCACTTCTACAAACAGTTTTCATTTCTGTATCCAACACCTCTATTTTATTGCAAAACCTTTCCTATCCGATCCCTTTTATGGCGGGACCTTTATACTTATGTCAGACTTGTATGTCTCCTACTGGTATTTCATCAGAAATGATTGCTGTGATATCCTTGTATTTCTTCATAATGGTTTTGAGCACTACTTTTTGTTCTCCACAAGCCTCGTACTCCCTAACGACATATTTATGCAAATAAACCTGGATGCAACCAAAGAGCGGTACTTCTGCATGTACATGATCTTGTTATTTTTTCCCTAGAATATTTTGTTAGGACTGGTGAATAATTTGGAAATGAAGGTGAGAAGAGGGGCCTTGAGAAGGAGATATTTATAGTGGTGTAAAATTTGGAGTAGCGATTTAAATGTGCCGTCGAACACATTCGTTGTAGGGTATACATCCAACATCAACTTACCATTTTTCACTTTGTGGCAACTGGCCTGTGATGCCATTGCCTACATCGTCTTGTCAAACATGTCAGACACCACTGCCATGCCAGATGTATTAGCAGCAAAAGAAGATGTGAACGCACTGTGTGGCTATATCTTTGATTATTGGACAAAGTCTATGATCATGCCGCCTTCCAATTCATCATCTGATTTAGAAACTCGAATATGGTTTGTCAGATGAATTTATTATTATTATTATATCATGATCGTCATTGGTCTGTGATTTTATTCGCAACTTATGAACCAATATAAATGCTGCATACAAATGACGATGACATTATCTTTATTGATAGTTGGCTCACAAGCGCAAACTTTTGATCCGATCGCCAAGTTCCGAAAATATCCTTACATATTATTTTTTGTATCACTTAAATAGGATATAATAATTAAACATTTTTACAATTTTAAACTGCATCTCTGCAAATTTTAATATCACTTGAAATTAGAATCTAACTGATAAATATTCTTTATCTTATTTAATTAATAACATAAATAAAAATTAAAACCTATAAGTAATTAGATATTGCATTTTAATGATGTCTTGTCAACTATATGGACCATTTATCCTTTTATCCTCTGAAATCGAAGGAAAATTTAATGATGGAGATCTACTGTGGCACCAATTTTGCAATCAAATTGTGTCCATATACATTTTCCCACTGATTTTTTTAAAAGAAATTATATGGTACGACATGGTTGTGGTGCCAGCCATAGATACTATATATTATATTACAAGTCAGCAATGATTATTAGTTCGAATCAAGTGCTAAATAGGTTCAAATTTGTGACTTCATGGTGTTGGACTGTGTGTAATGGTATAGTAATTTTGCATTTCTTTAGGAAATGAGTGTTATTTTATTTCATCTAGTATACAATTCATCCGATGCTAGACTAATTTAGAATTTCGATTATCTGAGATTAGTTTAATATAACATTTGTTTAACCTGAATTTCAGTATGTATATACTAAAATTTGAAACTTGCATACTTCCGGCCAAAATCAAGGTTTTTCCCTTTAGACTAATTCCATCTTTAACAGATAACATATTTTTAGTTAGTCCTTTTACTTTTCAGATTTGGTTAATTCATATATCTAAAGGCTTGAATGCATCTTTATTCAATCCTCCTTCAAGAGATATTTTATCCCACTGTTTCTGCGACACTGCCTATAAAAATAGCATTCGAAGAATATATGTGCCATGAGTTGAAGCGACAAACAACTTAATTTCCTTTAGGAGTTTACCAGTCCATGGGCTCTCCTAGAATATATTCAAAAATAAAATAAAAAATACGGTCTATAAAATCTTTTGGAAGATATATTATAACTAATACTTTTGGAGTATATTGATACTAAATAAACAATATCTACAAGTCATTTGAAAATCACTATATTTGGAGTATCATACAATATCTGTTTTGATGCTATTTTATTGTTACCATTGCAACATTTCATATCGATCCATAAAATAATTCATTTTATAAACGCTTTCCGGGGTGTTATATTTGTTGAATACAATCATTTCTTTAGCAAATGATTACACATCTCTTTAGGTGACATTAAGCTATTTTAGTAGATATGAATGTAAGTTGGATCGCGACAGAAAATAAAAGTTGATTTCTGATGTAAATAAAAATTATGTACCATTATATTTTAAATCAGACATCAAATTATGATCAATGATTGAGGCATAAGGTAGTTAGGTTCAAAGTTTCATTATGTGTTATGTTATTCCATGTTAGGCATATTATCTTACTATCTCAGTCTGAATTTCTATGCTTTTAATAAGCAAATATCAGTTTGCTGCAAATAAAATGTTGATTTACAATGAATAAAAGGTCAGATTTCAATAAATAAATTATCAGTTTGCAGTAAATAAAATGTCAATTTGTTGTGAATAAATAATCAACTAGCAAAAAATAAAATGTTAACTCGTGACAAATGAAATTTCAATGCTTAAAAATTATAAATACATATGTCTCCATGAAACGCTAAATGTTAAGAAAATAATATCTTACATTCTTCGAGAGATGTTAAGCTATTGCTTCGGACACTGATAAATGTATTAAATATCCCTTATAGTTTGCAAACAAAGCTTAGTTCTTCGGGTGTTCAAAAAATATGTATAATAGAATGAGAAGTGCTTTTACAATTTACACTTCAAATAGTGCAAACATCCCTTTAGCCCTCCTGATTTACACCACACAATCCATTTTCTCTTTCCTTCCACTAACTCTCTCTTAAACTCACAAATTAAAATAAACGAATGACTATTATTGCGGTGTAGAAGGGGTACCATGAAAGCGGCCCTCTTTCATGACACCCTTTCTGTACTACAATAATAGTCACTCGTTTATATTTAAATAATGTGTGAGTGTGAGAATTAGTGGAAGGAGAGAGAAAGATGATCGTATGATGTAAATCAGGGTACTCATATATATATATATATATATATATATATATATATATATATATATATATATATATATATATATATATATATCAAGAGCACCCCTTTAGCCCCTCCCCCGATTTCCACCACATATCCAGGTTTCTTTCTCCTTCCACCAACTCCTTCCCCTCCCCGTTGGAAACATGGAGGCTAATTGAGCATTTCATTTTTGGGGTGTTGTTGGATGCTCATATATATATATATATATATATATATATATATATATATATATATATATATATCATGGTTATTACGGCGGTAAGTCGAGGCGAGTCGACTGAGCTCCAACTAGTCGACTAGTGGACTAGTCGTAGACCATAGACTAGTCGAGACTAGTCATAGACTAGTCGATAAATAAATAAATATATACAAATGTATAATTATAAATTTCTAACTAATACATATGCATAAAAATTTAAACATGTACTAACATACCGTAGGGCAGCAATATAAACTGACAACAACCGTTGATAGACATCAATATTGGTGACTTGCTAGCAGAGCATAACCATAAAACGACACCACTCGTGTGTACTGTTACTGTACAATGACTAAAGCAAGGCAACAGAAAAAAATACCATCCAATGATTTATAATAAACAAAATCAAAAGGACGTTAAGTAAACATACCATATTCCGTAGCAACATAACACAAGTAAGAGGACCATTAAGATTCACACTAGCCAAAACTCAAATCGACTTTTAGAACTCAAATCGACTTCCAGAACGACTTCTGAACTCTAGATCCAAATCGACTTCGAGACTATAAATCGAATCGGAACCCTAGATTCAAAAAAACGACTTCCAAAACTCAAATCGACACTTCCAGTGCAGATCGAGTTCGAGTTCATCATTTTAGGGTTCCAAATCGACATCGAGACTTCGATTTAGGGTTTCGATTTGAGTTTGATTTCTAGGGTTTCAGTTTCAGTCGACGTTTGGCAAGTCGACGTTTCATGTCGAGAGTTCAATCTCGACTAGCCGACTAGTCGACGACTAGTCGCGACTAGTCGAGCGCCGTAATAACAGTGATATATACACACACACACACACATACACACACACAAACATACATGCATACATATATTCCAGGATTTCATGCTTGGACATTGTGGCGCTAGCTTTGGGTCCTCTTCTAGACGCAGTACCAGTTGCTTTCTGTGCGGACAGTGCTTGCTCAGTTAGGAGCAAGGTTTTAAATCTCGAATATCGGTCGCGTTTCATCTCGGGGGTTTTATTGACTCGGTCTCGTACCGGGGGAGATCTCGGAAGAGATGAGTCTAACTCAGGAGTTCGTCTCGGATTTTCATCTCGGGTCTGAAATTTTATATCGGAACAATCTTGGAGTACATGATATGTTAAAAATGATATTTTAACAAAATGACTTTTATGAATGCTATCAAAAACATAGTAACTTAAATTTAAAATGCAAAATAACTTTATTATTCTTTATTTTACGAAAGATTATCCATACTCTAAATCGTAATATGCTTAAAACAGGAATATAGTTAGACATGAAACATTAAAAGGATCCAAAACATTAAAAAATTCAGCATAAATAGACCATAAAATACATAATTTCATAAGTAACATGTATGTAAAAAGACGAATATGAAAATCATAAGCATTATAAAACATATACGAACATACAATATAGTCATTTAACATGCAAAATGTAAAATAACAAAAGATTGATATGGCTAGATTTGAGTTTTTTAATTATAGTTCTAGTTCAGGCACAAATTTAAATTTTAACCAAAAAAACTAAGATATCGGACGATATTCCAGTATTTCGTCTCGGTCGATATATCGTTCAATATTGCAATATCTCGGGTGATATATTCGAAAGGAGATTTAGAGTGATATTTGCTGTTTTGTTTCGGAAAGAGCCCAAAACGAGATCTCGGACGATATTTACGAGATTTGAAACAGTGGTTAGGAGCTCTATCGTCTTTAGCTTTAGATAGGCTCTTGGATTACTTCAGTATTAGTTCTTCTTGTTTATGTTTAATGTAGCCTTTGCTTGGAGGCTTTTCTCCTTTCCTCTCTGTTTTTGTTTAGTTATCTACAGGTTTTTAAAGACATTTATTAGCTATCTGTTTTTGTAGGTCACTGGAGAAAGACATTTTTCTGCCTATTGCTATATACTATTTTCTTTTGCTGAAAATATATATAGATATACATATATATACATACACACATATACATATACACACATATACATATACATATACATATACATACATATACATATATGTATATATATGTATATATATATATATATATGTATATATATATATATATACACACACACACGTAGTATTTCAAGGACAGATCTGATAGCAACTAGATATTTGTTTCTTTTTTTCTCACACTGATAGCTTTCCTTCTACGCTGTTTCTTGTTGAATTTTTTTCATGACTTCAACTTCAACATTTGTGGGTCTAATCACTTTTAACATCATATATGCTTCTTCTTTTTTTCTTTTTTCTTTTTGCTTAAATGCCTCACGACAACTAAATTTGTAAGCTCTCCGGTTTTTTTTTTTAAACAGAATTTAGCCCAGTGCGTCACTTGGTGATTGATGTTTCTTGCCTTCACAAGGATCTTGACTTAAGACTGATGCTTATCACAAAAAAGTTAACTAGACATCTGGATGTAAGTTTTAATTACTTATATTACTCGCACAGTTTATTTGTTATAGCTAGCAGAAATTGAAATAAGTTTGAACTTGTAAGCTGAATAGAACTTGTTTGTTTTCAAATATTTTATCAGCATACAACTTTTATGTCATCTAACTGCCATTTATTAGTTTTTATGATTATGTCTGACACTTAACTTCAGGATGATGCAAATGAGATCATAAACAGACTTCTAAAGTCTGCTGTAATCGATCCAGGAGTTAAAGGAGGATTGAAATGGTCTTTTGGCAACGAATCTGAAGCAGATAGGTTTAGTATTGCAGGAGTTTGGCACACCAAATTCAAAGTGTATAAAAATGAAAGGATGAGGATTAAGCTAAGACACGCAGATAGATTTGACCGTAAGACATCAACAGGGGAAATATCTGATGAAGTCACAATTAAGCTCAAGGGTATTTCCAAATATTTCATGGTGAGTTATTTTCATATGAAATGACGTATAGACTGATGCCATAAGGTCCGTGAAAGCTTTCCACTACACCTAATATTCGTTAGAAACAAAATACCACTGAACTTACCATTCTATAGAGACCAAGTGTGCGTTTTTAAGGATATATATAATCTGTCGGTTTGTTTGTTCTGTAGGATGAGAATACAGAAGAAGATGTCATAAAGAAGATGCTACAGGAGGCAGTTCAGTGTATCTGGGAGCACTTCTTGAGCTACGCTCTTCCAGCAACTTAATTTGTGTGTAGTAAGATTTTTCTTTATTAGAAGAGAATAAAAGCTGCATTGATTATATATGGAAAACAAAATTACATTTCCAGCTATGTATTTTGGTTCTTAATTTTGTCATGCATCATTTATTTTTAGTACTTTGTATATAAGTATAGACATTAACATACTATAGGGCAAGTGGGTTGAATCCCACAGGACGGGTTGGGACTAGAACCCGACGTCTTGCACCCTCAAAGTGTCTTAATCGCTTGGACAATGGTGCTTGCCTTTTCGTTATGCATCATGTAACGACATGCCTTATTGCGTAACTCATGGAATGTCGTGATATCATGAATGATTAGTTTAACTTTCTTCAGTTGCGTATGCTAAACGCTTTAAAGCTTTTACCCATTAACTATATAAATATTACGTAATCACATGTTAAGGAGTCGGGTTGTTATGAAAACGGTAAATTTCTAATTGTCATACCACTGTCTAATAATCAATTATCATTTTTGAAACGCCAGTTTGATTAGTATGATAACAATAAATTTATCATTTTCTACAGTAAATCATTAGTAATGTGTTTTCAAAACCAGCGATAATAGTGGTTTTATCAGTCAATTTATAGTACTCGTATGTTCATGTAATATGCTTTATTCCAATCACTTATATACAAGTGAATGATTAAACTAAGTTCACTGATCAGGTAAAATAATTTTAAATATTTTTTCTTTCTTTCTCGTTTATGCCTTTCATTAAGTAAAACTATAATTCGTCTAATGTATCATCATTATAGTGTAAAAGCATGGCAAACTTTCCTTTTTTGCAAACAGTGGTTTACCATTACTAGTGCAACAATCACCATATTATCAGTGTATCAAACTAGTATATCAAACTTTAATATACTAGTCTAGAGGTGGGCATATATTGGTTAAATCAAATCAACCAACTAAACCAATTACGCTTAGTAGGTTTTGGTTTCTGTTTCCTTTGATTTTTTTGGGGTTTATTGATCTAGTTGGTTTTGAATATTTGAAAATCGAACCAACCAATTAAGTTAAAATTAAAAATCTATTTATTTTAAATTAACAAAATACCACCGACAACCCTGCTTTTTACACTATTTTTTATAATAATACTATTTTTCTGCCAATTCATATTAATATTTTTAAAAGATGAATTTCTCATAATATTTGCATGATATGGACTCAACTAATTGTTTTAATCTTATATTATATCAACAAGCACAGGACAAAACTAATTTAATGATAAACCAAATAAATCAATCAAACCAAACAAAATGTTATCGGTTTGGTTGGTTTTGGTTTTAAAAAATATCGGTTTGATTTGGTTTGATTTATGTTTTTCAAATGATTATTTTGATTTGGACATTTTTGGATCGCTTCAAATCGAACCAACCATTTGGCTGTTTGTAATATAAACAAGCACATTTGAATGATAAGCATTTTTAGTTTACCAATGAAAATGTTACGGTAACAATATTTATAAAATGATAATGATAACCTCGTGAGCGTTTAGCGGTTTTATAGTGGTGGAGATGCAAAAAGTTATAGTGATGAAAAACAATGATATAGTGAGATATAATGAAAGTGCAAAAAAGTTCATTATATATAAAACAAAATATTTAAAGTTAATTTATTATAATTTTCACATCATTTGTGCGGAATAAATTAATGTTATTTTATCATATAATTAAAAAACAAAAAAATATCATAATTATGTGCACTAGATTTGATAATTATAATATATTTCTAACTTAAATTGAGTGCTTAAGTCATAAAATTAGCTCTTTACACTAACGTTTTTGTGTTGTTTTAGAAGACAACTTGCCAAATCTTCTATTACCAAGCTCACCACCCTCCCGATTATTGGTAGACTCCACCAAATTGGGAACTCACTCATCATTTTCTTTATAAACTTTCCAAAACATACGGCCTTATATTTCGACTTAACCTAGGAGAAATCCCTACCCTTGTAATTTTGCCTCCAAGTTATATTGAACCAGTTCTTAAAGCTTATGATCTCTCATGTTGTCATGCTCAGTTTGTACTTTCATGGAAGTTTGTGCAATTAAAGCGCTTAGCGCTTCTACAACGACGGAGGTGCAAGAAGGTATAGCGGAGTTAAAGCGTGGATATAGTGGAGGCACAAAAGGTTCAATAGATGTAAAACCAAATATTTGAAAATTAGTTAATCATTTTTCTCATATTATATGTGTATAAGAAACTAATATTAATTAATCTTATATAACAAAATCAAGAATATCATAGTTATGCATGATAAATTTGAGGAGTGTAATTGATTACTATCATATATTAGACATTTATGCCTTAAATTTAGTCATTTAAGTTAAATTTGATGAATTTTTTGAAAAAAAACTAGTCGAATCATGCTCTATATATTAATATTGCTAAAGTGGAAGCTAAAAAGTCTTGAAATAGAGGGTGCACTAGAAAAAAGCGGGGCTGAAAGCGGATATACTATTCATCAGTGTTAAATTGAAATAGCGTAGCGGCTGAAGAGTACTACGTGTTGAAGTATGCGATACTATATGTTGGATTGAAGAGGATGAAGATAGCTTCGAGTAAGAGGTAACCGTTCGCAAATCGGAGTTCGCACGCGGAAGTTATAAGCTGAAAGGTGCAGGTTTTCAGTGTGCAGGTGCGACAGACGTCTGTCGTAGGGGACGACAGATGTCTGAGTTGTCAGGGTGGATTTTCCCAAGAGTTTTGACAGACGTCTGTATCCCCACGACAGACGTCTGAGAGAGGGACATACATCTGTCATATTAGGGACAAACGACTGAGCTGAGTGCTGGAGCCCAAAAAATTTCCTGGGAGGGAGAGACGCCTGTCACCTCCCACGACAGACGTCTGACGAGTGTTATGGGCTATTTCGGGCTGGAGATTTTGGCAACTGATTTGTGAAGACACGGGGGCAATTTAGGTAATTGGCCTATCTCTATATAAGCTATTTTCAGGTGTGTTAGTGGGAGAGCTGGAAAGCTTGATTTGGGATCAAGGGTTTATTTTCAAGGGTGAATTAGGGTTTATAACCTAATTCCAATTCTTCAATTCTATTCTATTCTCCTCAAACTCTTTTATATATTGAAATATAGTGATCATTGGATCAATCTTTTGTATTCCTTTCATCGTGGTAATAAAATAATCTCTCCAAAGTGGATGTACGCTAACAAGATGTAAGTGGAACCACTATAAATCCTTGTATAATTAATTTTTGCTACTTTTGTCATTAGTTTCTTGCTTGTGATTGAGATTTGGATTGTTCGTGATTGGTTGACCATTGTTTGGTGACTAGAGTTATTGTTTTGGTTGTTTTTGTAAGTCTAACAATGATCTAGTCTTCCGCTAGCGCATTGTGGTTTAGATATCGGATTTGAGTGGTCTTGAATCAGATTAATCACAAAGGTTACAACAGTTGGTATCAGAGCTGTTTGGTGCTTGTTAGGTGTTTGTAGAAATGCCGGAAACGGATAGTAGCTTGGTAAGTCCTTCAACCAGAAGTCCGAATAGTGTGGCGCCTTATGTGCGGGGTTCGTATGCGGTGTCGGGATCTCAATCGGTAATTGACAAGTGGAACAGTGATAATGACTTTGAGAAGTGGCAATGGAAAATGAAAGCGGTTCTTAGGCGGAATCGGGTGCACCGAGTAGTATTTGATACTCACTTATTGCCAAGTGATATCTCGGATGTTGGGAGAGAGGAGATGGAGGAAAGGGCTTACACTACTCTTCAACTTGCTATGGGGGAGAATGTAATCTTCGAAATTAGTGGTGAGACTACCGCTAAAGGTATTTGAGACAAGTTGGAAGAATTGTATATGAAGAAGTCGCTCACTAACCGTTTGATCTTGTTACGGACGTTTTTCACCTTCAAGATGAAGGTGGGTAATTCGCTTAAGGCACATTTGAATGCTTTTGATGACTTGCTCATGAAGATGAAGGCCGTTGATTTGAAGATTGAGGAAGAGCAAAAGGCGATGATATTATTGTGTTTGTTGTCGGACCGCTATACGAGTTTTTCAAATAGTTTGATCTATAACTGGGATACCTTGACTCTAGTTGATGTCAAGACGGGTCTTCTTAGTGAGGAGTTGAGAGATCAAATGAAGGAGATGAGTGAGCGTAGTAGTGGAGCTAGTAGTGGTCACGGGTTGTTTGTGGAGAAAGAAAAGAATGTGAAGAAAGGAAACTGGGGGCGTTCTAAATCAAGAAAGCCCGGTGGAAGAGGTAAATAGAAAGAGAGAAATGACAAGTGCTTTATTTGCAAGAAACCGGGACATTGGAAGAATGAATGTCCGGACAAAGATAAGAAGAAAGTAGCATCAACGGTGAATAGTGAGGATGGTGAGATAGATGAGAATGTGTTAACGGAGGTGGCATCAGGTGTTTCGGGTAACGAATGGGTACTCGATTCGGGCGCGTCGTATCATATGACGCCAAATAGAAATTGTTTTTTGTCATTTGAGGTCAAAGAGGGAAAAGCAATTACTATGGGAAATGGTGCTATTTGCAAGTCGATGGGTAGTGGCTCCGTGCAAATAAGGATGTTTGATGGAATTGTTCGCACGCTCACCAATGTTCGCTATGTTCCAGGACTTAGGAAGTCGCTTATATCTTTGGGGCAATTGGATTCTCTAGGATGCAAGATCACTATTGATAAGTATTGCTTGAGGGTTTCGAAGGGGGCGCTTGTGGTTATGAAGGGTGCTAGGATTCATGGTATATATTTGCTTCAAGGTGTGACCGTAGGAGGTGAGACTTTTGTGGGTGTTGATAGTTCTAGTAACTTGGATGCGACACGGTTGTGGCATTTGAGATTGATTCATGTATCGGAAAGGAGTTTGGATATTCTTCGAAAGCGGAAGATGATCGAGGGTGAGAGTTTCAACAAACTAGAGTTTTGCGAGGAATGTGTCATAAGGAAGCAAACAAGGGTATCATTCGATCGATGAAGGCAAACATGACTCAAAGGAGGTTCTTGAGTATGTTCATTTGGATGTTTGGGGACCGACATCGGTTGCTTCATTGGGAGGAGCAAGGTATTATATTTCTTTCATTGATGATTTGTCTCAGAAGGTATGAGGGCCAAGTCGGAGGCATTTGCTAAGTTCAAAGTGTGGAAGGCTCTTGCTGAGAATGAGAGTGGTAAGACTTTGAAGGTGTTAAGAACCGACAATGGCAGTGAATATGTTTCCCGGGAATTCTTGGAGTACTGTAAGCATCACGGAATCCGGAGACATTTTACTACACCGGGAGATCCGCAATCTAATGGAGTAGCGGAGAGAATAAAACGAACTCTACTTGAGAAAGCTTGGCGCTTGAGATTAACATCGGGTTTGTTTAAGGGATTTTGGGCCGAAGCTTTGTCAACCGCGGTGCATATTGTGAATCGAATTCCGTGCTCGGCCATTGGTAACAAAATTCCGGAGGAAGTATGGAAAGGGAAGAGTGTTGATGTAACACCCCGTAATTCTGTAACATTAAGTTTCACAAATTAAAGTATAATTAAATTTTAGAAGACGAATTAAGGGAAACGGGTTACGCCATTGCGTTCGTCTCGAAATTCTGCTTGAGATAGAGTCCGAATTTGCGTAAATTGGACTCCGTATGAAAAAGATATCCTTAAATTAAATATTGCAGCAAAACATGAAAAGGAGGAATGAGAAAAGAATAATGTTTAGCATTGTTCTAACTTTTGTAAGCAAAAGACTTAGTAGCTTATTCGGTTGGAACACATGACTTGCATGCAAGAGGTACAGAGTTCGATCCCCGCTAGTGCCCTATTTTTTGTTTTAGGGGAATGACTTAAAATAGCCTAGTGTGAACGCAGTTCAAAAAGTGGTTTAGTGTGAAAATGGGTAATTGGGAAGATAGATAAAAAGAAAAAAAATGATAAATATATATATATATATATATATATATAATATACGCATATATATATATATATGACGTGTACGCATCATGTAGCGTACGTTGCGCATTTTTGGTTGTCAAGGATTGTTTTTTGGACAAATTTTCAAAATAAGCTTGTTTTTAAAACTAATAGCAGATTTATGCTAGTTTTGAAACTATTTGCGGAAATAGGCTTGTTTTTGGCAATAGTTGTTCAAAAACAAGCCTATTTCTGCAAATAGTTTCAAAACTAGCCTAAATCTGATATTAGTTTTAAAAACAAGCCTATTTTGAAAATTTGTCCCTTATATTTTTATAAGGGACGCACTTCAAAAGTGCGTCCACGTGTACTTTTTTTAAACGATTGACCACCTCAGCGCTGATGTGGACAAAACAAGCCTATTTATGCAAATAGTTTCAAAACTAGCCTAAATCCGCTATTAGTTTTAAAAACAAGGCTATTTTGAAAAAAATTCCTTGTTTTTTTTAAATAGCCTTCCCCAATTGGATTTATGACAAATTAAAAGTAAGAAAAGATTTATTCATATATATATATATTTATTTATATATGGGTAATTAATGTAAACGGTAAAGGGAAAATGTATCTATTAAATACGTATTTACGTTTGAATTGATTGACAATAAATAATAAAAAGAAAAGATGAACTTTAGAATATCACTTTTGTTATGTTAACATTAGAATAACATTTCATTAAGAAATGTATATTTAGATTAAAAATGTTTATTCAGATTATATTGATATTTCAGTTAAGAAATGTTCATTTAGCTAATGTTTTGTTTTAAATAAAAAAAAATGTCCTTTTGGTTATGATATGTTAGGAAAGAACCAATGTGTCATTTATGAAAAAACATGAACATTTAATATGATGAGTCAATGCTGAGTCATTTCTGACTCATTGCTGAGTCAATAGGATAATTCTATCTTGACTGAACGGTTGTGGTCATTTCTAGGGTTAATCAAACGGCCTAAATTAATCCTAAAATTCTATATATACAACCTAGCTCTTAACCTAATTCACACAATTAAACTTGGAGCCATCACGCTGCTGTAAGATAGCTTGGAATGGCCGCCGCCTAAAGCTTAAAGACAAACAAAGCTAGAACAAATCTAATTCAAAACTAAGAATGAAAACAACGTCTACCCAAAGGAACGCATCTCAATTTCAGAACTTCAGATCTCAGAAAAACAAGACCGTCTTGCGTTGTAAGTATAGTGGCTCTTTAGATAGGAATGCGATTAAGACATGATTTGTTGTAAATTGTAATATGGAATTATATCAGTATTAACGATGTTGTTTTATATTTGTTATTTGTGGTAATTTGAATGATTGTGGTGATTGAATCTTTTATGTATTGTGAATTAAACAATCAACACCTTATGCGAATTGTATGTATACAGTTAGATCTAAATATATGTTTATGCAAGTTATAGGTTGCAAGTTAGATTTACATAAATATTTATATCATTCATGTAGGCTCTATGTGTATATGTTTAAACCAATTATGCCTACATGACTAGAATAGATCTATATTCACATGTTTTTATGCAAGTGAGAACTTATAATCGGATCCATATCAAGATCTGTTTAGGATTTATATGAAAGTTTATTATTAGATCTATGTTTATACATATGTGTTGCAAGTTCACACCCTTAAGTGGTTGTCAAAGTTATACATATAGTTTTGTCTTACGCCAGTTTTATGTTTGAGGTTATGCCTAGACCTATGCATTAACATGTTATACCATGTTTTAGTGGATTCATATGACACCTATTAGGTTATACTATGTTATACCTTTATGTTAGGCTAAAACTATATGATACATGTGACACCTATTTAACTAGGTCCAATATTTATATGCAAGTTTGTGGAATGTTATGCAATGTTATGATATTCATGTCGATTATTTTGCAAGTTTACACCTATGACATGTTTATGTTAATGAATTATTTTTATGCCAATTTTTGTGTACGCTAAATTAGGCTAAGTTTTTAGCCTAATATTATATGTCAAAATCATGCGAACGGAAAATTAGGCTAAGATTGTTAGCCTAATATTTAGACGGGGTAACGTTGGGTAAAATTGGTAATTATACGAAACTTGACATAAATTGGTTAAAAATCACATAAGTGATTTATGGCATAAAATGGTATTAATTATATACCTAAACTAATGAGATTGATTGGAGACAAATTTGGCAGTAACTTGAATTTGAATAATTTACATAATTAAAATGTAAATTTAGACAATACGAATATGCTTAACCCGAGGTTGGATTGAGTTGTGATGTAAACCTGCCCGGACCCGCCCGGCTGTCCAGTAATCACAACAATACCTATCCAATGTGAGAGGTTAAGGCATTGAGCCCAATAAAGACCCGAGGTTAGACTGAGTTGTGGCGTAAGACTGCCCGGAACCGACCGACATACAGGCAGTAACAACAATACCTATCTAATGTGAGTGGTTGGTGCTTTAATAAGACAATTAAAGCTAAGTTAGGATTGGTAGGGTTAAGTTAACTAAAACACTTAAGTTGTAGGGGTTAAGTAACTAAGAAAACACTTAGCCAATTTAACATGTTAACTAGACTAGAAGGTGAGGTTAAGTAAAGTTAATACACTTAACCAATTTAACATATTAACTAGACTAGAAGGTGAGGTTAAGTAAAGTTAATACACTTAACCAATTTAACATATTAACTAGACTAGAGGGTGAGGTTAAGTAAATTCAGGACACTTAACCGTTATAACCTGATAATTAGATAAGTGGGCGAGGTTAAGTAAATTTAGAATACTTAACCATTATAACACGTTAGCTAGATAAGTGGGTAAGGTTAAGTAAATACACTTAGCCAATTTAATATGTTAGTTGGACCAGAGGGTAGGGTTAAGTAAACTTAGAACACTTAACCATCATAGTGTGATAAATTGAACAGGGTTAAGTTGAAACATGAAGGGACAATACTTAACCATTAGGACATGTTAATTAAACAGATGTTAGGGTTAAGTTAACTAAGTGAACACTTAACCGTTATAACATGTTAGTTAAAATAGATGGGCAATGTTAGGTTAAAAGGGACACTTAACCAATACAAGATGAATGGGTAGGATTAAATAATAAGAAATACTTAACCAATATAACTTGGTTTGTGATAGGGTTAAGTCAACATGAACTACTGATAACTCTTAGCCAGTTTAATATGACAAAGGAATGGGTTAAGCTAACTTGAATTGACTAATGACACTTAACCAATCCAACTTGACGAGAAAGAGGGCTAAGTAGTAAACCTTAGTTAAGAAAACAACGATTCAGGAAACTAAGTGGTAAACCTTAGTTAGGAAAACTAAGTAGTATTTCTTAGTATAACACGAGGAGGAGCGAACGTCCATCTGATCTTAAAGAAGGCTCCAATGAATTAGGTTACGAAGCCCGAGGCTTCGGGGGGACGTGAGGGTACCCTTGGTATCCCTCTGTGAGAATGCAGATGATCCGCCTGGGCTCACAGAGCTTAAGGTCTGCGTTAGAAGAATCAAGGGTATGCCTTGGTTGCAATATAAGGCAACCTAAAGACTAGGATGGACCAGCGTGATTCGGCGGGACAAATGGCCCTGTGATAGCGACCCGTCGTCTACCTACCATCTTGTGTCAGTCGAGATACGCATGCGGAAAGGCAGAGAACTCCCAACAGACCATATACTTGCTATCTAGTTATGGGTGAGGCTGGCCAATAGGAAAGTGGGGCATAGGTGGCAGGAGTATAGTTCTCGTGCTTGATTTTCTTGGATTGCCTTTCATTAGTTGAGGGAGGGGTCAGGTGGGACCATAGCCACTGGAAAAACAGATCTTAGCATCTTCATCGTCAGATATCTAAAAGCTCACGACCGAGTTCCGTGTTTCTAGAATAGCTCCGCCACGGGACTCGGGTCGCACATTTCAGGACATGTGCATCTAGACAACGATAAACGATTCGCGACACATACGTGGGGAAAGTCTAGGAACATATACCACTCTAGATAGTGTGTCCTAGACTAGGGGCATCGTTCGACATGTAGCATAATCCCTAGTTGGACCTAGGTGGCATAATTCCAGAATCCGAGAAGTATTAGATAAGTCGCATAAACCCTAGCTGAACCTAGGAAGCGCTCGATAAGAAAACCCTAGATTAGACCTAGGTAATAAATAATAGATGTACACCTAAAGGCAACCGCAATTACAGGGATTGGGATCACGTTATCATCTTTATACAGATTATGTGACGGCCCGTCTCGCACCAGCCTGCATTTCCTCCAAGAGTGCGCTGTACACATGCCCGACTAGCACAAGACGGTCGTCAGAAGAAAGGAAAGAAGGGAATGAACTAATCAGAGAACCTGTAGAATGTCTCACAGCGCATGGGATAAAATATAATAATAACATACTTGACATAAAACAGGCGAGACAGTGCATAAGCTGATAACTAATAATCAACGTCAACATCAAAGCAGCGGAAATCCATATACAGCTTATTACAACTTTTCAAAATCTACTGTCTCTAAGCAAAAGAAAGCTAAAGTAGAAGATACACCAACAATGCCCAAGCAATGATCTTCAACAACACAGGGAGAATATTATGTATATAGTACGTGGAAGCATCCTGCTCGTCTCCGGATCATCTACCCGTGCATCACCAGCTAACCTGTCTCTAGTCTGCTCGTGTGAGCACCCAGAGTAATAAGAAGAGACATAAAACTCTGGGTCAGACATAAAGCCTGGTATGAGCGATAAGCATCTAAACAGGGAAATAACAGGTATACTAAACCATACCTGAACCTGGACCTGCAACCAAAGAGTTAGTACCACATACCGTACAATACTCCAAGGTGCCATAATAAATAGTGTAAGAATACGGGGGTGGGGTGTGCATGTCACAATGATAGCAAGCAAATCATCCATAGCAACCATCCTCACATCTCTCATTCAGTGCGTAAAGCATACGACATCTACCACTTTGGAACACTAGACAAACTGAGGCAACGACGAATCCCGACTTGTAGAAACCCTGCTATGACCAAGCCAAACACTTGGAGTCATGACCAAACATTTCAATGACCCACTTCATTGGTCGTAGCCCTAGGTTCTACCGATGCCATAATGGCCCTGAATCCGCCTTCGTACCTCCTACCATAGTGGTCCAAAGCTATAGACGTCGATAACTCCTTGGCACGCGTCCCGCAGCAAAGCCCAACCATGAAGTGAACTCATTGATTCCCATCTAAATCTTGAGCTCTAACTTCTCATCTGGACTTCCTTTGCATCTCGGGTTTTGATCGAATTGGAGTGGGTCTTCAGAAGAGTTGTCGCGCAGTAACAGTCCTGGAATTCGGTTCGGTTCGGTAATCATTGCCCTCGTCTGTTCGGTTCGGGTTTCTTCACTCCGGGTCGGGTCGGTGTCCTCCTCCGGGTCGGGTCGGTGTCCTCCTCCGGGTCGGGTCGGTGTCTTCCTCCGGGTCGGGTCGGGTTGCTATCTTCCTTCCAGCTCATGCTCCTTCTTCGATCAGCTCCCTCGTTTCTTCTACTCCGATCCGATCACTTTACTTCAGTCCGATCCGCTCCGCCCCCTAGCCTACTCCGATCCGATCCCCTGTCCACTCCAACTCCAAGCAATAGCCTTCCTTCCTGCCAAGCTCCTTCCAGTGACAAGTCCCAATCCAGTTCGGATTCCCTTGGTCAGTTCCCTAGTCCGATCCGACCCCTTTCTCCGATCCGAACCGGTTCGGAACCTGCACACTTCTGCAACTTTCCAGCGAGCTTTCTACGCCATTCGACGACGTTTTCAAGCAATTTAACTATTCTAATCAATCATGAAACATACCATAGAGTCATAGCAACATGTAATAGCAACCACAAACAGCAAACAACAATTCAAATGAACCAAAATGGATCAAAAGTGGCTAAAACCTCACATTTGCCTATAATCCCCCTTAATCATGTTTAAGCATACGATTAGCAAAACACATCGAAATTAACCCAAATTTCTAACAGGGCCTTAAAACATTAGTTTAGAATTTTAAGAATTTTTCCAGAATTTATTTACGTATAAATTCGCTAATCTTCACTAATTACCCTTAATTAACTGTAATTAGTGTCAAAATGATGCTATCACTCACCTTTGCCACAATAAAACTTCCAAATCTGAAGTGAACCTCTGATTTGCACGAATTCCAATATGTAACAGCAGCTCTACCTCAGTCCTTGTGCTAATCCCCCTTGATTTGATGCCTCTAAGCCTTAATCCTTGATTATGAAGTGATTTTGGGTGATTTAGAGAGATTTAGAGAGTGGAGGCCATGGCTAGGTTAGGGGAAATGAGAGTGGCGGCTGGAAAATGTCTAAAGAAATGTTTTCTAACCCTAATCAGCACCTATATCCCCCTAAACCCGAAATTCCCCTTGGGCCTAGCTGCTAATCACCCGCTTAAGCCCAATCAAGTTGTTTTTCACCATCTGAAACTTGTTTCAGCCATATCTCCCAAACGGTAAGTCCGTTTGGCTAATGTGACCACTCTACGGAAAGAGAAACCATCATCCGGAGCCAACGGAAGTGGTCTCAGGTCAAAATTCCTTTCCAGTCAAAAGTTATGGCCAAAACAGTGCCAACTAGGGGTAAAATGGTCATTTAAAAATCGAGAAAAATCATGAACATGGGAAATGACCCCAATAGTCGTCTCCCAAAGTTACATGACCATACGACTTCGTATGTGACAGAAATAAATATTCTACGATCCTATGATGCGTAGAATGCGGATCGTTACACTCTCCCCCCCTTAAGAAATTTCGCCCCCGAAATTCCTTAATCCCAAAACATACAAGGGATCCCGCATGCCTAACAACCATATACAACAATCAAATATGCAAAACAAGCAAATAAGCCTATCCTAGCATGCGGAAAAACTAAATCGAAGTCAAAATCTTACCAGACAAAGAGTTCTGGATACTTCTTCCTTATGTCCTCCTCTGTTTCCCAAGTACAATCACTCTCGTCCTCGCTCCACTGTACCTTGACTAGCTTCACCGCCTTCCTTCGAAGTTGCTTCATGTCGTGCTCGACAACACGGGCCGGCTTACGGTTCCCAACCGCCTCGGGTTCTACTTCGAAGTCCTCCAACTGATCAGGTGAAATAGTTATATCTGAGTCGTGAACGAACTTCCTTAGTTGGGAAACATGAAATACGTTATGAACTCCCACCATCTTTTCTGGTAAGTCAATTCTATATGCTAAATTTCCGACTAGTTCAAGAACAGGGAACGGACCAACAAATCTTGGTGCCAACTTGCCTCTCCTGCCAAATCGTACTACGCTCTTCAACGGAGAAATCTTGACAAACACCAAGTCACCAACGGAGAATTTTATGTCTCTTCTCCTCCTATCAGCATAACTCTTCTGCCTATCCTGGGCAGCCTTCATTCGTTGTTGAATGATCTTAATCTTATCTGAAGTTTCCCTTACCACATCTGGTCCAAGCATAAACTTCTCGCCAGTCTCTATCCAACATGATGGTGAGTTGCATGGTCTTCCGTACAGAGCTTCAAACGGAGCCATACCGATACTGGATTGGTAGCTATTATTATATGCAAACTCTACTAGATGCAAATGGTCATCCCATGATCCACCAAAATCCAATATACATGCTCTCAAGAGATCTTCCAAAATACGATTCACCCTTTCCGTCTGACCGTCGGTCTGAGGATGATATGCGGTACTGAGATGTAATTCTGACCCTAGCGCCTCTTGCAAGCTCTTCCAAAACCCACTAGTGAACAACGGGTCTCGGTCGCTCACAATGCTTTTAGGTACCCCATGAAATCTCACTACCCACTTCATATACAATTCTGCTAACTTAGCTGCCGTTCTGGTCGATTTGACTGGTATAAACCTTGCACTTTTAGTCAGTCGATCTACAATTACCCAAATGCTGTCATATCCCGATCTAGTCCTTGGTAAACCATCGATGAAATCCATCGAGACTTGCTCCCATTTCCATTCGGGAATTTCTAAGGGCTGTAACAACCCACTAGGCTTATTTTGCTCGGCTTTAACTAGCTGGCAACTCATGCACTTGGATATAAACTTCCCAACGTCTCTTTTCATCCCTTCCCAGTAGTAAGTCTGCTTCATATCTCGATACATCTTGTTACCACCGGGGTGTATAGTCAGTTTTGAGTGATGACATCCTCTAAGCACTTCATCCCTCAATCCATTGACATTGGGTACAACAAGCTTTCCATTCTTCCTAAGCCATCTATCTCGATCAAGCCCATACTTGTTCACCTCCTCATCGATACCCATCTCCAACTTGGAGATGATTTCCAATAGGTTAGGATCGTCCCTCTGACTAGAGCCGATCCGCTCAATCAAAGTGGGTCTGATCGTCAAACTTGCTAACATTTCTGGATCCAATTCGCACTTTGGTCTGAAATCAAACCCCGCGATAAACTCCAGTTGCTTCCATTCAAGGAACATAGCCCCTAAGCTGGCATGTCTTCTACTCAATGCATCAGCCACCGCATTGCCCTTTCCTGGTGTGTATGCGATGTCAAAATCATAGGAAGCTAAGAACTCTAACCATCTCTGCTGACGGAGATTTAAATCCTTCTGGGAGAATAGATACTTCAACGACTTATGATCTGTAAACAGCTCAAATCTTTCTCCCAAGAGATAGTGTCTCCACATCTTTAACGCGAACACGATCGCTGCCAATTCTAAATCATGGGTAGGGTATCTTCTCTCGTGCGGTTTCAATTGCCGACTTGCGTAAGCTACAACCCTACCGCCTTGCATTAATACAGCACCCAGTCCGGTACCACAGGCATCCGTGTATACCGTCATCTCTTCATCCCCCTTAGGGATGACTAACACTGGTGCGCTTGTCAACTTGTCCTTTAGACTCTTGAATGCATTCTCGCACCTTTCATCCCAGACAAAAGCTTGATTCTTCTTGGTCAACTGGGTCAATGGTGCTGCTATCTTGGAGAAACTTTGGATAAACTTACGATAATACCCCGCTAACCCCAAGAAACTTCTTACATCTGTTGCATTCTTGGGCGTAGGCCAATCCTGTACCGTAGCCACCTTCGCCGGGTCCACGGCAATCCCATTTTATGATACAACATGGCCCAAGAACCTCACTTCCCTCTTCCAGAAGTGACACTTAGAAAACTTTGCTTTCAATTGGTGTTTTCTCAACACCTCCATCACTATTCTTAAATGTCCCTTGTGTTCTTCCTCTGTCCTCGAGTAGACCAAAATATCATCAACGAACACAAGGACAAACTTATTCAACTGATCTCTGAATACCCTATTCATAAGATCCACAAAATATGCTGGGGCATTGGTCAGCCCGAATGGCATGACCAACCACTCATAAAACCCAGACGGCGTCCGAAATGCCGTTCTAGCTATACTCTCAGCTTCCACTCTAAGCTGATGAAAACCTGTCGCGAGATCTAACTGAGAAAATACTCTCGCGCCACTCAACTGATCGAACAAATCATCTATCCGCGGTAGAGGATACTTGTTTTTCCTCGTCACTTTATTCAACTCGCGGTAGTCTACACACAAACGAAGGGAACCATCCGCCTTGGTAGCAAACACAACTGGTGCTCCCCATTCAGAAACACTCCTTCTGATAAATCCCTTCTTCAAAAGATCGCTGACTTGCACCTCGAGCTCTCGCTGCTCTCTTGGTGCCATACGACGAAGTGGCATCACTATAGGCCTGGCATCTTTTACCAAATCAATACGGAACTCAATCTCTCGGTGTGGTGGAAGTCCGGTCACTTCTTCGAAAACATCCGGATACTGGCCAACCACGGGCAAACCTGACAACTCACTATGCGGAATGTCGAGGGAGTTTAGAAAACTAGCCAATACCCCCTTACTGGGTAGACCACCAAACACTATCCTCCGCCCATCATCCGCTCTAGCTGTCACCAACAAGCCCTCACAGTCTACCACCACCCCGTATCTTTGGAGCCAATCTACTCCCAAAATAATGCCAAACCCAGTAAAGCCCAAAACAAAACAATCACAAATAAACATGCATCCATGACTCGATAAGACCACATTGCGACAAATCATGCTAAGGCTAGTCGAACCACCAATCGGGTTCGTCACTACTAAAGGTCTATCGACAATCTCGGGCTCCAATCCCAACCTATCTACCAGGTCACTAGATATGAAAGAACTGGAAGCTCCGGTATCAAACAAAACTCTAACAGGAACATCATAAACAGAAAGCATACCTTGAATGACGACATTCTTTCCCTTCTCCGCCGCAGTTGGGGCATTCGACGAAGAAGGAATAGCATTAAGAGCATATGCTTTCACCATTTGCTTTTCCTTAGGGGGCTGTGGACACTTGTCCTTGTGATGTCCCAATTGGCCACAATTGAAGCACTTCCTATCCGCTGGCTTGGCCCGACAATTACTAGCATAATGGCCCTTCTTGCCACAGCTGAAGCACTCAACATCTTGTTTATTCTTTTTCTTCTGGCCGTCCTTAGCTTGGTTCTGCTTTCTCTTATTCTGGGAACCACCTTTTCCTCCACCACTAGCTTGTGACTTCGGCTCATCTGCGGATGCAACCTCAGTCTTCGACTTAGGGTAGAGACTTTCCGACCTTAACGCTTTCCCCACAATCGATTCAAACGTCTCATCGATGTGGTTAATATGTTTTTCCCCCAAGTACTGATCCAAACCAGTTATGAATTTCTCATTCTTTTTCTCGGCAGTATCAATAAGAGATAACCCGTACTTCGACAAAGTGTCAAATTCAGCAATATACTCCGAGACAGCTCTGCCATTCTGCTTGAGCTCCAAGAACTTCTTAAACAACATTGACTTCTGAGCAGCTGGGATGAACTTCTCACTAAAGCGAGCCTTAAACTGTTCCCAAGTAATCTGATCTTCGGGAGTAGCTGCCTTTATAGCATTCCACCAATTCATTGCCCGCCCTTGCAGCTGACGGGACGCTAGCTTTCTCTTCATTGCATCCTCAATACCCAAATCCTCGAAGATACGTTCGCAACTATCCAACCAATCTTGAACATCTGTAGCCGACTCCGTTCCGTGGAACGGCTTCCCACCAAGACTAGTATAGTCCTTATTCAGCTTGGCGAAGTCGACTCTTGGTGCCTGCACTATTGGACCACCACCATTTCCACCATTGGGAGCTGCCCTCTGTACATCTCTAAGCATCTCTCTCATGAGGTCAGTGAACATCGTCCTCATGTCAGCAGCATTCCCATTATTGGCTCCCCTACCAGCACCTCTAGTATCTCGGCTCATCGTTAATCTGAAAAAGGAAACGATTAACGATTCCATAGTGGTGTTAGTGCAGTACAACCTCATCCATATACTACTAATAGTATATATATATAGCTTTTTAAAAACCAAAGTAATCACAAATACGCTCTCTCGTATACGTATATTATCTCTCCCTGATAACTTCCCTAGGTTAACTACGCAACCTAGAGCTCTGATACCAAGTGTGACGGCCCGTCTCGCACCAGCCTGCATTTCCTCCAAGAGTGCGCTGTACACATGCCCGACTAGCACAAGACGGTCGTCAGAAGAAAGGAAAGAAGGGAATGAACTAATCAGAGAACCTGTAGAATGTCTCACAGCGCATGGGATAAAATATAATAATAACATACTTGACATAAAACAGGCGAGACAGTGCATAAGCTGATAACTAATAATCAACGTCAACATCAAAGCAGCGGAAATCCATATACAGCTTATTACAACTTTTCAAAATCTACTGTCTCTAAGTAAAAGAAAGCTAAAGTAGAAGATACACCAACAATGCCCAAGCAGTGATCTTCAACAACACAGGGAGAATATTATGTATATAGTACGTGGAAGCATCCTGCTCGTCTCCGGATCATCTACCCGTGCATCACCAGCTAACCTGTCTCTAGTCTGCTCGTGTGAGCACCCAGAGTAATAAGAAGAGACATAAAACTCTGGGTCAGACATAAAGCCTGGTATGAGCGATAAGCATCTAAACAGGGAAATAACAGGTATACTAAACCATACCTGAACCTGGACCTGCAACCAAAGAGTTAGTACCACATACCGTACAATACTCCAAGGTGCCATAATAAATAGTGTAAGAATACGGGGGTGGGGTGTGCATGTCACAATGATAGCAAGCAAATCATCCATAGCAACCATCCTCACATCTCTCATTCAGTGCGTAAAGCATACGACATCTACCACTTTGGAACACTAGACAAACTGAGGCAACGACGAATCCCGACTTGTAGAAACCCTGCTATGACCAAGCCAAACACTTGGAGTCATGACCAAACATTTCAATGACCCACTTCATTGGTCGTAGCCCTTGGTTCTACCGATGCCATAATGGCCCTGAATCCGCCTTCGTACCTCCTACCATAGTGGTCCAAAGCTATAGACGTCGATAACTCCTTGGCACGCGTCCCGCAGCAAAGCCCAACCATGAAGTGAACTCATTGATTCCCATCTAAATCTTGAGCTCTAACTTCTCATCTGGACTTCCTTTGCATCTCGGGTTTTGATCGAATTGGAGTGGGTCTTCAGAAGAGTTGTCGCGCAGTAACAGTCCTGGAATTCGGTTCGGTTCGGTAATCATTGCCCTCGTCTGTTCGGTTCGGGTTTCTTCACTCCGGGTCGGGTCGGTGTCCTCCTCCGGGTCGGGTCGGTGTCTTCCTCCGGGTCGGGTCGGTGTCTTCCTCCGGGTCGGGTCGGTGTCTTCCTCCGGGTCGGGTCGGGTTGCTATCTTCCTTCCAGCTCATGCTCCTTCTTCGATCAGCTCCCTCGTTTCTTCTACTCCGATCCGATCACTTTACTTCAGTCCGATCCGCTCCGCCCCCTAGCCTACTCCGATCCGATCCCCTGTCCACTCCAACTCCAAGCAATAGCCTTCCTTCCTGCCAAGCTCCTTCCAGTGACAAGTCCCAATCCAGTTCGGATTCCCTTGGTCAGTTCCCTAGTCCGATCCGACCCCTTTCTCCGATCCGAACCGGTTCGGAACCTGCACACTTCTGCAACTTTCCAGCGAGCTTTCTACGCCATTCGACGACGTTTTCGAGCAATTTAACTATTCTAATCAATCATGAAACATACCATAGAGTCATAGCAACATGTAATAGCAACCACAAACAGCAAACAACAATTCAAATGAACCAAAATGGATCAAAAGTGGCTAAAACCTCACATTTGCCTATAATCCCCCTTAATCATGTTTAAGCATACGATTAGCAAAACACATCGAAATTAACCCAAATTTCTAACAGGGCCTTAAAACATTATTTTAGAATTTTAAGAATTTTTCCAGAATTTATTTACGTATAAATTCGCTAATCTTCACTAATTACCCTTAATTAACTGTAATTAGTGTCAAAATGATGCTATCACTCACCTTTGCCACAATAAAACTTCCAAATCTGAAGTGAACCTCTTATTTGCACGAATTCCAATATGTAACAGCAGCTCTACCTCAGTCCTTGTGCTAATCCCCCTTGATTTGATGCCTCTAAGCCTTAATCCTTGATTATGAAGTGATTTTGGGTGATTTAGAGAGATTTAGAGAGTGGAGGCCATGGCTAGGTTAGGGGAAATGAGAGTGGCGGCTGGAAAATGTCTAAAGAAATGTTTTCTAACCCTAATCAGCACCTATATCCCCCTAAACCCGAAATTCCCCTTGGGCCTAGCTGCTAATCACCCGCTTAAGCCCAATTAAGCTGTTTTTCACCATCTGAAACTTGTTTCAGCCATATCTCCCAAACGGTAAGTCTGTTTGGCTAATGTGACCACTCTACGGAAAGAGAAACCATCATCCGGAGCCAATGGAAGTGGTCTCAGGTCAAAATTCCTTTCCAGTCAAAAGTTATGGCCAAAACAGTGCCAACTAGGGGTAAAATGGTCATTTAAAAATCGAGAAAAATCATGAACATGGGAAATGACCCCAATAGTCGTCTCCCAAAGTTACATGACCATACGACTTCGTATGTGACAGAAATAAATATTCTACGATCCTATGATGCGTAGAATGCGGGTCGTTACAGATTACTAGTTGGGATACTAGTTAGGTGGTGCAGAGATATAGAATGGGGTGTGATAGTATATTCGGTTTAAACTATCTTGCTTTGTTTTATATTAGTCTGTTATTCTGGTACTGTCCCATTTTTCCAGTTTACTCCTGTCATGAACTTTATCTTGTTCACATGCTAAAAGCCACTAGACTTACTCAGACTTTATGTCTGACTCTGCTTTTCTTTCGTCTTCTTTTCTTCCGTTCCCCCCCGGTAGTCAGGGAGGGAATAGCTCTGCTTAGTATGGACTGTTACTCTTTGCAAGCTTCAGGACTCTTGGATATATCGCTTCAGACTCTCTTTTCTGCTGCTATGGCTGGTTTATGCTACATTGGGGAATATAAATGTTATTTTATGCTTCTTTATTTTGTAAGACAGATGATACTCTGATATTGGAAAGCAATTGTTGTACAAACTATTTTATCAATAAAGTAAATTTTTATTTTCCGCTGTTTTAATTTTGTCTGTCTTGTAATTTATCTACATCTTTTACCTTAAATGCTCCACAGAACTTATTGCAATCCCTTTGTGAGTGACACTAACGGATGTGGGGTGTTACTTATCTAATTATCAGGAAGAGTGTTGACTTGAGATATCTTCGTGTGTTTGGTAGCCTGATTTATGTGCATGATCCCGGGAATGATAAACTTAGAGCTAGAGCATTCAAGGGGGTCTTGCTTGGTTTCACGGACGGCGTGAAAGACTGTCCGATTTGGAATCCGAAAACGAAGAAGGTTGTTAATTCTCGTCATGTCACTTTTGATGAGTCGGCTTATGAAGAACCGAACTTGGGAGTTGGTTCCACTTCCTCAAGGAAACCGTGCTATAGGGTGCAAATGGATTTACAAGGTGAAGGATGATGGAAGGTATAAAGCAAGGTTAGTGGCAAAGGGGTTTTCACAAAGGAAAGGAAAGGAGTATGATGAAATTTTTGCACCGGTGGTTCGCCATACTTCTATCCGGGTTTTACTAGCCATAGTTGCTATCCATGACTTGGAGTTGGAGAAACTTGATGTGAAAACCGCCTTCTTGCATAGAGACTTGGATGAAGACATCTACATGGAGCAACCAGAAGGGTTAGTTGTAGATGGTAAGTCTAAAATGATTTGCACGTTGAAGAAATCACCTAGACAATGGTACAAGAGATTCGATCATTTCATGCTTGAAAGTGGCTTCCATCGAAGCATCAAGGATGATTGCGTATATTTCAAGAGGTTGGGAAATGATTGTTGGGTGTATTTACTCTTGTATGTGGATGATATGCTCATTGCTTCCAAGGATCAAACGAAATCAACAAGTTGAAGATGCTTTTGAAATCGGAATTCGAAATGAAAGATCTTGGAGAAGCAACGAAAATCTTGGGCATGGAAATTGGAAGGGACCGAGAGCGTTTTGAGTTGATATCGACTCAAAAAGAATACATTAAGAAAGTGCTTTGTCGGTTTAGCATGGAGGATGCAAAGGCGTTATATACACCTTTACCTTTGCATATGAAGCTTTCGGAAAAGGGATCACCTATCAGGGAGAAAGACAAGGCTTATATGGCAAAGGTGTCATATGCAAGTGCGGTTGGTAGTTTGATGTATGCAATGGTGTGTACAAGGCCCAATATTGCAAATGTCGTCGGGGTGGTTAGTCGGTATATGGCTAATCCGGGGAAATCGCATTGGGAAGCCGTGAAGCTATTATGAGATACTTCAAAGGCACAACATCTCATGGTCTTATCTTTGGCGGTAGTGATGAGAGGAGTTGCAAATTGGTTGGTTATTGTAACTCGGACTACGCCGGTAATAGGGATCGGAGGAAATCAATTTCCGGGTATGTCTGCACACTTGGCGAGACAACCATTAGTTGGAGATCAAGATTGCAGACCGCGGTTGCTTTATTCACTGCGGAGACGGAGTTGATTGTCGCGGTGGAAGCAGCCAAGGAGGCACCCTACTTGAAGCGATTGTTGTGTGACTTGGGTTTCGAACATGAGAGTGTTGATGTTCGATGTGATAGTCAAAGTGCTATCCATTTGGCGGAGAATTTGGCGTTTAGCTCACGGACCAAGCATATTGAGGTGAGAGAGTCATTTCTTGTAGCCATAGATGAGGGTAAGCTAGTATACCTTCGAAAAGTGCACACAAAGGATAATGCGGCGGATATGTTTACTAAGGCATTGCCATATGGGCAGTTCGAGCATTGCTCGAATTTAATTCGCTTGTTGAGTTGCTAGGTGTCATGGGGTTGCACGGGGTGGAGAGAGTGATTTTGTTTGTTGATGATGAAAAAGATAGCGGTGAGAGATTGGAAATCTGTCTTCGTGGTAAGTACTCGTTACACTCCCGAGTACATTGTCTTTTAGTGAGACGGTTTTAGTTTGAATGTGTTCAATACTACATTGGCGGGCGTGGGCATTGCCTGAACTCGTTGGTGTACTGCAATGAGCGGTGGCCATGCCAAAGCTCATTGGGGAAACATTCAAGTTTGCTTGGTAGAAGGTAGAAGGAAATGCTTGGTGCATTAGAGTTTGGAGTTGAGATGGTTATAGTATCGAGGTGGAGTGTTGAAGTATGTGATACTATATGTTGGATTGAAGAGGATGAAGATAGCTTCGAGTAAGAGGTAACTGTTCGCAAATCGGAGTTCGCACGCGGAAGTTATAAGATGGAAGGTGCAGGTTTTCAGTGTGCAGGTGCGACAGACGTCTGTCGTAGGGGACGACGGGCGTCTGAGTTGTCATGGTGGATTTTCCCGAGAGTTCTGAGATACGTCTATCATCCCCACGACAGACGTCTAAGAGAGGGACATACGTCTGTCATATTGCGACAGACGTCTGAGCTGAGTGCTGGAGCCCAACTAATTCCCTGAGAGGGACAGACGTCTATAACCTCCCACGACAGACGTCTGACGAGTGTTATGGGCTATTTCAGGCTGGAGATTTTGGCAACTGATTTGTGAAGACACGGGGGCAATTTGGGTAATTGGTCTATCTCTATATAAGCTATTTTCAGGTGTGTTAGTGGGAAGAGCCGGAAAACTTGATTTGGGATCCAGGGTTTATTCTCGAGGCTGAATTAGGGTTTATAACCTAATTCCAATTCTTCAATTCTATTTTCCTCAAACTCTTTTCTATATTGAAATATAGTGATCATTGGATCAGTCTCTTGTATTTCTTTCATCGTGGTAATAAAATACTCTCTCCAAAGTGGATGTACACTAACAAGAGGTTAGTGGTACCACTGTAAATCCTTGTGTAATTTATTTTTGCTACTTTTGTCATTAGTTTCTTGCTTGTGATTGAGATTTGGATTGTTCGTGATTGGTTGATCATTGTTTGGTGACTAGAGTTATTGTTTTGGTTGTTTTTGCAAGTATAATAATGATCTTGTCTTCCGTTAGCGCATTATGGTTTAGATATCGGATTTGAATGGTCTTGAATAGGATTAATCACAAATGTTACAACACTACGAGCTATAGCGGGGATATCACGAGACTTTAGCGGGGCTTTAACTACATAGCATGAAGTATACGTTTAATGGTAATGATAAAGCCGTTGCACCCTTATGGCGACCATTGGAGAAACTTCCGTTAAATTTTTGTTGTAGAACTTTTCGTCCAGAAAGGGTAGAGTCATTTGAATCCATCCGAGAAGAAGAAACTGAAAAATGGTCCAATCTATAAGAATAGTAATTCTGATAGGTCTGTTAATATATCATAACTTACCATAAGATTATTGAATAATATTGTGAGTAGGATCGCTTTTGGGTTCAAAGATGGACTATATGGAAAGAGTAGGTGGTTTCAAAATATATTAAGCATCTCTCATGTATTGATAAGAAGGTTCTTTCGAGGTAGATTTTCTTTTTTCCACGGTTTGGCTGGATTAACAATTTAACTTCTAAATATTCTTTTTTTGAAAAGAAATAAAAAGGATTCGGAGGAGTCTTACGATGATGTAATCAAATGATATTTGAAAGACGTGAAAAAAAGGACTTGATGAGGGGGGTATCGTTGATATTCTCTTTTAGTGTTGTAGCTGGAAGGAAAACATATTACTTTGGACAATAGCAAGTGAAGTGTTATAGCAAATAAATTGCAAAGTCACACAATCAATTGAACGTGTTACATACTTGGAGGAATACCGATTCATGCCAACAACAAAAGTAATGGTAAAAAAGCTAATAGTGGATGTAGGCTAGTGAACTTGGCTGAACCACTTTAAAAATCATGTGTTTCTTTCTTTTGATTTTTAAATTTATTATTTTCATTTGTCTTTAAATTGAGTTTATGTTCCACTTTTAAAGCAGGCATTTTGGTGTTTTCACTGACAACGAGTTGAATAGATTCGTCAACAACTTGATCGATCGGTACAAACTAATCCATCAGATTCGTACCGATTGATCAGAAACCGTGGATGTATGTGGTTTAGAGGATAAGCTACATGAGACTGTCGATGTTAGCGGAAAGAGACAAGTTGGTGGTGCTCAGCTGAAACTGTTGAAGCTAATGCTACAAAGCCAGCTAGAAGAGAACAACAACGGCTGATATGAGAGGTTTGTTTAAAGATAAATGAATTTGGATGTCATGCAACCAACCGAGACCATTTGCAGAGTTGATGAAGAGGGTATCGTTCTTTTAGTGTTGTAGCTGGAAGGAAAACATATTACTTTGGACAATAGCAAGTGAAATGTTATAGGAAATAAATTGCAAAGTCACACAATCAATTGAACGTGTTACATACTTGGAGGAATACCGATTCATGCCAACAACAAAAATAATGGTAAAAAAGCTAATAGTGGATGTAGGCTTGTGAACTTGGCGAACCACTTTAAAAATCATGTGTTTCTCTCTTTTGATTTTTAAATTTATTATTTTCATTTGTCTTTAAATTGAGTTTATGTTCCACTTTTAAAGCAAGCATTTTGGTGTTTTCACTGACGACGAGTTGAATAGATTTGTTAACAACTTGATCGATCGGTACAAACTGATCCACCAGAGTCGTACCGATCGATCAAAAACCGTGGTTGTATGTGGTTTAGAGGATAAGCTACATGAGACTGTCGATGTTAGTGGAAAGAGACAAGTTGGTGGTGCTCAGCTGGAACTGTTGAAGCTAATGCTACAAAGCCAACTAGAAGAGAACAACAACGGCTGATATGAGAGGTTTCTTTAAAGATAGATGAATTTGGATGTCATGCAACCAACCGAGACCATTTGCAGAGTTGATGAAGGGGGTATCGTTGATATTCTTTTAGTGTTGTAGCTAGAAGGAAAACATATTACTTTGGACAATAGCAAGTGAAGTGTTATAGCAAATAAATTGCAAAGTCACACAATCAATTGAACGTGTTACATACTTGGAGGAATACCAATTCATGCCAACAACAAAAGTAATGGTTAAAAAGCTAATAGTGGATGTAGGCTAGTGAACTTGGATGAACCAGTTTAAAAATCATGTGTTTCTCTCTTTTGATTTTTAAATTTATTATTTTCATTTGTCTTTAGATTGAGATGTTCCACTTTTAAAGTAAGCATTTTGGTGTTTTCACTGACAACGAGTTAAATAGATTTGTCAACAACTTGATCGATCGGTACAAACTGATCCACCAGAGTCGTACCGATCGATCAGAAATTGTGGCTGTATGTGGTTTAGAGGATAAGCTACATGAGACTGTCGATGTTAGTGGAAAGAGACAAGTTGGTGGTGCTCAGCTGAAACTGTTGAAACTAATGCTACAAAGCCAGCTAGAAGAGAACAACAACGGCTGATATGAGAGGTTTCTTTAAAGATAGATGAATTTGGATGCCACGCAACCAACCAAGACCATTTGCAGAGTTGAAGAATTGAGGGTATCCATGATTATTGTCGTCCATCCAACTAAGGCGGTGAGAACTATATCCTCGATATATCCGAGTGACTGCTAAGTCAGATCACACATGGACGGGATACAAAGTGAGATGCATCACAGTGTCAGGCCCTGTTCATTCATTGAAACACCTTTGAAGTGAAGCATCCAAAGAGGTTCATGATGCCAACTATACAACGTACAATGGAACAATTGATCCAAGATAGCACCTATTGAAGTACCTGTGGCATATGGATAGTTATCATGTGGTAGATGACGTCATATGTAGATGCTTCTCTATGTTTCTAGATGGAGAAGTGAAGGTATGGTTCACTCAGCTTGCATCGAGGTACTTATCATCATTTGATAACTAGTTAAGAAATTTATGGAGTAGTTTAGGTGCACACTGTGCCACCAACGAATGTTATGTTATCGAACGTGCATTAAAGTTCCACTGACACTCTTTAGGATTTTTTTAAAGAGATTTAATGTTGCAATTATGCAGACCAACCCCAAGAAGGGGATTATATTGATGACACGAATAACTGGCGTTTACCCGACGAAAGATTTTTGTAGACGACCCGAGAGAAAGCATCAATCTACTACATAAGAATTTTGTTGTAAAGCTTCTCAGTTGCTACGCTTGGAAGCGACAGTTTTGATTACTAAAATTGCAGCCAATGATCAAGAGGGACCGAGTAGTGTGATATAAGGTAATGTTGATGTCAAAATGGTGGTGCCAGTATTGAAAACGTTGCAGTGAATGTTGAGAATAATATTAGTAGTAAATGGAATAACCAAGGCACTTGTGGTAAGAAGCAGGACACCAAGAAGCACACTAGGTATACTTGGTTTGGAGGTTATGATTGTTAGTATAACACATACTCATGCATTTACAGACCTACTGCTCATGTTAGATCTTTATTTTGACTGAAACTTAACATATATATGTAGATCTTATGCTTATGTCAGATCATCAAGATAATAGGCAGAATTATTAAAGTAACATACCAGGCTCCACAATACTAGACATGATAAAAGATTAATAGCTGAGTATATGGTCTTCCACAAGCTTATCCTTTTCCCTTTTGAGTTCTCACTCTATAGATGGAAATAGAAGAGAGGTGATCAGATAAGCCTTGGGGGCCAAAACCCTACAGTTCGTGTATTCTTTATATAGTCACCTAATTATGACCCCATCAACTCTAATTAGGTTCACTATTGGGTATTACACATTACAAAGCCCATACCAATAAGATGTTTTACTGGGTCCCTCCACTAAGATCAGTTAATCAACCCAGCTAAATATTAGCTCACGTTTATGATTGTTTGAATTTGTCAGCCCACATATTAGGCGATGAAATATTCACCTAACAATCTCCCACTTGGGCTGCAAATTCATTCAAGGACAATCATATTTAATAAACTTTAGTGCGCATAAACTTACTAATTATTAAACATACAAACATCTCCATTTATCAATCTGGTCCATCTTTTGTATAAATATGAGACCAAAGCGACCTGTGCTACATTTATGGTAGCTAGACCCATCAATGATCACCATATCAAGTACATCCAATGACACAGATCAGATATGGATGTGTAATTGGAAATTGCATGCAACATGATCTCAGTCATGCTTATTTCCAATTGGTCCTTTATCCTTTAGTGAGATCAAATCTCAGTCTTTCAAACTCTATGTCAAACCACAATTGAAAGATAACATATTCAGAGTAGGAAAGGTAATAAACCATCATCTTTATTCTGCAGAAAACTGAACATTTATTAAATAATACAGTAGTGTCAAACAAAGCAACTACATACAGAAAAAACAAACTCCCACTAAAACTGCATATTGTCAAATAAGACAACACCCATGTTTGCAGTATGCATATGAAAGACCTTTGGTGTCAAACCTTTGGTTAGTGGGTCCGCTAGCATTAAGTTTGTTCCTAAATGCTCAATGGACACTATCTTACTCTGAACTCTTTCTTTAACAACTAAAAGCTTAATGTCTATGTGTTTAGACTTTGACGAGCTTCTATTGTTATTTGAATACAGAACTGCTGATAGATTATCACAATATATCTTTAATGGTCTTTCAACTCCATCAACAACTCGCAGTCCAATAACAAAATTTCGCAGCCATATAGCATGATTTGTTGCTTCATAACAAGCTATGAATTCTGCTGCCATAGTTGAAGGAGCTATGAGTGTTTGCTTAGCACTTCTCCAAGATATAGCACCTCCAGACAACATATGAACATAGCCAGAAGTAGATCTTTTAGTATCATGGCAACCAGCAAGATCGGAGTCAGAATACCCAATGATCTCCAAATTTTCTGACTTTTGATAGGTGAGCATGTAGTCTTTTGTTCTTTGTAAGTACCTCATGACCCGTTTGGCTGCTTTCCAATGATCCATTCTGGGATTATTCAAGTATCTGCCTAACATACCCACTATGTATGCCAAATCCGGACGTGTGCAAACTTGTGCATACATAAGACTTCCAACAGCCGAAGCATAAGGAATTTTTTGCATCTCCTTTCTTTCAACTTCATTCTTGGGGCATTGATTGAGACTAAATTTGTCTCCTTTTGCAACAGGAGTATCTCCAAGTGCACAATCTTTCATGCCAAACTTAGCAAGTACCTTCTCGATATAGCTCTTTTGTGACAGCCCAAGGACACCTCGAGAGCGATCTCGATGTATCTTAATCCCAAACACAAAGGAGGCATCACCAAGATCTTTCATATCAAAATGCTTCGCAAGAAATCTCTTGGTTTCATGCAACATTCCTATATCGTTACTAGCTAATAGAATGTCATCAACATAAAGCACTAAGAAGATGAACTTACTCCCACTGAATTTGCAGTAAACACAGTCCTCAACTATATTGACTTCAAAACCGTATGAGACAATGATTTGATGAAACTTGTGATACCATTGACGGGAAGTTTGCTTGAGACCGTAGATGGATCTCTTGAGTTTGCAAACCATAGACTTTGGATCACCTAATATAAAGTTTTCCGGTTGCATCATGTATATGGTTTCCTAAATGTCGCCATTGAGAAAAGCTGTCTTTACATCCATCTGGTGTAGTTCTAAGTCAAAATGAGCTAAAAGTGCCATTATTGTTCTAAAAGAATCTTTCGATGACACTGGAGAGAAAGTTTCTTTAAAGTCAATACCTTCCTTTTGAGTGAAACCCTTGGCGACTAGACGTGCTTTATACCTCTCAATGTTGCCTTTAGAATCCCTTTTAGTTTTAAATATCCATTTACAACCAATGGGCTTCACACCTTCAGGCAACCTGACAAGATCCCATACGTCATTGTCTTTCATGGATTTTATCTCATCGTTCATAGCTTCAATCCACCTTTCACAATTAGCACTTTGTTTGACTTGTTGGAAGTTGATTGGATCACCTTCCATTGTCCCTATGTCAAACTCATGTTCATGAAGAAATACAATGTAATCACTCGAAATTGCATTTCTTTTGTCTCTAGTGGATTGCCTAATAGGCACTTCTTCTTCTTGAGAATGTTGAGTTTGCTGTTCTGGAGTAACATCTTGGCTTTGAGTAGGGAGTTCCATAGCTATATCCTTACTGTAGTCTTGAATTGTGCCTTGAACAAAGTCAATAGGCTGATCACTGTCAACAACTACAGTAGGCAAAGAAATGAACTCCTCTTCAAAGACAATATTCCTGAGTTTATCTCCCTTTTCAAATACAACATCTTCAAGAAATTTCGCATTTCCCGTCTCAAAAAAGGACCTAGTTGAGGGATTATAAAACTTAAAACCCCTTGATCGTTCTGCATACCCAACAAAATAGCAACTAACTGTTCTTGAGTCCAGTTTGTTTTCATGCGGCCTATATGGCCTTGCCTCAGCTGGACAACCCCAAATGTGCAAATGTTTAATACTAGGCTTTCTTCCTGTCCATAGTTCATAAGGGGTTTAAGTCACTGCTTTGCTGGGTACTCTATTCAGTATATAAGCTGCAGTCTTAATTGCCTCTCCCCAGAGTGATTCTGGTAAAGAAGAATGACTAATCATACTTCTTACCATATCCTTAAGTGTTCGGTTTCGTCTTTCGGCAACACCATTCATGCGCGGTTGTCCCGGCATTGTGTATTGCGGGACGATTCCGAATTCCTCTAGGAATTTGGCAAAAGGTCCTGGACGTTGTTCACCGGATCCGTCATATCGACCATAGTATTCACCACCACGGTCAGACTTAACAGCTTTAATCTTCTCACCTAGTTGGTTTTCAACTTCGGTTTTGAAGGCCATAAAAACGTCCAATGATTGTGACTTTTCATGTATTAAGTACAAGTACCCATAACGAGAATAGTCATCTATAAAAGTGATAAAATACCGTTGGCCATTCCAAGAAGCTGTTGGGAATGGTCCACATATATCAGTATGTATCAATTGTAAGACGCCGGAACTCCTACTAGCACTTAACCTCCTAATGTTTGTTTGTTTCCCTTTTATACAGTCAACACAAACATCCAGATCTGTGTAATCAAGAGATTCAAGTATTCCGTCCGACACAAGCCTCTCTATTCTTGCTTTGGAGATGTGTCCCAAACGTTTGTGCCATAAAGTGGCAGAATTCTCATTTGACAATCTGCGTTTTCTACCTCTAGTTGTGGTTTGCAAGGTTTCATTAGATGAAGCAATTGTATTCAGCACATATAGTTTATCAATCAAAGAACCAGTCGCAACCAAAGTAGAATTAAAAAAAAGACTAAATTTATTTTTCCCAAAAGAACAAGAGTAACCAAATTTGTCCAGAATGGAAATAGAAACTAAATTGCGTCTAAAAGATGGCACTACATAAGTCTCTCTTAATTCAATAAAATGAACAGTTTCAAAAAATAATCTAAAGGTGCCAATGGCTTCAACTGGAACTGCTTTGCCATCCCCGACATAAATGAATTTTTCAGCTTCACTTGGCGGTCGGCTCCAAAGGCAACCCTACATAGAAATACTTGTGTGAGTAGTTGCACCGGAATCTACCCACCAAGTATTACTAGGCACAGAAGTCAAATTAACTTCAGAACAAACAAAGGTGAAAAGTTTACCTTTCTTTACACGCCATGCGGCGTATTTGGGACATTCCTTTTTCATATGTCCAGGTTTCTTGCAAAAGAAGCAGGTAGGTGCTTCATCAGATTTTTGTTTCTTGGGTTGTGAAGTTCCCACTGCAGCTTCATTATTTTTATTCCTCTTTCGATTGTTGTTCTTTGAGGTAATTGCAACATGAACACTTTCGGTCTTTTCACGCTTCAATTTATCCTCTTCTTGCACACAATGTGAAATGAGCTCATTAAGAGTCCATTTGTCCTTTTGAGTGTTATAGCTAACTATAAACTGACCATAGTGTGCAGGAAGGGATATGAGTACCAAATACACAAGCAAGTCACCAGACAGATCAAGCTTTAGTGCCTTAAGTTTAGAAGCTATGTTAGACATCTCCATGATGTACTCTCTAATGTTTCCTTTTCCTTTGTATCTCATCTGGACAAGGTCAGCCAAAAGCTTACTTGTCTCTTCTTTTGCATTTTTTGCAAACTGTTTTTCAATCTCTTCAAGGAAACCCTTTACAGATACCTCATCGGACATACCGCCCCTGAATGCTTCTGGAACGCCGCGTTTCAGCATCATTAGACTTAAGCGATTAGAACGTTCCCACTTCTCAAAGTTCAATTTTTCGTCAGCAGAACTTTTGTCTGTTAGAGAAGCAGGTTGTTCTTTCCTCAATGCATAGTCTAAATCCATGCAGCCGAGAACCAACAGAATGTTCTCTTTCCAGCTTTTAAAGTTTGTGCCATTAAGCACAGGAATTGAGCTCATGTTGGCAGTAATATTAGCAGCAGAAGCTGTGACTAGAAGTTCAAAACAAATAAATACATAAGTTAAAAAAAATCATGACATGTTGTAATTAAACAATGCTAAAAGTCATAATTTTAATAACAGTAGTGGTGGGTCCATCTAAACAAGATGCCCAGTACAATCATTGATGTTCAGTCTTTGGACATGAAGATCAATTTGCAAGTGGCACTCTCCATGCAGAAATCAAATGTTGATAATAAATCCTATCAAACAACATCCTACCTTTGGGTTGGTCTGTTGTTCATATGGAAACTTCATAATTTATCACACATTCATTTCCGCATGTGCATTTATTGTTCGGCCAATCAATAACCTTCCTTTGGGCTGATCATTGATTGCATTAACAGTAAACACACACTTCCTTTTATCTCAAAACAAATTAATCCACTCTATAGAGATTGCTTTGGCAACATTTTATTGGGTAGATTTATTTCAAAATAAAGGGCACAAGAATACAGAAGTTAATGAATTGCATCATTAATCATGATAATCTCATGTTCAGAAATTCATGAATTCAAAAGACAATATAAAGTTATACTGAATTGACTTGGCATTATATATCGATAGATATGTATATATGAAAGGGCCATATGGTAAATCATATAGGTGACAGGGACCAGGTTCCATAGTATTGGAATTAGAAAAAATACATATAATAAGAATCAGGTCACTATAACTTAATGGACTGTGAAGCCAACTTGAATCAGTAAATATATACATATATAAAATCCAACAATTACAACTATATTAACAATCCTAATAATCCAACAATAAGCAAGGCTCTGATACCACTTGTTAGTATAACACATACTCATGCATTTACAGACCTACTGCTCATGTTAGATCTTTATTTTGACTGAAACTTAACATATATATGTAGATCTTATGCTTATGTCAGATCATCAAGATAATAGGCAGAATTATTAAAGTAACATACCAGGCTCCACAATACTAGACATGATAAAAGATTAATAGCTGAGTATATGGTCTTCCACAAGCTTATCCTTTTCCCTTTTGAGTTCTCACTCTATAGATGGAAATAGAAGAGAGGTGATCAGATAAGCCTTGGGGGCCAAAACCCTACAGTTCGTGTATTCTTTATATAGTCACCTAATTATGACCCCATCAACTCTAATTAGGTTCACTATTGGGTATTACACATTACAAAGCCCATACCAATAAGATGTTTTACTGGGTCCCTCCACTAAGATCAGTTAATCAACCCAGCTAAATATTAGCTCACGTTTATGATTGTTTGAATTTGTCAGCCCACATATTAGGCGATGAAATATTCACCTAACAATGATATGCTAGGTTTTACAGTTAAAAATATTTATTTTGCTACCCCAGATATGGAGTATTATAGAAAACCATATGCAGGGGAGCTTACTAAGAAGAAAGGCGTTCATGTAAATATAGTCACTTCCATGGAAGCCACGAGCATAATAGAAACGAATGTAGGCATCCGAGAGATGTTATTAATGATTCGATTTAGAAAAATAAATTGCCGTAGCATGCGAGGAACTCATAGGTTTGCAGGAGAAGCAATAATCAACCCCAGGAGGCAAGATAGTTGACGGAAGACTTGAAATGCATAGTTTTGAAGATCCGACCGACGGTTGAATTGTGACGCTCCATGGTTGAGGGTTTTGAAGGTCCGACCGGTCGAACCGTGAAAGCCATGGACATATAAAATCTAATTAAAATAAGCTTATTAATGGAAGAAATATAGTGTTTGGAAAGATTGTTCAAGGAAATAGGTTGCTCAATTAAAGCAGTAGGGAAAAACACAAAAAATTAAGCACAATCTATGTCCCATAGCGCGGAAACGTGGGAGTGCTTTCATATCTTCCTATTATAAATAAAGGCTGATGCTGGAACAGCTGTAAAGCAGCTGGCGCTGTTCTCTTGCATGGCCAGCTGTTTGAATATAATATTTTATATTGCTCGGTTAATGGTTTGAAGACCGTATAAAACCAGTTTACTGAGGTTGAACCATGGTTCACTTCGGTTTTTGGAAAAAGCGGCTCTATTGAGCTTTGGGCCGAACTGCTGGGTGGCTCACGGTTTTAAAGGTTAATCCGGCGGTTTGGTCCGGTCTTTAAAACAGTGCTGAAATGGGATGAAATGCTATGGTAGTTCATTGAGACGCCTGCCTCGAGAAGTGTTATGCCATCGAAGAGAGTGCATTAGTTAAGTAACAAAAATTAATAGACGACGTCATTTTTGTAACAACCCCACTCTAGAGACTATCCGAATCGAGTTGGAGATATGATTGTAATAGCCATTAATTGATTTTTTGAGGAACTTTGAGGAGATTTATACCGTATCTTGGAACTTAAGATTATAATTGGGATTTTTAAATGGAATTTTATTTATAAAGAAATATTGAATTTTAAAATTTTGTTTTGTGTTAGTTTGCCCATTCAGCCTGTTATAAGTTTTTGTCGAGATATGGAACGCCGTGAGATTGATAGGAATTTGTAAATGCTTTTACAAGACAATCAAACACGCTATTTTTAATGAAGATATAGAATGTAATTATTTATTTATTGGGATTTAAGGGTAAGTGTGGTAAAATATATTTTTATCCATTTAACTTGGTATAATAAATATTGTAGAATTTTTGTAAATTAAATGTAAAAATTTATATTGTTAAAAAATGAGATATTTCCATGGCTAATGAGTCATTTCATATAAAACGATCTAAATAATTATTATTTTGGTAAATCATGTTTTAAATTGTTATAAAATATTTCTAAAACTAGTCTAATGAAGAATTTTAAAACTTGTTTAATTAATCTAGAGATTTGAATTGTGATTTTAGAGACTTACGTTAACATGAAAATGGGTTTAAATGACATAAAATAAGAGATGAAAACCCCTATTTGTTTTTTGGTCTTCTAATATCCAAATCAAGCCTCTTGGACACTTATGCTTTGAAGAAAATAGAGAAGCATGCATTTTTGCTTCGCATATTTCTTAAATCAGAAAATGAACGTTGTCTTCGTCCTTAAAAACCCTAGAACATACATCAAACAAAATCAAGAGTAAAACATAGGGCATTTTCTTTTACACTAAATCGATTTGGGCAAGCTACTCTATCATATACTACAACGATTTGATCTAAAGCTTCATCTTTTAGAACAAGGGCTTAGTCTTAATTCTAAAAATTGTTAGGCGAAGGCTTGTAGAGGCTTTGCTGGGTGAATTCGAGGGTTAATTCATCAAATTCCAATCGAATAAGGTGAGTTTATCTCACACATCTAAACCACGACGGATGCATGCAATTGTTTTGAGTGTGAACTAAATGTATGCTTGAATTTATCTTGACAACTTATGTTACTAGTAGAGTTTCATCCTTTATATTCGCTGTTTGCTTAAAAATTTGTTGTTGATCACTTTGATTCATGGATTAGTGATTATATATGTTGTTTATGTTTATAATATTCACTTACAAGTATAGAACCATCCTCAATCCAAATTTCAGTATAGACAGACATTCGAAAGGCAGTGGAAAATGCTTGAATTTTTGTTTTAGGCATCACCGCCAGTTCACCTGGACCGGTCCATCGGTCAAGCTTTTGTAGAAAAACTCCAAGTGACCGCCAAGCATTCCAAACATCCATTTGGTCTCCAATTTGCCTAGTTCTCCTCTTGATTAGCTTGTATATGTTTATTTGCTATAATAAGCATTTCTTTCAATAATTTATGTGGTTTAACATTCATGATTATATGAATTTCATTTGAGTTTATCCCTTCTTGGAATTGTCGTGGAGTTTATGCCTTAGTATACGAGTTCTTACACAATTTCAAACTCATTTTTTAGCAAACATTTTCAGATCCAAATTGCTTTTTAGTATGTTATTTTATAAAAGTACTTCCTAATATAAAAAGGGCTTGGAATACATACATACATACATACATGCATACATACATACATACATACATACATACATATATATATATGAAGATTACATATATATATATATACATATACATATATACATATATACATATATACCTACATACATATATATACATATACATACATACGTATATACATATACATATATACATATACATATATATATATATATATATATATGTGTGTGTGTGTGTGTGTGTGTGTGTTTTGAACCAAACAATAAAATTTATTTTCTAGCTTATTGAAATAATTTTTGAATTAATATTTTTACATACGTATATATGTTTTTTCTTAGAAATCAATTTACTTATAAGTATTTTAATAATTATTATTTTTATAACATATTTCTCCTGTGAATATTGCATGTAATCAATCGGTTTAGTTCAATATACCAAATTAAGCGACAAAACAAAAATAGTGGTACGGGACGCTGGCACTCACTATACCGAGTTAATTCTTGGACTTTTTTATCGAGTTAATTTAAGACACATGGGTGAAGTTTATATAATATCCCATATTTTTGGTAGTCAAATATTTAATTTAATTTATTATTTTAAATATTGATTAGGAACTTAAAATGGATTTAAAATATATATTTCGATTTTATAACGAAGTTTGAACGTTAAATTTATATATAAATATAAATCAAGCTCGAAATGGCGTGGTAGTTCGTAATATTGAGTTTTGAACTTCAATTGAATATACAAAATCCGTTTTATGTCGGAATTCCGTGAAACAAGAAACGTTTTCATATGGAAAAGAAAAATCCAAATTTCATGTTATGGATTGTTAGTCATGTCCAATTCAATTTTTAAAATAGTCGCTATGGAAATCGTTATTATAATATAACGTTTATTTAATACATTTAAAAGCAAAATTTAAATCGTTTAACTCAAAATTTAACGATATTGAGTTGTGTAAATTTTATTTGGAATTGTATATATATTCTGTTTGGATATATATGATAAAAATAATTTATTGATTTATTTGAATTAATTTGGAATTTAAATAATATTTTATTCGATATTATTTGAGCGTTAAAAATAGTTGTTTTTGCAAATGGTCTCAGTTTTCGATGTAGTTAGTTTCATTGGAACCATATCGTTAAATTATTATAAGAAAATTAAACTTCGTGGCAAACCGATATCATATGTGACTTCGGTGGCTAAAAACGTCTCTGTTTCTATTTAATTGTTTAGATTATTTAGACAGGGGTAACCTTTAACGAATAAACGACTAGCCTAACGAACTCTGATTTTAACGAAATAAGATTCATTTGATCCGTTAGGAAGACGTCTAGTAGAATGCCAAGGCCTTAGATTTATTGGATTTTTCTGTAATTATAGGAATTTTAAACGCTTGATTTTTCATCGATATTTATAAAGGACTTTTCACAAACGACCTCAGAATTGGACGAAACCTGTCCCGTTGAGTCCGGAATTTTTTTTATGTTAGGATTACATTATTTTGTCAAAAATGGAGATTGTATGGTCTCGTTTTAACCTGATACTTCATTGATAAGTTTGGTTTTATTAAAATAATAATAAAACTATCCTTATATATACCCCCCCAAAACTTAATCTGCATCAACACTTAAATTTTGTGGTCAACATGGTGAGCCGCCACTTAAATGAAATGAACGACAGAGAATTCATGGATCTCCACCCTTGTTCCTTCCAATCCACTAACTTAAATCAAAAACTCCTTTCTTCAATGTTGTTCATCTCATCGAGATCTCTTTATCCAACGGTGATGTTCCGGTTTAACGCCGCGGGGTGGCCGCAGTTGTCCTCGAAAGGCGCAACGTTCATGGGGATTTTTCTGGCAAGAGGGGGAGTCGGACCTGGTGTGGTTCATGGCGATGAATGGGGGGCCTTAGGCGCTCCTTCTGGCGTATGTTGATCGATCTCCGATGGTCGGAGATTGGTGCATCCTCGTGACGATCATTGGCAGTATGGGTTCATGCGGTGGATTTGGATGTCGGGTTTGTGAAGAAGCTTCGTGGGGATTGATTAACATAGAAATGTGTTTATTTTTATGCTCTTATATCTTATCTTTTGTATATAAATAAATATTACTTGGGTATTATTTTGTCACTTTTACAGATATGCCGACTTAGCCACATGCAGTCAGAAAAATATAAAAATAGAGATCAAATTGCTATACATTTACATTTGAAGACTTGCTGACGAAGATCTCACATCCAGTTGCTTTTGGGACAAGAAATTAATTGGTAGAAAGGCTATGCATATCACAAATCAACGAAGAATTGTCAAGGAAGCAAGAGGAAAAGAGGAAAGGCCTAAATTTACTAGATTTCACTAAGGCCCAATTGTAATTCTCATTGTAAACTCTTTTGTGATTTCCCTAAGGCCCATTTGTCATTGTATTAGAGTTAGGGTTAAGGTTGGCTATCTAACATATAAATACCCATGTAATCTCATTGTAGCCACCATCTCATTTTCTATCTTCTTCTCCATTAACAAAGTTCTTCTTCTTTTTTATTTTCTGCATTTTTCTATTTCTTAGCAACTAGTGCCATATACACAATTAGATTTGGTAGAGTACTAGTTGTTTTTACATTTATTTTCATTAGTGATTAATCGTTTGATTAGTTTCAACGATAGTCCTTATTTTGTTTTTGTTGTTATTTCTATTCTGCACTTGTATTTTCTGCATTTTTATTCTTGTTTTGCAATTTACTTTCATTAGTGATTAATCGTTTGATTAGATTCAACGATAATCCTAATTGTTCCAATTTCAATTGTTCTATTTTCAACCAAATCTCAAAAGTCGTCTAACTCGCCCACGAAATTCTATAAATAATAATTTTTAATTTTACCTCCCTGTGATTCGATCTGCATATTACACAACCTGTGCGCTTGCAGAATTCAATTTAAAATTTCGCGCTTTTCTAGTTCTTAGAAAGCGTCGAACTAGTTTTTGGCACCGTTGCCGGGGAGATAACAATTAAATTTAAATATTTATTTAATTTCTGATTCGTGTTAGTTTTTTATTTTATTTGTCTGTCATATATGTACATGTATAAAAAAATCTTGCTTTTTATTCTCCGATTTCTTTCCTTTTTCTTATTCCCTTTCCAATCTTCTCATTTCTTATTTTACAAGTAAAAAAAAGAAAAAAAAAACAGATTTTTTTCCCTTCTTCTTTTGCCTTGGATTCCTTTCTATTTCTCCACATCCACCTTCCAAATCATACTCCATCGCAAAGCAGAAAAACTTCACCGCAATAATCAACATATCTCACGGTTCCCTTCTGCCACTCATCAGAACTCAACCCGATCGTATTGCCACTTCATCACCGCAAACCACTGCTACTGCTTTCGTTCCTCCCACAGACCCAAAAACAGATCTCGCCTAGATCACCATCTCTATCTACACAGTCCGCACCTGCTCCTCAAATCCAATCCACAATTTACATCATCTCCCATCACCGCCCTCTCAATACCATACCACCACGTTTCCTTCACATACCTTCATCATCAAGTTTTTGAACATCACCACTTTTCTACATCCACGTACAAACCTCCAACAGCCCCTTCACCCATACCACAAAACCCACTTGGTCATCGCAAAAATCTGAAGTACACCACATCCTCTTAAAACCAACATCCCTCCTGCTATAAACCAATTCAGTTCAACCTTCAACCAAGTTTCTTCCATAGCATAACCAAATACACATCCATACGAATACTCCACCTCTAGATCATACATCCCCTCCACAAATCGTTTGCGAAGCCTTAGATCATCATCCCCTTCCCATTAGAACCCACATCAAATAATTCTCCACTGACCACATATTCATCCACGCCATAACTCACAGTCCAACCATGTTGACTCAACAAACACTAAGCATCACCCAACTCGCGCAAAAGCCACAATTCCACTCCCATACATCCCCTACCCAATTCTCTACTTACCCCACATTACATCCAATTCGGTAATCGAAATCCGAACCCAATCAAACAGCTCCGTGCCCCCTTAATCACGAAACCCAATTCGAAAGCAAACCACAGATCACGAGCCATCAACTGCATCTCGCAAATCATCTTCGAATACCCCACCGCCCGAATCATCAATTCACCTGTGCAGTTCCTCCAACAAGCATCAAGTCGCAACATTCAAACCATCACCAACCAACAGCTAATCCACACACAATTCCCAATCGGAAATCGAAGACCAGTTTTAATCTTTGAAAAGAGAAAATTTTCGTGATTTTTTTCAAGAGAAGTGGCGAGATTCCGATGTTCAATTTTTCTTAGGGTACTTCCTGAGAAGAGGCGATATTTTATTTTATTTTTTGGTTGAGCGTTTTCTTTTTGAAATAGTTGACTACGTCTGGAAAACCATATAAGGGCAATCTGTTCCCATTTTCATTAATTTGTGGACTCGTTTGATTTTGAAAACCACAGAAGGGCGTGTTTTATTGGTTGAGCTACTATATTTTGTTTTGAGGTGATACCTTCTTTTTTGTTTTAAACGTTGGTGAAGTTAACTTTTGTTTTTTGTTCCTTGTTTATTTCAGTAGTTCTCTTCAAAAAAAAACAAGGGTCTAACCATTGGCCAAGGTGATGGATCAGATTCCAGCAAAGCAAACAAAGATATAGGAGTCGAACGAAGCAAACACTTGATTTGTATTGTCAGTACTGCTCAACGGCTCTGGACGGACTGTCATACCCCACTGTAAAATTATCTGAACTATACATGTGCTCTATTGCTTTGAAAAATATAGAAATTGCTTGTAAAAATCTTCTGCAGGGGTAGCGGCTTGCTTGTACAATATTTTAATTTTCTGTTATTATTCTGTGACTGTTCTGTGACTGATATTTCTGAATCTGTTTGTGAGGAACGAATTTCCATAACTAAAATCATCACTCTCGTCGTTTTTCAATTCTGAAACTTGATTTGATTTGCAAAATAATATAATTGAAAAGTGGTGTTTTGTGAAGTTGACTGTCTCGTATAATTGGATCGCGGATATTTAGTAATTCATTTTATTGAACTATTAGCAAAAGAGGTTGCATACTATCCATAAAACATTGATCGTATCTCTTAGTATTTATACTATACGTGAACGACCATAAGACCCTCTTCCCCCTTCTAATTGAGTCAGTTAATTAATAGAGCACAACTTAGTATTTTATACCTTTTTGAACTTAGAATAAATTCCATCTTCCCTTGATTTCATTCAAATGTCTGATTCAAAAAAATCCTTGAGAGAATTGTGGGATAATAACCTGAGAAAACGTTCCTTGGAAGAGTATGAGTATGAATTACAACTCATGAGGCAAGATTTTCCAAAATTTCGTGAGCCCAATGCCAACAGTTTTCAAAAATTTCCAACTGACGAACATTTTCAAAATCATAGAAATGATCGAAATTGCGATTTCAATTCAAATTTCAATAATTTTGATTATGGGCCACATCCACATCAAAATAGCTTTGAATCCCAGTATAGCTTTGGTCAACATCAATATGGGATTGTAAACCAAAATTTCCAAAGTTATAGCCTATATCAACATCTTGAAAATAACCAAAATTTCAATTTTCCCTCAAATTCCAATAGTGTTGGTTACGAACATAATTTTTATAATAAAAATGATTTCCAATATCATTGTCATTTTTCTGAAAATTCATACAACCACCTCAGTGGAAATAATATTGATCATGAAATTGATGTGGAATATAATTTTGAGAATTAAGAAATCCAAAATGAGAGCTCTCAAATCAACGATTCTGAAGAATATCATCTTAACATTCTTAGAGAGAGGGTAGAAAGGCAAGATAGATAGCTTGATGAAAAAGATAGAAAGATGGATGAACTTCTTTGTTTAATGACAACTTTGAAAGAACAACGAGAGCAACAAAATCAAATTCAAACAAGCGATGAATCAGAAAATAATCCATTCTTTACTGATAGTGAAAATTTACATATAACAACTTTGGAAATTGAGAATAACGATCTAATTGAAGTTGTTCAAAATTCAATAAATGATTTGGACTTTGATTCTTTTCAGGAAAAAGATTTAAGCTCAAATTTTGATCTTCCTCTTTCGGGCTGCGAGAAACTTGAAATCTTAGAAATTGAACAAAATAGAAATGTTGAATTTTTCGAGAACTCTAAATTGGAGAATGATTTTAATGAACATGAATTTTTTGGATTGAATGAGGATGAGTTGCCAAACAAGGATGAAATAGAATCAAGCCACCAATCCAAGTTTGAAAATTTTGATTTTGAGGTTTCAAACGAACTTGAAATTGTCAGTGTCGAAAATGCGTTGTCAATTAATGATGAGAAATGTGATCACATTGTCTTGAACAACACTCAGAATTCAAATTTCACTGAATTTGTATACAATCGCAAATTTTTGGAAAATTACACTGAAAAATTTGTTGAACCCATGAATTACTTTTGGAATGCTGGCTTGGTTGAAAAACTTCATGTTAGGGCGACCCTGGATATTTATCTACTAGACTATAAATCTAGGTATAAATATGAGATGGTTTTCAAAAATCTTTGCTTATTAGAAAACATGCCTAGACATAGTGGGAATAGGATTCATCGGGCTAGAACCAAGTGTGAGGGAAAAAGTTGGTGGTATTATTTACGTCGCATGCATCGTAAACACATATATCATTGTACATATGATCCATTCTTACATATAGTTAGACTGCACTTCATTCTTCAAATAATTTTGCATTTCATTCACCTTTGGGTACGATCTTTCAAATTTAGAAAACGTTCATAGTGTGGACACTGTTTAGTTCTAATGTGTGGGAGTCTGCATTACATTCTTTTGATTTTTCTTTAATTTATCCTTCTTTCTTTTCATGTAGGACCATCATGCATTTTAGATCGTAGTAACATACCATATTATTATTATTATTATTATTGAAAATACGACTCATTTTAAATTTGATACAACAAAATAAGTTAAGGATTGTTAATCAGTTGATGGTATTTTTTTCTCTCAACTAAGTTCGAATTTGAAATATAATGAAAAGTTTAATTTTGAGGGATAATAGTGTAACCGGTACATAGGGAGATTCTTAGGTGATGGCCATGAAATCTATTCTATATTGTAGACTTTGTTTAAATAAGTGGAGGACTTAAAATACTTATATTGGCTTTTCGAATCTTTAAAACTAAGTTGTGTTAAGCTGAATTCGTGGAACTATCTTTTGTGCTTATATTTTCAATAATAATAATAATAATAGTAATCCAAGGGTATCCAACATTGCTTGTATGTCTAGCGTTGGTGTGCAAACCCGCCAAGCTCTATCTAACATGTTGTTGACAAAGTCAACGTCGGAATATCTTGGTCTCATTTTATGAGTTGGACACCTAAGGATTACCGACATGTTGTTGACAAAGTCAGCGTCGGTCTGCACAATCCGCCAAGCTCTGTCCCAACTCTCCGTCAGTCCACAAGGCAGTGTATGGGTGGTGTACCTTGGTCTTTTAAGTTAGGTGTATGTAATTAATCATAAAATTTAACTTTTATAGATAGAGAATAAGCAATGATGCCCAAACATTTCTTGACCTTATTTACACAAGGAAATTAGAATACCACTTTTACGAACTGTGACAAGCAAACTAAGAATTTATTTCATGGCTGCACTATATTATCGACCGAATCAACTGGCCAAACTAGAGTTCAACATTGAAAACTTGATTTATGTTGAAAATTTGTGACAAGTTGAGGTATCTAAAATAAAATCAACTGATTAGAAATTGTTAACTTAATTTGTTGTACCACTTTCCTGAAATAATTCATGTTTTCATTTTTATTTTCATTTGCATATGTCTATTTCATTCATGTCGTTGCATTAGAACCATAGCATACTGCATTTGGATTTTGTGGGTACTATCCGCTGAAAACCCTCACGAGACACCACTCGTCCTACTAGGGACACCTAGAGGTTTAACAGCTTGTTGCATACGCTGAATGCAATCGTGTTTCCTACGAAAGTGTGACCTATCTAGTTAGTTTTTAATTTTTGTCTTACTCGAGGACGAGTAAAAGATAAGTGTAGGGGTATTTGATTAACATAGAAATGTGTTTATTTTTATGATCTTATATCTTATCTTTTGTATATAAATAAATATTACTTGGGTATTATTTTGTCACTTTTACAGATATGCCGACTTAGCCACATGCAGTCAGAAAATATAAAAATAGAGATCAAATTGCTGCACATTTACATTTGAAGACTTGCTGATGAAGATCTCACATCCAGTTGCTTTTGGGACAAGAAAATAATTAGTAGAAAGGCTATGCATATCACAAATCAATGAAGAATTGTCAAGGAAGCAAGAGGAAAAGAGGAAAGGTTGGCTATCTAGCATATAAATACCCATGTAATCTCATTGTAGCCACCATCTCATTTTCTATCTTCTTCTCCATTAACAAAGTTCTTCTTCTTTTTTATTTTCTGCATTTTTCTATTTCTTAGCAACTAGTGCCATCTACACAATTAGATTTGGTAGAGTACTAGTTGTTTTTACATTTTTTTCATTAGTGATTAATCGTTTGATTAGTTTCAACGATAATCCTAATTTTGTTTCTATTGTTATTTCTATTCTGCACTTTTATTTTCATCATTTTTATTCTTGTTTTGCAATTTACTTTCATTAGTGATTAATCGTTTGATTAGATTCAACGATAATCTTAATTGTTGCAATTTCAATTGTTCTATTTTCAACCAAATCTCAAAAGTCGTCTAACTCGCCCACGAAATTCTATAAATAATAAATTTTAATTTTACCTCCCTGTGATTCGACCTGCATATTACATGACCTGTGCGCTTGCAGAATTTAATTTAAAATTTTGCACTTTTCTAGTTCTTAGAAAGCGTCAAATAGGGATGGAGTATGGGTTTGGTTACGTGGAGTATGTTTTTCGAACCTGGGAAACATTCAGAAAAAATAATAATACAAAATAAGATGAGAAGAATATAGTGGGAAGGGGGGAAATGCATGGAGGAAACGACAATAGTATTTTTGGAGCAACATGAGGGAGGGTCAGAGCGATGAATTGGAAGAAGCAGAGAAAAGGAGCAGCACTGCAGCGGTATGTCGGGCTCATTAGTTTGGATCTGAGTAGGTTGGGTTTGGAAACCAGTAACGATACAGTTATGAAATCAATGGGAAGATGCCAAATTCTTTTGAATAGAAGGCTGTTGCATTTTGGATGAAGAGCAGATAAAAGAATTGTTCGAAAAGAATAAAGGGAACGAGATTCGATTGTTTGATTGTACAAGAATGAATGAAGAGGCAGGTGCGCGATGTGTTGTTCTGTTCCGGTTTCATGAAGAACGTGACATGGGAAAGAAAATGTATCCGGCCGAAACCGTATACTCAAGTAATTAGTCTGATTAAGTACTAATTAAATTATTAAATAGAAGTTGTTTAATCTAATAAAATTTTAGTGAATCAAATTGTATTCTGAAACATGCAGGTTGGAGACAAGAGTTAGGATGGTTGCCGAGCGAACCATAGGAACTGTCTCGGACAATGGAACGAAGCAATGAACGGAAATAAAGAGGTCGGCCTTGACATTTCTTTACAAAATTAATTAATGATAATAATTAGGTTAATTAAAAAGCTAATTAGTTTTAAAATTTAAACTTATAATTATAACGGTGATAATTGATGTATATGATTATCAGAGTTGGTCCAGACAAGGAGCGATGGAACAGTGGAAATGTACACTACATTATGGAACTAATTTAGACAATACTAGGGACATCTGGCCATACAGTTAAACTAAACGTTGTTTAATTTAACCGTGACTGAACCACTTCAGCGTTAATTGGAAACAAGGTGAGTTAAACTCACTCAGTACTTTCCACTTATATTTTATATAAGTCGGGTTTTTATTTTGTGTTCTATGATTGCTATTGTTTGACTGTTTGTAAAATATATATTCACATATCGATTAAACCGATGAAATTAAACGTTGTTTAGTTTCAGTGAAATACCAAATCGTTATTTTAACGATTGGAACCAATGGTGGTAACTTACCCTATTAGTCACATTTATAAAATAAATGTGTTCAATTATTTGGATTGTTGTGTTAATTGGTTGATGTTGAATAGTTGTTATTCACTGTTATAGAAATTATCAGTTAAATGGTTTAAAATGAAATAACATATGCAGGGAAGAATAGGTTGGAGGGATCCAACCTGATTCCTCAAATATATTAGATGTTATTGATATTTCATATTATCATCATATGAACTGTTCGGATTGAATGACTGATTTTATTTGTTGACCGTTGACCTGAAATTCAACATTTGATTTGTTTAAACCAATGGGTAATATTGGTTAAGTAATTGTCAGTATATGACCTATAAATCAATCGTTTTTATATATTGATTTACCGTAATGTAAATCGATAGAAGTGAAGTTATAAAATTTATTTTATAAATGGAAATAGTTTTTGAAATATATTATTTCGAATAAAAAGGAAATAAATATTTATTATTTATTATTTAAGTTTAAAATTAATTATTAATTGATTTTATTAATTAAATTCTGATGTAAATCAGATTTATAAGCAAGAGCGTAGGAAATTAACCCAACAGTTAAAGAGTCGAATAATTGTATTTATGAAAACAATTAAATGAAATTATTTAAATTAATTATATTATTAATTAATTTAAAGGAAGGAGTAATTGGAATCAGTTAATGAAATTAACTGTGTTTTGGGTTGACTAAGTCAACCGCTTTAAGTGAGAGTAGTCATTAATTAGTTTATTTTAAATTAATCAAAGAAAATGGTTTAACGAATATTGTTTTAATTTTAATAAGATTTTTAAATGGGAATTATTATTTACTTTAGTTATTAAAGAATTGACTATTTCTACAGTAGTTAATAATTGAAGTAAAATAATTATTTTTGACAATAATTAATTGAAATTCATATTAAAAATTAATCTGGTTTGAAATGGAACTGAATTGAATTGTGAAAAGAGTTATGAGTGGATTTTATATTTTAAACCCGAATTTGGATAACAAAATTATAAAAAGGAATTTTAAGCAAATACGATAGCTGAAATTAATTATTTACTTAATATTTAATTTAAGTAAAAGGAAATTGAAAATAAAGGGATTATATTAAAACCCTGTTATAGATACGAAATTTATAAAAGGATATGAGATGTTAAAAGTAAATATTAAATTAACATTATTTAATAATGAAAATAAGTAAAATGGGGATTTGAAATAAGATTTTCAAAGCGGAAAATTAGGTGAAAGGGATTAGACAAAGGGTTTGTTAAAAATGAATTTGATAAAGGAGTGAGTAATAGGATTTTTGTTACAAAATCCAAATTATAAAAAAATAGTTGTTTAAAGAAATAAAGGTTATAAGGTGATGTTTTAATAATAAATTACTTAGTTAATGAATTAAGGATAATGGCTATATACAAGAAGGAGATTTCAAAGCATGACAGGTTTGATAAAATCCTGTTTTAAATAAAATATTTAAATGTGTTTGTTTTGATATTATAATAAAATATCGATTTTGATTACAGCGCATTTCTATCTTAAGATAAGAACGTTGTTGATCTAGGTCTGAGAGGTAATTAAAATACCCCAACTAGAACGACTTCAGGATTATCTGAGATGATATTAGTTGCAATGGTAAAGAGGAGTAATAATTTATTATTTCCATTAGAGAAATAATAATGCGAAGTTATTTGCGAAAATTTGAAGAATATAACGTAAGATTTCCAAAGTAAAGGAAATTAAAGAGGTTTGAGAATATATATATAATGATGCTCCAAAGCTAAGGAAAATAATAAAGGAGTACGAAAATATAACGATGTTTTCAAGTTAAAAGGAAATAAAATGTTAAGTTTTGAAATGGGATTATTCTATAAGAATAAGCATTTATTATTGTTTCCAAGTAATGAAACAGTCGGAGTTTCGTAACATTGTTTTACGAATGATAAGTTAATTAATTTCCAATTGTAAACAATGAAGAATGATAGAGCAAATGTTTTAAATGGAAATCGAGTATAGTTATAAGATATTTTTCTAAGTATTAAGTTGAAATGGTCTTGAGAATCATTTGTATGTTAAAATAAGAAGTAAAATATAGAATTTTAGCCATCATATATATATAGATTGTTTTAACCATCAATCTTTTTGTACCAAAATCTGCCGTGTGCGAAGCACGTGCCTCGGTTTTTAATTAACTATTCGTTAATTATTTTTAATTAAAGAGGCCAAGTGATGCTGAATACTAAACTAGTGAACTCATTTTATTTTCATGATTGAATAACTGTTTATTTGGATAGTTAAATAACCGACTATCAAATCTGACCAATACGATTGTTGGTACGGAAAGACTGGGATCGAATTTATATTCGAAAACCATTCCAACCAATAAGTACATGAAGATATCAGAAGATGATCAAGATGGAGCATTGAAGACCGTGGATCTTCATAAATGGAAGAACTACTAATAATCTCTGGTTTAACAGCTGGAGATATACTGTGATTCGGTCATGGTTGGAATCTACAGATTGCAAGGACTACTCGCTACTGATCGTTGGGGTGATGCCTATATAGGATGTGGTAGGTGAGTACCTTCGGTTCATCCTATTTTTGGATGACTTGTATGGACGGATGTCTGACAAAGTTTTCCAAAGAATCACGTACGTTGATTTCTTCAAATGTATTTCTGTTGACAGCAGAGAAGACTGGACACCTTCTCTTAGCTAAATACGCAGAATATTTTTGTGGACGTCAATTAGTGATATTCAGCGGATCTGAAGAATTGACATTCAAAGTGAATGGTGACCAAATTTTCAGAAGAAAATTAAATTAAGTAGATAAAAAAATTTGACCTCTAGCCTCATCAACCGGGAAATGGTATAAAATCGGGTAGGTCGCATGGCTATGTGGGTCGCCCCCTCAAAAGGGTATATTCATTACCTGATATGGAGAAATCAAATGCCTTCGGTTGTCCCTTTTTATTTATGTATGTATGCTATCGGTTCGGTTGGCTGGCCCCCTACCGTGGTAATGATATATTCGGTACTCTGAAGTGAAGTGAGGGGCCGGTCATGTTTAGCCTGGGTTGCAAGATGTTCTTGTTGAACCCCAATGTATTCATCTCCAGAGGTACATTGTCGGAAGGTGGTCCCAACCTTGCCATAGTTGGAAATCCATTCTTCAATAAGAGCCCGCGGTTTTGATTGTATACTATGTATGTAGAGCGTGAGATGCAAGCGTTCTGCTAGCACTACCACAAAACCGGCATGTTGCTTCTGTTGTCTAACCCCTGTTGCTTCTGTTCAACAACAGAAGCAACTGCAGTCGAAGCAATAAGCCAAAATTTGTTGCTTCCGCTTGGGAACAGAAGCAAAGAATGTTTTTTTGCTTCGGTTTGTTACCCCTCTATTGCTTCTGTTCAACATCAGAAGCAAAAAAATAGTTTTTGCTTCGGTTTCTTACACCTCGTTGCTTCTGTTCAACATCAGAAGCAAATGAAGAAGACAAAAATAGATCCAAATTTGTTTCTTTTGGTATACAACAGAAGCAACAAAAATATCTTTTTTTGCTTCTGTTCCCAGCTGTAAAAGAAAAAAAGGGGTAGCAGGACCTTTTTTGTTGCTTCTATTGTGCTTACATCAAAAGTAAAAAAAACTACATTAAACAATAAAATATACCCCTTTCAAATCACTATAATTCTCAAACAAGAAATTGATATATATATATATATATATATCACAGATAATTATCTTTTGCAATTATATAGTCGGAACATATAACAATATAAATTGGACAATTAAATGTCACAATTTCATTAATCGTATTATAATTCACACACTTAAGAGCAACAACATAACAAAAAAAAAGTAATATTGTTAGTAATCCGGTCTTAACACAAGAAAACACCAAGTACAAACTTAGAACTACTACTTACTAATTATAAAATCACAGTTTTAGGATGATGTGCAGTTTTTTACAAAATACAACTCTCTGAGGGGAACGTAGTTTCTCATTGGTTTCTTCAAACATGTTGTTCTTTGATTATTGGCTACAATTGACATATTTCTGTATGCTTCAGCTGACTGCAAGTAGAAAAGTACAACAATGTTACAAATATGAATTGCTATGTTCAACGATCGGAAAGATTTGAAATCAATATTTTTGTATGCTTCAACTAACTATAAATGTTTATCATTTTTGCAGTGAAATCAACATTTTTGTAGTGAAATCAACATTGCATTTCCAGTAGGATTATAAGTGAGTTTGATTAATTGTGTGATCACCCAAAGTGTGACTTCCAAAGTGAACACCAAATCCTTGAAATTTGTCTAACCATAAATTGTTCACATAAACTGCATCAGTCTTACTACGAATAGAAAAATTAATATCACGTCTCTACTCTACATATGCAAACTACCAGAAAATCCAGGCTCAACCAAGTTAGAAATAATTTATTCACAAATTCTACTTCATCCAGTGAGCTATTAAATCTATCCTTAGATGATAAAATATCTCCTGAAATGATCCAAGGAAGACTAAAGTTAAAGGGATATCATATCACAAAATTTAACACTAACATACATGTTTAAATTAATCACGTGATTTTGTACACATATTATAGTTTCAAATTCTTAAAATTTTATGTCATATATACAGTTTCAGATTTAAGTTTCAAGCCTCTTCTGGCTTTAATGCAATTTTCTATTTTCTTAATTTTTTATGTACCCTCCCTTTTAAAATAACTATTAGTACAATATCATGTGCAAAATATATTACAAATGGCATATTCTTTCAAGGATAATGCTTAAACAACCGAAAACAAATGGTAGAAAAGTGCGGATCTGAAAATGAAGAACAGGAAATCATGATGAAAAAATAAGCCAAAGGCTGATACCACTATTGCAACAAATGACTTATCCAGTTGACCCAACATTTCCATTCTTTCAAATTTCCTTTGTAACATCATCTAAGAAAAGAAACTAAACCATTCAACATTTAGCCCAAAAATAATGATAATAAGAAAAAACTAAAGCAAATAATTGTGATGGTATTACAGTTATATCCATGTAGTATGGCAGTAGCAACTATGACACAAAGGTAATAAAACAATATGGTTTTTTATTACATTGTCTCAAGTCAGTAAGCAACAAATTTGACAACTTTTTTGTTGTGTAGGAATATCATCTGCTCTAAAATTTCAAGGAAACCCAAAAAGAAAGCTGATATTAGAAGTTAAAATGGATACACGTTGTCATAAATATTGGAAAACAAGAAACCATGATTCATACATGCTAGCAACAGCATATAAGCCTAGTTAATTTTCTATGTTTACAAAACATAGAAAACTATACAAAACTAAATTTAGGCTTGCAATGTTGTGCAAAATGCATGTTATATATTGGCTATGAAGAATATGGCAGACCTAACAATAGTAGAATTCATCTTTATGAATTAGGTTGTTATTATGAATCCATTTTTATTAAGTTTGAATCCCACAATAACAATTTTAGTTTCCTTGCATCGCATTGTTTTCACAGTTTGATTATGATTCAATAAAAAAATGCACATTTTCATAGTTTGACAAAGATTCAATATAAAAAGAAGGTTTGCACAGTTTTCACTATTTGAGTAAGATTCAATATAAAAGAATTTATTGCACGGTTTCCATTTGGATTTGCATTATTTTTGTTGCATTCCACTTATTTTTCATTTGCATTGTTCTTTTTTCGCATAGGATTTCTTTCATTCTTTCTTTCTTTTTTTTTCTTTTTTTTTGCACAGTTACAACTAAAAGAAGCATATAATGAAGCTATTTTTTGCACATTCCACTTAGGCATCATCGATTTGGTCGATCTTCATTATAGCTTTTGAATTCAAGTAACTAATTATTATACTCTACGAATCGACAATGATTCCTTAAACTGTTTGTACTAATTCAAGTGATCAATAAAGAAATTGCTTCACAATGGACGTAGGCTACAACTTCAAACCACTATATATATGTTGTTCTCTTTCTACTATGCATGTGTGATTACTTTCAATTTTTAGTTTATTCTTTACATTATTTCTCTACTTCTTTATTCTTAAGTGAAAGAGTTTTCAATAAACATTTTGTTATCCTACATTTGAACCAATCGATATTTCAATGGGTCTAAATCATAGAGTGATGAAGAAATGGATCACGATGTTTGAAAGTTATCGAGATTGAAGAGTACATGAATTTTGGTAGAGGGAAAGATAAATGAATCAATATCGGAACATATGGATCTATAACAAACCATATGAGTCCACATCAAAAAATTTGAATTATTTTCCACCATTAAATACTTAAGAAGAGTGCAAAAAGACAATACTAAGTGCCTTGGGTGCTACAATACTCATTACTTCTACTTCAACCATTTAAAAGGGCTCTAAGGGGGGTTATAGATTAGAGTCGCGCCTAGCTACATGAACCTTGGTACACCAAATATAAGTTAACCCATTCTAATCATCATCCAGAATAAACTCACAATATTGAATCTATTTTAATATGATGCAACTAAAAGAGATGAGAATAAACACACAATGAAGCATATACGACGACTACATCAAGTTCTGCATGATATAACTAGCCATATTATCTCGAACCTCGTCCATCTCTTGTTGACTATAAGAATCAACTTGTATAAAATTTTGCAATTAAAAGATATATTTTTTCAAAAAAAACCAATCATATATTACTTAATATAAAATATGAAGGGAAACGATAAAACTAAGAAAGTGATACCTCGTGTAACTCGATAATTTGATGGTGGTTTTTTATTATATCATACATATACCTCATCACATAATATGTACAATCCGTTGATCCTAGTTGTTGGGGACACCGTAGCAATATTTCACGAAAAATAAATTGTCAGTTTAAAATGGGTTTATATCCAAAACAACATACAAATTTATTATTATTAATTCTATGTTACAAAATAGATAACCTTAACCAACTTCCATTTCAAGGTATTCCCCCAACACTTGCCACCGTATGCTTTGTATGTTTTGAAGGCCCTGACATTCAACAAATGTTAAAACAAAAAGTAATACGGCAAAATAAAAATATACAATTCATTAACTCTTCATGTAGATTAGACACACTACTATATAATTAGTTTGATATTATCACTTATCCACCGAACCAAAAGGATATTAAAAAGAAAACAAATAAAACATACGTATTCACTTGTGGTTTGATTTCTAATTTGTGTTTGCGTTCGAATTGGGGATTCAAAACATAAACTTCGTTCTTTTCTAAACAGAAAACAATTAGTATATAGTGTTTCCTGCAATATAAGATTTGTAGATATTAAAATCAACCTCAAATTTGTAAAAGTTACTAAAATTTTGATATTCATACCCCTCGTAGTATGGGGCTAAGAGTAAATTCATAGATTGTGATGCACACCATGTGTTTGAGATATATGTATTTGTCGCATCTGGATACTTCTACACTTGGGAAAACTTCTGGGGACACATAAACCAAAGGGCCTTCACTTCGAGATTATTGCACATATGATTTAACCATCTACGCATTATGTAAAGATATGTTCTTTCCAAGGCATGCACACTGGGGAAAAAATTGAAAAAAAATATCAAAATAGATGTATGTTTATTATATGAATCTCATTGACGAGAGAACGATTGATTACCATAAGTGAACTACTTTAATATTCAGTATTAATCTTTACCTAAAGATAGTCATTATTTAGATGTTAGAATAATCTTTCTTAAGTTATATTTGAGGAGGTTAACTTTGTAAGAAAAATCTTAATTACTAATCTTTATCTTAAGTCTAGTAAAAAAAATTCACTAATATTTTGGGGACAAGTACAACTTGTTGTCGTATTACATTTCTAAATAAATTTATGTACAAAGATTATTTCTATTTTCTAGCATATTGTTGCAAAAAAAAAACATGGGAATGACATTAATTTTATGAACATGATAACATGGGAATGAACAAAATTGAAGATATATAATGCTAAATGTGATGTACAGAGAAGTAAAACATAATAAAATACATCAAGTATACTAATATGTGACAAAACAACCATTGTTAATGTATAAAAAGTTCAACATGTATCTATCGTAGTAAGCTTAACACATGACTAGAAAGTATCAACTATAAATAAAATGCTTAAAATGAATAAACATTTATCTTGATTGCTTATGCCATCTCAAAGTATTTTTTTTTCACTTTAAGATATTGGAAAAAGAGACTACATGTACTTTTCGTTAAATTACATCTAATGCGGCATTACATAGCTATAAATCCAGGTACTACATGATCTTAATCCTAAAGGTAATGTGAATAAAAATCATCAAATATCTCAAAAAAGTTGATTAGATATGTTAATTAGCTGTATATAAATATTTCAACACAAACTGCTTATATTGCTGCATTGAAAAATGAGCAAAACGTAGAAATCATGAGAAACATTGAAAAGTATTTGAAAGTATCATACCACAATCATGAGAGGACGGTCCAATCAATTCAAGCGATCAGTAAACCTACAACCAAATTTACAGAAGGATCCGTTCGTCAATCAAAATCATTAAATCAGTAAACTATATTATGAACAAATTAATCAACCATGTAAATATGAAAACAAAAAAGTCATGAGAAAATTAAGTACTGACTAAAACAAAAAAATAATGCAACCAATGACATTTAGGCATAGTATATTATTTCAGAAGTCCTTTACGTGATTCCAGTAATTCAGGGCAAGGTAAGAATCAGAAATCGCAATAATCAAAGAACTCGTAGCTCAGGGTTAGAAACCAGTGTAAAATCAATCATGGACGGCCTTATTAGGAATTGTGTAAGCTTAGAACGCATTAAGCAAACATTACATAGGTAAGGATGGATGTACACTTAAAACGCATAATTTGAGCAAACTTTTAATTGGTAAACTTTACTGCAAACTCATATTACAACTGTCTACTGTTAAAATACCCAACACGAATAATACTTAGAAATAGATCAAAAACAAGAAATTAATCACAAAACTCATACAACAAAATCAATTGGCAAAAAAAAAAGTAGGCATATAATAATCATACATTAGAATATATTTTTTCGATCTTAAAATAAGAGCACTTTCTTGCCAACTAAAATTTAGTTTTTGCCACTTTTGTGCACTAAACAGATTATTTAGCAATAAAGATCTCTTTAGTTATAGGAAAAAAATAAAATAAAAAATAGTAGAACTGAGCTTGGAATGTAAACTGATTTTCACATAGGATGCATGTTGATGCTGGAAGTTGAATAATTATCTAAATGAAAATCAAAATAAATGAGTTCATTATTACGCCCAAGCCCTTCTAGCGAAAGGAAAATGAAAGCATTCATCATAAACTATGTAGTTGTTACCTTTTCATTTTCTAAAGCATGCAAAGCCCAAATAACGCAACTGCAAGCATTAACAAAACCAAGTACAATAATTTCATTATTCACATAGGAGCCTAAAATTTTAAATAGAATCTATAGTGGCACCTTAAAAATGGAATAAAACACTTAATGTAAGTACACACAGACATGGCTTGTCGGATAAAACTCTTCGATGGGTGAACCATGTTTGCACTGTAGTAGGCATCAAGAAAGATCCATAAATAAAGTTATAAAAACAAGGGCAACGAAAACCTAAACAATTTCTGGAAAATCATTTATTAATTCATATTTTAAAAAATAAAATCATGCTGCTGGAACATAAATTTAAAAAAAAGTTACCATTTTCCATTAAATCGGTATTGTTAGAGCAACGATATATTATTTTTCCTTTCAAAGTATCTTTTTGAATATTTTTGTTTGATTCTAAAAAATATTTGTCAGAAATTATGATAGGCATTGATTGCATATGACCTAATGGAAAATTAAAATCCGATGCCATCCAATGTTCTGTGTTTTTCACGGTTCATTTTCCATTTTCATTAAAATTAAACACATATTACAATCAAATGCGTACCCCGTTCGTAAGAAAAAAACACAATTTTCATTTGCAAGCGTGTCACGCTCAAATGCTCTGTTACCATTCGTCAAAAACGCATCCTAAATCATCGGAAATATTAAAACGTTAATTCCAAGAGTTTATTTTTATTTTTATTTTGTTTACGTTAAGAATTTACTCATGAAGATGACCTTTATTCATGTAAGAATGTATATGTTGATTCAATTTCAAAATATCCTTACTTTTTCATTTTTCACGTACTCTTGAATATAAGATACAGGCTTTTACAAATTGAAACAGCTCATTGAATATTTATATTTGTGAAGTAATATTTACTACTTACTAAGTGGGTTCACAAGTCATTGCGGATCACGATCAAAGTCCTCAAGAAAAATAAATGGAAATGAAGTCAAGAGTAACTTCACATATACAAATTTTCAACGGACAAAAACCGACAATTAATATGTCATTTGTATTTATTACGTTGCTGACATTAGCATTTCTCTTTCATTATAAAAATACCAAACCAAGTCCAGGAAGTTATAGAACAGACCTGTACATTAAAGGGGTTATTTAATCTTTTTTTTACCCAACCAATTTATTGATTTTTTTTCAAACTTAGATGCCAAAAATAAAGAAAATCATAAATAATGAAAGAAGATACAGTTTCTATTGATATTCTATTTTATCAAACATTGGACTCTTTTAGATATTTCAGGAGTTTCAAGTTCTAAAGAAGAAAAATGAGAAGCAAGGGTAAAAAAGTGTTGAAACATAATGCGAGATTCAAGAAGAGCCTATGGTCCAATATGTGACTCTTATCCAAGAAATGATAAATGAATTGTACAAATCAGTACCAATGTCATAGCAATGTCTTTGAAAAAGAGGATGCGGATAAAACTAATTATGCTGCCATAAAAAAGTTCCTAAAATCAAATATATTTCTATTTTCTTGACATAAATAACGCACTTTAAAAATACAAATTAACTAAAAACATATCAATTATGATATAATTAAAACATTGCTTAAAAAATCTAATACATAGCATCAAACTTCTAAACTTACTTCTTTAATTCACTTTTTATTGTTATTTATTTTTTATTTATTTTAAACAAAACTTCTGAACATATTGCTTATGACTAAAAGCCAAAGGGGTTGATAGACCTTTCATGTTAAGGACCAGTTTCTCTATAGGTAATTTTTATTTGTATCCCATGTTTTATTCTGTTAATCCACATTTACTTTTTATTCAATATATCCACGCGTTATTATTCTATACATCCACCGGTGGATAAACTTACTAATTGTGAAAAGTTTATTTTTACTTGTAGTTTTTTTCACCAACTGCAATAGTAAACTAAATATGATTAAAACTTACTAATTGTGAAAAGTTTATTTTTACTTTTAGTTTTTTTCACCAATTGCAATAGTAAACTAAATATGATTATGAAATATAATAATAAAAACACTTAGCACACCTGCTTAAACAAATTTTCTACTGAAACTCCTGCATATTTTTGTATAACATGGTTCTGATCAGATCAGCATCAAGTTAAAAACAATCTTCGTGCCAAAGCAATATGGTGATAAATTTTAATTTTTGAAACAAGATTAAGAATACTTTCTTTCTTCTATACTTTGTTTTGGACCTGTAAAATATACATGCTATCATACATTATTAGAACAACAAGACTGCAATCAAACATGGTGACAAAGTTACACAAGTCACACCTATGTATTCACTCTTACCGAAAATGTAGTATGCTTTCAGTTAATTAAAGTAATGAAGGTTGACTATTTTTATCGTTATGTAACTTCAGTAGTCAATAAAATTATAATCGGGTTTAATTTGAGAATGAAATTCTTAAAAGAATAGAATTTGTATAAAGAGCATGACTACTAATGAATGCGGATTAACTAATTAATTTTTAATTAATTATTCATTCACATTAAATATAAAAATTGGGTGGATGAAGAGAATAATCATGTGGACGAGAATATAATTTACCTTCTCTATATTAGCAGTTCTCCACGAAGTAATCAAATGTACTTCAAATATAGAAATAGAGGACTCAGTGCGGCACAGTAGTGCCACAACATTGCCAAAACTAAGTTGTACATGAGAGGGATAGACATGTAGATTTTCTCAATATATTTGTTCAAGAAATCATACATATAATTAAAACATTCATGTAAGAAACTTATTCATATTAGCTTGAAATGTAGATATTAGCTTGAAACATATTAAAACTTATTCAACCTTTACCTTTCATATTATCATAAATTAAAACTTTCCATTAAATTTGTAATAGATTGCATGAACAATAATGCATAACTTAACTAAGAATAAGTATACACCTTTCAAAAAATTATCAACCTCATCACGAGCAGCTGCTTGGGTTGAAATAACTAACAGAACCACAGTGGAATTAAAACAAACAACTTATATGCATTATTGTTTTCAAGACTACAAAAATATATAAAAGATAATTAAAACCAGATGCCTCAAATCAACCAACTACGCTATTTAACTTGCCAAACAATATGTCAAGAAAACTCTTCGCTAAACTTTGCCAGTACATTATCGAGATGCAGACCAAAGCTCTCCTACTAGTACATTATCGAGAGTTCTAACTTTGCTTAAACGTATAACCAATTTTTAACTCTTCGCTAAACTCAAAACGCATAACATAAATTTACGGAATCACAAACAAGGGAATCTGTAAATCGGTTAATACCAGAGGCAATCCAAACTAGCGAATCGGTAAATCACGCAGATCCAAATTAGCGTTGAATTCACCCTTGACGCTGATGAAGATTCAATGTCGATAAATGATTTTTGTTGTTTGAAATTTACTTTGTCGATAAACAATTACTGTCAATAAAGTACGGTTTACTTTTTTTTCTTTGATAAAAGATACGCGCTAGATAGAAATTTAGGCGCGGTAGGGTTGTTTGTGGTGGGGAGATTTGGGCTTGTGGGCTGACTAGTATAATTAGCTTCCAATGCCCGGGAACCAGATGCAAATAAAATGAAATTGCTTCTGATGTGTAAGGATCGGAAGCAAAAAACTAAATTTGCTTCCTTCTTACTGCTTCGGTTTCTACAACAAAGGAAGCAAATTTTAATAGTTGGATTTTTTGCTGTTCTACTTGTACTAATTGCTTCTAATGTAATGATGGAACAAAAGAAAATAATATTATTTGCTTCTGTTGCAAGCATATCAGAAGCAAATGAGCGGAAGCAACAAGTGCTTTTTGTACTAGTGTAGATTGATATTTACTTGTATTTAGACACTATTATAATAGCAGAAAAGATATTGATTTCAAAAATGTTTTGGGTTATCGTAAGGTAAAAACCGTCCGTATTTATGTGTAGATTTAGTCTTACGATTATCCTTTTCTCGCAAAAGGATTTTGACTTTAAAATCAATTTGTGTGATACCTATAAGCTTAGTGTGCTTTTCTCACTCTGGCTCACCAGACTGACCCGTCGTTTGTAATGCTCAGGTTAGACCGAGGTGTACAGGTCCAGGTTATCGGATGCTGCGAAGTCTAGAGACGAGCTGGATGTGTCCAGACGGATGACATATGATTATTATTCCGCTGTGTTTTGTGTATATGAGGACAGGTTATTATAACTGTCCAAATGTGTGATGTACTCTGATGATTGTAAGTTTTATTTCAAGCTCTCAGTAAAACTTCATTTCTATATTATATTTTGTTCTGCTGCAATGTGAGACTCTATTTCTGATGTGCTTCTTCTTCTTCTTCTTCTTCTTCTTCTATTCTAATATTTCTTTCTTATCTCACACTCTAATTTCTTTCTAATAAATATCTGTATTTCTATATAAATTGAGTTGACGTGGGTTGATAAATGTCGGCAAACTATACTAAAAAGTGGGTCGTTACAGTTTACTAATTAATAGTAAAACATTAGAGTAAACTTGTATGGTATGGGGCGTACGGTTATTACTTATTCGATTATTGTTCGTAATGATATAACAATTCTTGAAGATTTTGACCTTGTAACAACCTAGCCTTTATGATCTTCAATCTTCGGCACCTTACAACATTGCTATACTTTCAAGTACCATGAAAGAAAAATTGTTCGGCTAAGATTAGACCAAAATACTAAATCGAGGCATCAACAAGATCTCACAATGGAATGCCAACGTACAATATACATTATATACATGAATAGAAACATAATAACAATATAAGAGATCACACTAGCAACGGGACGGTCGTCAAAAGAAAAGGATTTGAAACTATGAATCATCAAAGAACCTGTAGTACATCTCATAACGCACGGAATAAAATATAATAATAACATAACTTGACATAAAACAGGTGAGACAGTGCATAAGATGAAGACTAAACCATCATGGCAGCGGAATCCAAAATACAGCTTATGATCCAAACCATTATTACAACTTCAAAATATTGTCTCTAAAAAGGAAATAAAGAAGGTGCACTGCTAATGCCCAAAGCAGTGACCATCAACAACACAGGGAGAATATATGTAAATAGTATGTGGAAGCCTCCTACTCGTCTCCGGACAGCTACTCGTGCATCACCACCTAACCTGCCTCTAGTATGCTCGTTCAGGAGCACCTAGAGTAATAAGAAGAGACATAAAACTCTAGGTCAGAAAAAAGGCTGGTATGAGCGATAGTAGTAAAATAAAACAATAACAGGTATAAATAATAATACATGAACCTGGACCTACAACCAAAGAGTTAGCACAACAAGATGTACAGTACTTTAAGGTAACACTAACATAAAATGTAAAAATGGGAGTGTGCATGTCATGGTGATAGCAAACATCAAATATAGCAATCATCCTCACATCACTCACTCAGTGTGTAAAGCATACGATATCCACCACTTTGATCACCCAATCCTTTACTACGATCACTTTGCCCTTGGAAGCCATAATGACCCCATTGCACTGATCCATAGCCCATAATCTGTCTCTCCGTGGTGAACCAAAATTACGGATATCGATAACCCCTTTGCACACGTCCCGCAGTAAAGGCCACCTCTAAAAGTTAACTCATTGGTTCCCATCTGGATCCTGAGTAATAACTTCTCATTTGGGCTTCCTTTACATCTCGGGTTTCGGTTGAATTGGTTTTGACCTTCAGAAGAGTTCACAATTGTCGTCGCGTGGTAGAAGTACGAATCCGGTTTAGTTTGGAGTCATCATCTTGGATGAAGTGACAAAGTATAGGAAAGCTTGGATTCCCGCTCTCGGAATCCCACTCTCGAAATCCCATTCTCGCAATCCTGCTCTCGGGTTCCCACTCTCGGAATCCCGCTCTCGGAATCCCACTCTCGGAATCCCGCTTTTGCAATCCCATTCTCGGAATCCCTCTCTCGAAATCTCACTCTTGAAATCCCGCTCTCGGAATCACACTCTCGGAATCGTCAGCATACCCACCTCAGGAGTCCTGGGTGGTTCGTGACCACCTGGTCAAGGCGGTTCGTGAGAACCCCCTTCGGGAATTCTGGGCGGTTCGTGACCACCTGGTCAAGGCAGTTCGTGAGGCACCCCCTTCAGGAATTCTGGGCGGTTCGTGACCACCTACTCAAGGCGGTTCGTGAGTCACCCCTTCAGGAATTCTGGGCGGTTCGTGACCACCTGGTCAAGGCGGTTCGTGAGGCACCCTGAGACGACCCGAACTTCCCCGTGAAGGAAAGCCCGAATTGCCTAGAGAACACGACGAATCAGAACACAAACAGAAGAACAATTCATTGCTTATTACAACAATTTCATCAGAATACAAGAATATACAGAGTATTAATTACATATTACACATTTACTAAATATCAGAGATTTACAAATTACAATGCAGCGGAAAATAATACAAAACACAACTGAAAGGAATATACGGATACAGAGCTTTCCGAATATTATTCCAGCTGTAAACCAGGATCCTGCGAATATAAATCTGCAAAACCAAAAATACAAGTTGCCCATGTGGAACTAGGGGCACCCAGAGTTTAGGTTAAAACAATAAACTCTAGGTCAGTCATGTGACTGGTGTGAGAACTAAAATAGTTATTTAAAATTTTACTTCAAAATCAAATATATCAAGGGACCACGCGGTATAACACGGAACGTGTTTCCTCCCAAGAATACCAGTGCATATAACAAAACAACGCAATGCTTTTTGGAAAAATGAAGCTATTATAAGACACATGTCCTATCACACAATGCAACGCAAGCCGAGGGATAGGGTTTTCCCTTATAATAGCCAAACATGCTTGGTACGTTAAAACAAATCATTTGATATTATTATAAGTGCATAGTGTATAAAACAACTTCAAATATAAATGTATCAATCCTAGACGACATGGGTACCATATATCATGTCGCCAATACTAGGCTCTACAATCAAAACCGCAAAATGTCGTATTGGAAGTTGGATTTCCATCTATGAACCAAGGAAAGGGATCATCCTTACCACTTCGAAACGCTCTAGCCCGCCCCTCAGGCAAGCGCGCAGGCAAGCCTTAGATCGTCAGGGCGGTTCCACACGGAGTGGATTAAAATGCCTGAACAATGTGTTTTCCCGCCCTATGGGACGTAAACTGGTCATATCCCGACCAAACTATCGGCCTCGGAATGACCGATATAACCGAGGCGCCTCGCTATCCATCATCCACATAAGTAAAATGCTCGGGCTAGTAAAACGCTGACACCACTCCTAGCTAGAAAGAAACGCATGTCCTCCCTGAAGTCTTCTCCCATTTCTAGTTCACACCGGGGTGTGAGGCTCGCGAATCAACGCTACACAAAGCTATGCTATATCAAAGCCATGCTTTGATCATCAACCATAAGACTCTGCTTTTCAACAGAAGCCTTGATCATTTGCATCTTAGCATGCCACACAGGCAATTCACGCTATGCAACCGATGTCTATCAATCACACAGAATGAAATCCGATGTCAGACACACATCCACTTACAAGTTCGTTCTAGGTCTGAACGAAACCAGAGGCATCTTATTCCTCCCCCATATGTCCAATACAGGGGAGAGGCCCTCGCATATCCGTCGATCTCCAAGTACGTCTGGACGATCACCACTTATTACCTTGCCTTGGGTGTACAATCCAATCAAGACATCAGTAATCATCCAAACGATGTGAAGACCTCCGGTCTTCAATCACCGTCTCCATCCTCGACACATCTTCGAATTAGTTATTCAGAATGGGATAAACCCAGTCTTTCCGAATAACTCGCGTATATAATAAACAAGTGCTATAAAAACACAACATACGCCTCATTCCAATTCAGAATATTCTTTCGTTCAAGTATTCTTAAACTTTGGGAAAGGTTCCCATTAATTTTACCAAAGATAATTTCTTTAAATTTATTCTTTAATCTTTCTTTGGATATCATTTCAATCTAATTAAAGATGCATTAAAACTCCACTTGGTTTCAATCTTCCCAAAAATCAATATTTACAATTGTTTAACTTGGGAAATCATATACTGTCTTTAACTGGGTTAAAGAACCAATGTCATTAAAACACGGTTCACGATAAACCCAAAATCACATTCAACTCCATCCGCCTTTAACCGTAAATTAGCAAGTGAACAATTTCCTAAGTATTAACCCTGAAGGCTGAAACCAACATCAGATCAATACCTAAAAAACCATTCAGTTTAACTAATCTCCAGTTAGTTTCTGATTGTCTTAACTCCGTGTGGTCTAAGAACAGTATTATTAAAGATACCATTCACGACAACCCACAATCTCATTCCATTAACAATGGAATCTTCATGGAAAACAAATCGATATAAACTTCCATATCCAACCGATAATATAAATGGAATAACGACAAGGCCTTTTAAATTCTATATATATTAACCGTCTTCCTCTACAGGAGCTTACTTCGATTATTACCAAATCGAATTCAATTCAATTCCAATTTAATATGTTAAATTGGAAAACTTTACTTTGGAAAATCTCCTTTAAATCTTAACAAAAAAATTATAAATTTCAAATCCCATTTCACTGTAAATCGGGTTAAAGAACGAATGTCGCTAAATCACGGTTCACAACAAACCCAATCCACATTCCGTCAGTCTCTAACCGTAAATTAGTAAGAGAGCAATTCCCTAAGTGTTAACCCCGAAGGGCGAAATCAACATCAGATCAATACTCAGGAAACCATTCAACTTAACTAATCTCCAGTCAGTTTCTAATTTTCTTAACTCCACTGGTGTTAAGAACAGTATTATTGAAGATACCATTCACGACAAACCCAAAATATCATTTTGATATTAAATACAAGGCTCTGAATAGAAAATATATCGGCTTATATTCAATATCAAATTCAGAAATCAACAAATATCGTATTGGAAAAACGATATATCTATATCTTCCAAATTCCTCCACAATATCCGTATAATTACGGAATCTAATATCAAAATATTCCGAAGATAATTTCGATTTAAATCCATTCCAATTCATATATTGGAAATCCTGGATATTTTTAAAACCATTTCAAATCCAATTTATTTATTTAAAAATATTGGATTTTTAATTCTAGTTCAAAACTAGTTCATTTCGACAAAAATATATTTTTATCTTTTCAAATATGGAATTTTTCATCCCAATTCTTTCCAAATCATTTGTTATGATTTTACACAAATTATTGATATTTTTAATAATTTTATCAAGGCCCGTACAGTCGATTTCCATCAACGGCCATCGAACTGCACTTACAGCGACCTTTTCCAAATTTGATTTGGACATAAATCCAACCATTAGATTTCAAATCCCTTGTATTCATTAGAAATATCTTTTCGATACAAACCCAACGGTTCTGATCTTAGGAGAATCCGACGGTCGGATCTCCCGTAATGTCCATTCAAAGTCAATGGTAGAAACTCGCGAATTGCCGCAGCGCGGCACGTTCTATTCAGGCCATTGTATATATATATAATATATATATATATATATATTATATTTCGTCGATTTCCTTTTAAAACGTATTTTATAAATCGTTTTGGATTCGTTTTCAAAACGATTTCAACTTCATATTCAATTTCAAATCTAAATTGAATATTCCATATCATCGATATATAAATGATAATATTTTCAAAACATTATATTTTGAAACCAATTCTTTTTTATATTCATTATAAAAATAAATAAAATCGATATAAATATCGTTCGCATTCAAATGGCGTCAATCTAATCAACACGGCTTTATAAATTTAAATATATTCGTGTCCATCCCAAATCGGGCATCAAAATCATATTTTGATTCTTTTCTAAATATTATTTGAAAATATTCGTTATTTTAAAATAATCGTTATTTTAAAATAGTCATTCTATCTGAACTGGAATCGGACACAGTCAATTACCATATAATATTGATTATATGGATTTCATACAACACATGTATATAACATCAATAATAAACAGTCAACCATCATCCAGAGTGCATTTTATACTGCATAAGCATTAAATATAAATATTTAACGCTTACAACAGCCTGCCAATCCATCGATCGACATACAGCTAATTATCGGGACTAGTGTATGTCATATATTATCCCAATACTTGTGTGGGGTTTCAAACAATCAAACACGGGTTTTATTTGTGCAGTTGGGCGATGTGTAAAATTTATCGTCCCAATAAATATCAGTCAAATGTGTGTACATAAATGAATCGTCTGATTTGTTTATGAATATTCATTTTATTCCATTCCACATTACACAATCAATTTTCACAACACAAACAAACAAGCATACAAGTCGTCCATGGTCTGTGGACGACGGGTGTCGGGTGCTACTAAGCACCGTCTGCATCCTACTATACATTTTAACTAGAAAATAAAATTCAAAGTGAGAAGTTCTCACCTTTGGGATCCACTCCGCCGTGCTTTAACGAACCATGGTTTGGATTCTATTCAAAATTCCAACGCAATCTTTTTCACGCTGTTCATAGATAAAAATCACATTTTTATTGCTTCATTCCAATAAATAAAAATCATATTTTTATTTCTACTCCATATATTTTTACAATGCTTCTTTCATCATAAAAATTATATTTTTATATTTCTACTTCTTATATAAAGATCGAATTTTTATTTCGTTTCATATATAATAAAAATCAAATTTTTATCTTAATGATATCAATATAAAGATCGTATCTTTATCAGAATGAAAACATTATAAAAATCGTATTTTTATCTATAAAGATCACATTTTTATAATTCTTCCTACAGGATAAAAATTGTATTTTTATCGCCTTTCTACATATATAAAAATCGAATCTTTATATTATTACATACATACGATAAAATTTATATTTTTATCTAACTAAAAATAACATTTTCATATCGTTATTCATATTATGAAAATCATATTTTTTTATTTCTTCTTCCATATAAAAATCGTATTTTTATAACTTTTACAATATAAAATCATATTTTTATAACTTTAAACTGAGAATAAATTCACCTCTTTATACATATAGATCGCATATTTTTTTCAAAGATTGTTACCTCTAAAAACTGAAAAGAAAATAAAAATAAATGTAAACAAATAGAAACTCACCTTATTTCGATTTCTATTTCGTCTACAGAGGAGGGGACTGCACCTGCGGCGTCAAAGGTCGAGGAAGGTGGGTGGAGGCCGCGACAGGCGGTGTTGGGTCGGTGGCGGGCCATAGGGGCGGCGGTGGGCGGTTCTTCGCGGAGCTAGGGTCTGGGGGTTTTACAGTTGAGAGGGGAGGCGGGCAGATCAGAGGAGGGAGGTGGTGGCGCGATCGCCTGCATCAGGCAGCGCAGCGCCAGGAGCGGCGGCGGCTCCCTCCTCCATTGCGCCCTCTTTTCCTTTTTTATTTTATTTGAGAAAGTGAAAGGGGGGGGGGATGAGAGAGGGTATAGAGATAATATATATATATATATATATATTTAATTTTCAAAAAGCAACCTTTTATTTCGAACTCTAAATCGAACCCACCGACTGTCGTCCCTAGCTAATTACCCCAATTCCGAACACAATGGGATATGTATCATAGGCTAATTCGATTATTTCGATCAGTTTTCATCAAAATCAAAATATAAATCTATATAATGAATTTGAACGCACGTTTCAATTTTCTGGGGTCACAAACGAACTCTAAAAATTCCCAAAAAATATTTTCTAGCCTTGTATTGAAGATACGGTTCTAACAAAACTAATTTCATCAAATTTGGAGATCATTTGAAAAATGGCCATTTTCTGGTCGATCTAAATTGACTGAAACTGACAAAACAAGTTTTACTGTGCCACACTCACATATTGACTTCAAATGTTATGAATTTTGGAATCTAGCAATAACTTGACATTCCGGATCCAAAAAAAAGTGGTTTCGTCGAAAACGGAGGTCGTTTGCAAAATTCCATTTTAAGGGCCAAAATTCCATAGCGATTATTCTGAATTTTCAACTGGGCTTAACTTTTTATCCCCGCTATGAAATTTTGATTTTTCGGATTCGTTGGAAAGATATTTTCAATTAGATCCTAATATTTTTTGTTTCGCTAAAATCCGGTTTATTTTGAATCATGTACATTCATTTGAAATCGAAATTTCAAACTACCGCGCCATTTTCAATTCCTTTTATAATTAAAATAAATATTTATATTCTAACGTCGATTTAAATAAATATATACACTCCAATTCTATTCAAAATAAATTTCTCATCATCATTATTTAAAATAATTCATTTTAAATATTAAAAATTCATTAAAATTGCCAAAATAAAAATTTTAAATTGGTTCAGATTTTTTGGGTTGTTACACACCCCCTTCAAGAATTCTGGGCGGTTCGTGACCACCTAGTCAAGGCGGTTCGTGACCACCCCCCGGCTACCATCAGGAATTCTGCAGTTTTTCCAACAAGCTAATTTCGCCAAACAACGACGTTTTCAACCATTCTAACCTTACTATGAAGTCACAAAACTTACCCAATAACAGTAGTAACATGTAGAATCAACCAAAAACACCAAAATATCAATCACATGAAATATTTTAGATCAAACATACCCAAAAAATATTATTTTCTCCTTAATCTCCTTAAGCATGTTTTAACTATAAGATTAGCAAACTTAATCCAAATTAACCCAAATTTTCATCACATAAAATAATATTTTAGAATTTCTAAATATTTTTCCAAATTTTTATGATGTATAATTTCGCTAATTATCACGAATCACCCATAATTAGCCGTAATTAGTGAATAAAAGTGCAAATCACTCACCTTAGCCACAAATAATTTATAGATCTGAAGTCTCCACTGATTTGGGTCGAATTTCTATGCAACACAGCAGATCCAACTCTGATTTGATGTTATTTTGACTTGATTCGATGTTGATTAGCTTAATATTGGATTAGAAAGTGATTAAGGGGTAGTTTAGAAGGTAGAAGCCATTGTTAGGGTTGAAGAGAGGTAAGTGGCGGCTGTAAAAATGACAATGAAAGGTTTCCCTAACCCTTTTCAGCCCTTATATAACCCTAATCCCGAAATCCCCAATGGGCTTAGCTGTTAATTACCCAATTAAGCCCAATTAAGCTGTTTTTCACCTTCCAAACCTTATTTCAGCCATATCTCCCAAACGTTAGGTCCGTTTGATTAATATGACCACTCTACGGAAAGTTAAACCATCATCCGAATCCAATGGAAGTGGTTTTAGGTAAAAACTCCTTACCAATCAAAAGTTATAAGCGAAACAATATTCGCTAGGGGCAAAATGGACATTTAAAATTCGGAAAAAATCATGAACATGGGAAATTACCCCAATAGTCGTTTCCGAAAGTTACACGACCCTACGATTTTGTTAGAAAATGAAATAAATATTCTACGATCCTTTGATGCGTAGAATGCGGGTCGTTACACTCTCCCCCCTTAAGAAAACAAAGGGTCCGGCATGCCTACCAACCATTTGCACCTATCAAACATACATAATAAACAAAACAAACCTATCCTAGCATGCGGAATAACTATATCGTAATTAAAATCTTACCAGGTAAAAAGCTCTAGATATGACTTCCTTATATTCTTCTCGGTTTCCCAAGTACAGTCTTTCTCATTATCACACCATCAATATTCATCTCTTCCTTGGAGATGATTTCTATTAGGTTAGGATCGTCCCTCAGACTAGAACCAATCCGCTCAATCAAAGTCAGTCTAATCGTCAAACTTGCTAACATCTCTGGACTCAATCCATACTTAGGTCTAACATCATTTCCCGCGATATACTCCAGTTGCTTCCATTCAAGAAACATAACATCTAAACTGGCATGTCTCCTACTCAATGCATCAGCTATCGCACCTAGTCCGGTAGCATATGTATCCGTGTATAACGTCATCTCTTCATTTCCCATCGCCAGAATCCTACAGGTGATAGTCTACTCAAGAGAAGAAAATAGGAACAACCATAGTATCCATAAAACAATTCCTATCTATCACCTGCTAAAGACATGAATACGTTGATACCTGTATGACTGGTCCAACCAATATCAAGGGCCAATGGAAGCTCCGGCTCCAAATGGACTACCGCACGTCCAACGTACGTTTATCCTCCAAGGATAACTAGATCACATCCAATAGATACAAGGTAAATGGGCATCCCCAGATATCCCTGCTTCGAGTCCGCCTAGAACACTCTAAACTATCGACGATTCCTTGGCACCTCATCAGAAGAGCTATACACAAATCCATCTTCAACTCGAGTCCAACCCAAGTCAATCCATTATCTTGCATCCTTCTCGAGTCCCACTCGAGTCATCTCATAGCCCTATAGAGTCCAACTCGGGCTGTCCACATCATTAGACAGTCTTATCTTGTCACGGCTGCCCATCACTCCTCGAGTGAACCAAGACATCATTCAATGGAATTCACAACAACTACTTATTTCTCACACAAACCATCCTAGTCGAACTCGACAATCCCCAAGCACAAGCCCCAAAGGCCTAAACCAATATCAAACAAGTACTTAAGGAACATCTCCTCCGAATCCAGACAATCTACGTGAGATGATAGGAACAAAACAACCAAGCACTCAAGCACTCATAACTAACTCTGGCCATCCTCGCAAATCCTGCTTCGAAACTATTGTTAATCGCATGACGACCCATGTCATATGTCAAGGGTAAATAGCGACCCTGACTCTAGCCAGACTACTGTACGTCCAACGTACATTTGCTTCCCAGGGACTACTAGAACTTACGACAACAATAATCTCTCTATAACTCTTATCGGCATTGCCGATGACTATCCACAAACTCAGACCCAGTCTCGAGTATCCATTTCCCACAAACTCAAGCCCAACATGAGTCGTCTCCCAACTCGTTGCATCTCCAAGATTAACGAACAATCATTGTTTACGAGTTCAAGTCCAACTTGAATCGCCCTAACCTTCTTTGCATCCATACGATCAACGTACACATCTTATCACTTCGAGATTTCCCCATTGAATTTACTCCGAAGTTATTACCATCCTTGAACCAAAGAGAACATTAATCATAAAGTCCTAAACAATCCACAGCAATCACTCATTTACTACGGAATACCACAATGCTCATGCTATTCACCACAACGTTTAAAAATGCTTCCAAAGGCCCTTCCTTCACGAGCTATGGCCGACCCGAATCTCTTTGTTCCCTTAGTTCTAGTTATTATTGCCATCACTAGGTAGATACCCAATACCACCCTATACCCATGGAGTCGGCTTCCAGACTAATGCCAAACCCAGTAAAGCCCATAACAAAGCAATCACAAGCAACATACATCCATGAATCGATAAGCCTAAATCAAGACAAATCATACTAAGGCTAGTCGAACCACCAATCGAGTTCGTCACAACTAAAGGTCTATCGATAATCTCGAGTTCCAATTCCAACCTATCTACAAGGTCACTAGATATGAAGGAATGGGAAGCCCCGGTATCAAACAATACTCGAAGAGGAACATCATAAATAGAAAGCATACCTTGAATGATGACACCCTTTCCCTTCTGCGCCGCAGTTGGGTCATTGGACGAAGAAGGAACAGTGTTGATAGCATATGCTTTCGCGATCTGCTTATCTTTAGGAGGTTGTAGACATTTATCCTTGTGATGTGCCGCTTGTCCATAATTGAAGCACTTCCTTTCCCCAGGATTTTCCCGACAATCTCTCGCATGGTGGACCTTCTTGCCACAACTAAAGCACTCGCCATCTTTCTTATTCTTCTTTTTCTAACCATACATGGTTTGGTCTTGTTTCCTCTTATTCTAGGAATTATTCTTGCCTCCACCGCTTGCATGCGGCTTTGGCTCCTCTGCAGATGTAATAGTAACCTCGGTCTTCGACTTAGGGTAAAGGCTCTCAGATCTCGTTGTCTTTCCCACAATAGATTCGAAAGTCTCATCGATATGGTTTACGATTTTCTCCCCCAAGTACTCATCTAGGCCAGTTATGAACTTCTCGTTCTTCTTTTCGACCGTATCGATAAGGGACAGTCCATACTTCGATAAGGTATCAAATTCAACAATATACTCCGAGACTGCCCTACCATTATGCTTAAGCTCCAAAATTTTCCTAAACAATTCTGATTTCTGAGCAGTTGGAATAAACTTATCACTGAATCGGGCCTTAAACTGATTCCAAGTAACTTGATCCTCAGGAGTAGCTGCTTTAATAGCATTCCACCAATTCATCGCCTGTCCTTGAAGCTGATGCGATGCCAGCTTTCTTTTCATCGCATCGTCGATTCACAAATCCTCGAAGATGCGCTCACAACTATCAAACCAATCTTGAACCTGTGTAGCCGATTCCGTTCCATGGATCGGCTTCCCACCAAGACTAGTATAATCCTTGCATAGCTTGGCGAAATCATCTCTAGGCGCCTGCACCGCTGCACCACAACCGTTAGTAGCATTAGGAACTACTCCCCGAGCGTCCCTAAGCATCTCTCGCATGAAAGTAGCAAACATCGTCCTTATATCAGGAACATTCCCATTGTTAGCCCCTGAACCCGTACTTGCTTGTATATTGGCTCATCGTTCAACCTGCAAAGAGAAAACGATTAACTATCTCCTTTATTGTGCCAGCGCAGTGCGACTTCATCCTTAGATATACTAATAGGATATAAATAGTTTTTGAAAACCAAAATATCACAAATACGTGCTATTATTTACGTATATTATCTCTCCCTGATGTCTTCCCCTACGTTAACTACGCAACCTAGGCTCTGATACCAAGTGTGACAGCCCGCCCCAGACCAGCCGACATTTCCCCGAAATACGCTATGCCAATGCCCGACTAGCACGGGACGGTCATCAAAAGAAAAGGATTTGAAAATATGAATCATCAGCAAACCTGTAGTTGTAACGACCCGCCTTTTTGCCCGGTTCTCGCCGGTAATTAAACCAACTTAAACCATTTAGAAAGACGAACTGTTATGGGTACATACATACATTGAACAAAATCACAAAACTTTTCATTGCTCAAAACAATAGTACATCAGAGTTACATGAATATCAGAGTTACGACATAAACATATAGTGGAAGAAAAATATAAATATACTCTCAGCGGAAGAAAAGAAAACAGCGGAAGCTTCAACCCTAGCAAGGACTCCAACTCAGAAAATGCTCCGAACTTCGCTCCAACGAAACATAACTGCAAAACTAAACTACTAGCTGCCCGTGTGAAAATTTATAGGCACCCAGAGTTTAGGAAGGAACAATAAACTCCAGGTCAGTCATGGGACTGGTTTGAGAACAAAAAACATTTGCCTTAAGGTTTTTTTTAAAGTTGGGAATTTCACCGGACCACACCGCTAACGCAGAACGAGTTTACTCCATGTGAATGCCCGTGCATATGAATACGCCATGACTTTCGAAAAATGAAGCTATCATAAGCATGTCCCACATCACACAATGCAAGCGCACACCAGATGGCGAGTTTTATCTTTTGATAACCAAACATGCTTTCATACGTGAAAATCCTCTTTTCATATTATATATATAGAGCGGAAAACCATTTCGCAAATAAATGTATTAATCCTAGATGGCATAATACCCGTAATATTATGTCGCCATATATTTATATATATATATATATATACACAAATCAAAACCGTATGGCTTGTATTGGAGATTGGGTTTCCAACTTGATGATTCCTGGCACGAAAGATCAATCAAGGATACAAAGCGAAGTGCCTCACGGCTTTTTCGTCCATCACGGACACCAACTACAAATCGCAGGACGATCAACGGGTTTCAACCAGACACAGCCCCCCGAACATACCCAATTTCCCCAAGTTCATAAGTGGTTTCCCACTGCTGCAGCTTCATCATCAATTCATATAAAAGTATACAACCTAACCGCCAGTTTCTCATCAATCCGGGGTGTGAGGTATGTCGATGTCATGTCATACAAAGCATGCCTAGATGAGCAGTGCCCTGATCATACAAGCTCATTTCATATTTTAGGTATGTCACATTGTCCATTCACAACATGACCATTGATTTCCATCCGTACATAACCACTTCGAGCTCGTACGTCACAAACCAGATACATATCAACATAAATCAGTGTTATGTCGTTAATTACAATGTCAGACACACCATCCATACTAGTCCGTCGTGGGTCTGAACGGAACAAAATCCGAAAGTTCTCCCAACACATTCGGACTTCCTGCCACTCCGGTAATAGGGGCATCTCTCTATTGTAGCTATTCAGTAAAGAAACCAATCCGCGGACAGTCTGTTCGATTGTGAAGAACCACGGTCTTCATTCGTCGATTCCGAGTCTTGAATTTGCTTCACGCGTCGTATTATTACTTGGAATGGTTTCTGACTTAAATCCGATCCCGGTCTTTCCAAATAATAAGCGTGTTCTTAAATCGATAGTCATGGATCATACGGGCCTTTCAATCCAATCTCCTTCCAATCATTTCAATTCGTTTACAATGTCAAGGATGGATTTGTCATAATTTCTTTCATCATTTAACTTTTCTTTGAAATCAAATATTCGATTTACTAACCTTTATTCCAAATAAAAACCTTCGATCCTTATACTCAAAACAAAATCCTTCCATTCCTTCAGTCTTTAAGTTTATCGAATCTTTATTTGCATTGGAATTTCATTAACGATAATTCAAACAATTTATATTCAAACATAAGTTGATATAGTTAATTCAACTTATATTCGATATAAATTCACAACTCAACAAGCACTATCAGAACCTTGGTGTAAATATTTTTCTAGTGTTTTTGATAGTATTTGTTTAACCTTGGAATTACATATCGGATATCCATCACAAACTCCATCCAACTCATTTCCTTTTAAATTCTAATGCTTAGAATTAATAAATAATTCAAAGATCAATTATTTATAATCCTTCCGAACCATTTTACAATCCCTTTTTAACAATTAAAAATAATGGTTCATGATTATGAAGTTTCAAAACCCATTTGTCTTTAGAAAAGTGGGTAATAACGTTTGAACGTTACTAAAAGCGCTGCAATAGTCATTTATTCAAATAGATTCCAAATCAATTCAAAAATTCAAATAGCTCACTTCTGGTAACTTCAAGTCAATAAAGTAATATTTTTCATAAATTCTCTCAACTTTAAACTTGTTTGATTTGGATTTCCATTATGGTCGCCGAACTGCACGTACAACGACCTTTTCCAAATTTGTTTTGAACATAACTTGAAAATCGTATGCTGAAATTTAAAATTTTCTTTTCTATTCAAAAACTGTTAATATTTAAAAATCAACGCTTCTTGTTTCAAGTCAAACCGATTTCGAACGATCAAGTTATAATCGTTCGAAAAATTAAATCGATATTTACGAACTGTCGCGTTGCAATGCGTTATAAACGATTTAAATATAATTCCTTCAAATCCCTTTGAATTTAAATTTAAAACTTTATAACGACTTAATTTCAAAACCGATTTTTAAGTTAAATCAAATATCATTTCCAATCTTAATTTAAATTTAAATAAGTTGTTAACCATCGGAATTCAAAAACCCTTTAATTTAAATTTTAAACTTCAAAATTTTTAAACTTCACAAGTGGTCCTTACATGACATTTATTAATTTAATTCAAATTGGTTTTTCTAAGTTTTAAAACAACTTCAAATTCAAATTCAAATTATATTTGAATTAACCATTTCATCCGTCGGACCAGTTAGGGATAGCCAGGAAGAGTAGGAAACTGGATTTCCAAACCCAAGCCTAGACACCATCCTTTCTGTCATCCTAGAACAGTCCGGTATAGAATATTATATTTAAATTCCAAATTTCTTTTGAATTAACGGCTTAAAATAATGTTTAATATTTGAAAATCCATTCTCATTCATATGGAAGAGAAATTGAATCGAACATCTGTATAATTCCACAACCATGGTGTTGAGTGTGCATCATGCAAACATAATAAATCAACCATGTAAGTCGAATGATCATACACTATAATCATCACCAATAACAAACAATTCATCTATGCATAAGCGTTACAGTCAATAACGCTTTTCAGTGTTCAGTGTCATTTAATTTACATGCACATCCATTAACACAATAACATCCATGTCCAAACAATTATCATAAATCATCACATCATATTTCAATCACTACTAATTAAAGTAAAATGATTAAATTAATTTTTATCACCGAGATAGCTCCAACATTTTCATTGTCTAGACGAACAAGCCACTGAAAACCGCTATTGTCACTTATACTGCTTTCAATCCCATTCCATTAGTATCCGATGATTTTCTGCTAATTATATATTTGGAATTTGAATTAATAACAACATCTTTTGGTATATATTGTCATACATATAAGGACCCCTACATTTTATTTTCCCATATTTTATTCTTTAACAAATATTACCAAACATATATATAATCGGATCCCATTTTCTGATATGAATCTAACGGACCCAACGGTGTGAAAAACCGAGTTAAATCGAATGAGATATAAGCTGATAAAGTTTACACTAAAATTAACTTAAACAAGCAAAAGAATTATACCCCATACTAAAGAAGGCCCAGCCCACTTAAAAGAATGCACCGATCCAAGCCCAACAGCGACCCATTCTTCTTCTCCTCCAAATTCTTGCGTGAAAAACTCCTGAACCCATCACTTCCGTGCATTTTGGTGCACATGCACACTTTGATTTCTCGACCATTTCACAAATCGACGTCACCACCCGATCTCTCTTAGCACCCTCGTTCGACCGCACCTACTCGCCGAGCTCCAGCCTCCATGCTTCGAAATCCGACATTTTTTTTCTTCGAGACCTGTAGCCGAACAAATCGCGTGATCACCAATGTCGCACTCTCCAAAAGCCACCAAACATCACCAGATTTTTGCGCCATCGAAGCACTCTCCATCCTCGTCACCAAGGCAATCTCCATTTCTCCTATCATTGCTTGATTCTTCGATTATCCTTAAACCTAATTTCGACCAACCCAAATCATCGATACAGAATCGAACCAGATTCGGACAAAAATACTACATTCCTGGCTGATCGCAACGGCGTGATTTAATTCGAAGCGGATAGGGAGATTTAATTTTTCGAAGTTTCCTTCACAAAGATTTCATTTTACTGTAAATCTGAAATCTCTCTTTCAGTTGTTGATGAAATCAGGATCCGTTAATCTCTAAAAATCTGAATCGGTGATTTGAACATCTTTTAGGTTTTCATTTTGGCTAGAAGTGAAAGGATTAGGAGTTATTGATTTTTTTTTTAAATGAAGAGGAGATGGCTTTTTTTCTTTTACTGTAAAAGTGAAAATGAGCGAGAACCGAGGAAGAGAAAGAAGAGGGTCGTGAGATTTTCAGCTGTAGCTTGCTCAGTAAAAGAAAACATCTTTTTGTATATAAATTTAAAAAGTAATTTAATTATTTAATTAGTGGACTTTTGTCTCTCATCTCAAAACTCAATGACATGCATTATGACAACAAGGAGGATACCTAATATTGTTTTAAAACCAACCAGTGCATGTTAAACAATTATTAACTAATTTATTTATTCGACTCATTTTTATTTTTAGTTACATCTTTGTAACATTTATAAATGTAGCTAGTTTTCAATACATATACGCGTAATCAATAATTTACTTAAGGTTTATACAATATTCAATATTTAAAAATACTTATTCATATGATAATATCAAATATAACTTATAAAATGAGGTCTAGAAATTCAACTAATCTTTATGAAAAATCAATATATTTTATAAAACTAAATAATACTATTACTTATTAATATTTAAAAATTATTTACTTAAATAAAATCATAAAAGTGATCTTTTAAAATAAGTTATTCATATTCAATAAATCAAAAAAAAAAATTCAACTTGTATATGATATTTTTAAAACCATATTTGTATATATATCTTATCAAATTCATTTGATAATCAGAAATTGAATTTTTATTATATTTTAATCATTAAAAATCCTGGTTCGTTACAATCTCCCCCACTTAAGAACTTTTCATCCTCGAAAAGAAGAGTTCGAAAATTATTCAAGTAAAATAAATCTTACCTATAATTTCAAATTTTTAAAATTCAAGATGATCTCTCGGACTTGGAATCCCATTTTCCATTTCAAACCATTGAAGTACACTAATTCCTCTCATATAGAAAATCATACTTCCTTTCAGGGTTTCCAAAACCAATTTGCTTCCAAAATTTCAAAATATATTATGTTGAAATCTATATGTTATTAATTCGAGAAGTTCATTCTCATGACAGGGCAACTGAGTATCACCCGTCGCACGAAACCCTATCTTTCATCACAATCCAGTTTTAGTCATGGTTACTTGAACAAACCAAATCATTTCATATCCCGAAGTTGTGAATTATTTCATAATCATATTTTACAATTACTTACTATTTTAAAACATTTCAAAAATATCGGTATTCTAGTCGTCGAAACCACTGTTTATTATAACCAGTTTATAACCTATTTATCATATCCAAAGCGGTTGAAAAATAAATTTCCAAGCAACTTATGTCGATATCAACATTTCAAATTTCGAATTCATACCAAATTTTGTGAATTTCAATTTTCATTCTTTACATAAGTTGAAATTTTTCCATATCGACTCATATTATCATAAATTAGTCTTATGCAAATTCAAACTTACATTCCAACCGTTTAAACTTCATATATGGAATTAACTCCTTTTAAAATTCAATATTGCTTCAACATTTCAAAACTTTTATATAATATTTTCCAAGAGTCTAATTCCATAATTTAGAAGTCATATTCATAAAATCGAACAACTTTTCTTTTTGTTTGTATTTCCAGATCTACAACATTTATTCATTCTTGTTTCAAGTTCCAATTCTTGTTTGGAAAGTTACCTTTTTCAACAAGTCTGGCCGAAATCTTAGAAACATTCCTTTTCAAATTACCACTACGCTTTCGCTGCGCTACTCTGATATACATATTTCAAACAATTTATCCCAAACACTAGAAATATATTTCGAAAATTCTCCGAAACTAAAATCTTTATATTTCGAAAAATCAAAATTTTCCTAGTCTACTTACTATGCAAGGCTTGCTATTTGAAGTTCGGTTAACATAAGGCTTTGGACAAATTGAAATTACTTAATCCGAATCAGTTCCTAGTTTTGTTGGGTACTCAGGTTTTTCCATTAACTTTTTCTTAAGTAAATCTTACTTCAAATTTTGTTTTCCATTGTATCATAAGTGATTACTCTTTAATACTTTCTATTTGGATTGCTCATACAGTTTTAATAGGGAAAGATAGTTTTCTCCCCCACTTAGATATTTGTTACATTTTAAGCCATTTTTTTCCAAACAAATTCTCAACATAAGTAAAATTACCTTCAAATTCTTTGAGGGGAGTTCGATTGCTGAAATATACTTCCGAGAAAATAGCTTAATCTTGCATTTTACCGTTTACAATTCATGCCAGGTATATGTTTGACTCTATTTCTTAGCACTTATCGAGGAATATGATATCTTACTGATTATACTTATTAGAACCAAGAATTCATATTCAAACGTTCGTTATAATTTGATCAATTATTCTTCTCAATTTGGGATATGTTAAATTATCTTACTTACATGCATTTTCAACACGTCATTACCCAATTCTTGAAGTGATACTTACTCCTAAAATATATCCTTTAATTATTCAAGTACTTATTGTTTATCACCTTCGAGGGTTCAATGGTTCAAAGTCTTGAAGTATTTTAAGCTAATCTCAATTCCTTTTCAAACTTCTAGTTTTGTTTTTCCCAAATTAAATTCCTATATTAATTTATCAAACTATTTCATTAAGATTATTCATTAAAATACTTAGCTAGATGATTTAAGTATTCCCTGACGTTTAAATCGGAATTATATAGTCATCCCACCTTCGAAACTCGAAAATGAATATCGATGATGCTGCATTCATCAACATAATCGTCTTTAAGCGACTAGAGTGTGATTCTATATCTATCTAGTATACATTGGACTCGTATCTACGTTAGCTAGGCATATATTCGAAATCCTTACATACTGATAGTCCAATATTGACGTCGAATACAATACTCAAAACCATTCTCTTCAATTATATTTCAAAATAATTGCCATTTTCAAAATAATTACCTAGTTTCTAAATAATTTATATAGATTCAAAATACGCTCTCTCGACATAATATTCCAAAATCTCATTCTAGGGTATTTCTAACCCTATCTCTAATGAGACGTAATAACTCTGATGAGTCCTACCTTTTGTTCAAAATATGTCATACCACATAGCTTTGTATAACCAAAGCTCTGATACCAACTGTAAGGACCCGCCATTTTGCCCGGTTCTCGCCGGTAATTAAACCAACTTAAACCATTCAGAAAGACGATCTGTTATGGGTACATACGTACATCGAACAAAATCACAGAACTTTTCATTGCTCAAAACAATATTACATCAGAGTTACATGAATATCAGAGTTACAATATAAACGTACAGCGGAAGAAAATTTTAAATATACTCTCAGCAGAAGAAAAGAAAACAGCGAAAGCTTCAACCCTAGCAAGGACTCCAGCACAGAAAGCGCTCCGAACTTCGCTCCAACGAAAGGTAACTGCAAAACTAAACTACTAGCTGCCCGTGTGAAAATTTATGGGCACCCAGAGTTTAGGAAGGAACAATAAACTCCAGGTCAGTCATGGGACTAGTGTGAGAACATAAAACATTTGCTTTAAGGTTTATTTTAAAGTTGGGAATTTCACCGGACCACACCGCTAACGTGGAACGGGTTTACTCCATGTGAATGCCTGTGCATATGAATGCGTCATGACTTTCGAAAAATGAATCTACCATAAGCCCGTCCCACATCACATAATGCAAGCGCACACCAGATGGGCGAGTTTTATCTTATGATAACCAAACATGCTTTCACACGTGAAAATCCTCTTTTCATATTATATACATAGTGCAGAAAACCATTTCGAAATAAATGTATTAATCCTAGATGGCATAATACCCATAATATTATGTCGCCATATATATATATACAAACCAAAACCGTATGGCTTGTATTAGAGATTGGGTTTGCAACTTGATGATTCCTAGCACGAAAGATCAATCAGGGATATAAAGCGAAGTGCCTCACGACATTTTCGTCCATCACGGACACCAACTACAAATCGCAGGGCAGATCAACGGTTTTCGACTAGACATGGCCCCCCGAATATACCCAATTTCCCCAAGTTCATAAGTGGTTTCCCATTGCTGCAGCTTCATATTCAATTCATATATAAGTATACTACCAAACCGCCAGTTTCTCATCAATCCTGGGTGTGAGGTATGTCGATGTCACGTCATACAAAGCATGCCTAGATAAGTAGTGCCCTGATCATACAAGCTCATTTCATATCTTAAGTATGTCACATTGACCATTCACAACATGACCATTGATTTCCATCCATACATAACCACTCCGAGCTCGTACGTCACAAACCAGATACATATCAACGGAAATCAGTGTTATGTCGTTAATTTCAATGTCAGACACACCATCCATACAAGTCCGTCCCGGGTCTGAACGGAACAAAATCCGAAAGTTCTCCCAACAGGTTCGGACTTCCTGCCACTCTGGTAACAGGGACATCTCTCTACTGTAGCTATTCAGTGAAGAAACCAATCGGCGGACAGTCCGTTCGATTGTGAAGAATCACGGTCTTCATTCGTCGATTTTAAGTCTTAAATTTGCTACATGCATCGTATTATTACTTGGAATGGTTTTGGACTTAAATCTGATCCCGGTCTTTCCAAGTAATAAGCGTGTTCTTAAATCAATTGTCATGGATCATACGGGCCTTTCAATCCAATCTCCTTCCAATCATTTCAATTTATTTACAATGTCAAGGATGGATTTTTCATAATTTCTTTCATCATTTAACTTCTCTTTGAAATCAAACATTCGATTTACTAACCATTATTCCAAATAGAAACCCTTCGATCCTTATACTCAAAACAAAACCCTTCAATTCCTTCACTCTTTAAGTTTATCGAATCTTTATTTGGATTGGAATTTCTTTAACGATAATTCAAATAATTTATATTCAAACATAAGTTGATAGAGTTAATTCAACTTATATTTGATATTAATTCACAACTTAACAAGCACTATTAGAACCTTGGTGTAAATATTTTTCTAGTGCTTCTGATAGTATTTGTTTAACCTTGGAATTACATATCGGATATCTGTCACTGTAACACCCCGGATTTTTGAATAATCGAATTAACTAAAATAAAGAACAATTAATCTCAGACGTGAGAATTATGGGGATTGGGTTGCGCCATTGTGTTCGTCTCGGAATTCTGGTTGAAATAGAGTCCGAGTTTGCGGGAAACGAGTACCGGATGAAGGAGTTATGGACGAACGAAGATTGGTGGCCAAAAGTAGAAAAAAAATATAATGCACTGGCGCACTTGGGAAGTGAGCCAGTATAAATTAACACTGGCGCAACTGCCAAGTGCGCCCAGGCCGAGGCAAAAGCTTGCACAGCTTTCTGGTTCAGGCTGACCCGTGTTGTTGAGTCCTTTCCGACTCCTTGCTGAGTCATTAGGGCTGACTCATCACCCTATCATGATTGAATGCTTATGATTAACCCTAAGATCATCCGACGGCTTAAATTAATTCATAACTCTATAAAAAGACATTGAAACTATGGCCATCATGCTGTTGTCTTGAACCCTAGAGCAGCCGCCACCAAATTAAAGAGGAAGAACAACAACCAAATCAGAACTACTCAACCCTAACAGCGAATCTTCATCAAAGTAGCGCTAATTCAACTCCAGAAATCAGAATTCAGAACTCAAGACTGCTTTTGAGTTGTGAGTTCGATAGTCTTACCAAAATAATTAATAAATGAATTGGATTGAGTTATAATGCGGATAATTGGATATGATATGAATTATTGATTGCATGTTGTAATTATGTTGTAGAATTGTGTGTAATTTCTATGATACTATGTTATGATGCTATCATTTACGATGCAAAGTTATGATGCTATCACCCATGTTATAATCCAATGACTGGCTTATGTCTAGTTGAATCATCATGTTTCTTATGCTAGTTTGTTATATTAACTCATATGATAAATCATATGTATGCAAGTTTAGATTTTGATTCAAACACGAATCATATACAAGTTGGGTAGAATTATATGTGAACTTACATGATTATGACACCTAGTTTATGTGAGAATTTAATTGAAAGTTAGGCTATGACATATGCTAAATTCAACATGTTATTTTACATGTTAGATACTAGTTTACACCATTGTTGCGATGTATAAATCACATATGTGAGTTTATGAGTTGGATATGAATCATGTTATGTTGTTACCTATGCAAGTTTAACCCCTTTAGATATAAGTCTATGACATATGTTGTCTATGCAAGTTTGTGGCCATTATTTCATCAAGTTCACACCTTTAGATTTGGATCTATGTTATACATGATATTTATGCAAGTTTGTAGCCACTTTCTCATCAAGTTCACACCTTTAGATTGGATCCATGACATATGTTGTTTATGAAAGTTGTAACTTTGGCCTATGCAAGTTTTAGATGTAGAACATCATTCACATATGCAAGTTCACCCCTATGTTAGATCTATATTTTAATTATGTGTATACATATTTTGATGTTTTCATTTATTTCATGAGTTAGACTACTCAATTCTAACGTATATTTTACGTTCAATGAACAAACGTACAACGTGGGGTAAAAGGGGATAATATTAAAAAGATTTAATTGGCATAAATGCCTTAAAAGGCATAAAATATAATTGTGGTGAAAATTGGTATGATTTTACATACCATAAATGGATGGACATAATTGAGTCAATTATGGACATCGTTAAATTTGGAATTGATTGATAATTTGAATAGGTAAAGTAATTCAAATTGGGGAATGATCAATTAGGAGTAATTAATCGTCTAAGACACGAGGTTAGACTCTTTTGTGGTGTAAGACTGCCCAGACCCGCCTGGCAAATCCAGCTGCCACAAACGCCAGTCTAATGTGAGAGGTCTTAGGCACAAACTAAATACGTAACAATTGTAAAGACACGACGTTAGGCTCTTTTGTGGTGTAAGACTGCCCGGACCCGCCCGGCAAATCCAGCTGCCACAAATGTCAGTCTAATGTGAGAGGTCTTTATGAGGTTACGGTCTTAATGAATTAAGAAACACTTAACCAGATAAGCATGTAGTGGGACATGAGGGAGTTAAGTGGGTGCCTTCGGTGGCATGTGGAATCTAGTGGGTGCCTTGGGTGGCATTTGGAAATACGATTAGAAACACTTAACCAAAAGTGAAACATGTAATTGAAACATGAATAAGAAGTGGGTTAAGTGGGATGTACTAGAGGGGACCAAGCTTAGGTGGACAGCTTGTGTCAAGTAATGGGGGCCCGTTTCAACCAGTAACCCATACGTATCTTTGTGGGCTCGACCCAAGTCGAGGACGGGACACGCATACTGGGCTTGACTGTAAGAGGCCAAACCGGGTTAGCGGTGGCAATGCAAGTCCAACGGGTTCATATGCGTGTGTGGACCCGGGCTGGTAGGCAAGACGTTGTTGCAACGTGTAGGTATAAGCCGTGCATTCTTGGTGGTATCGGGTTGCCACTTTGGGGAGTGATACACCCCACTGTGGGGCCAGCACGGGTATCTACGAGTTAGGGAGCCGATCGCGTGGGGGTAGTGGGTACACCTAGTGGAAATAGGGGCAAACGACACCTATGAAGGCAGCTAGGGGTGCACGAAACTACCAATATCATTATTAAGTCTGTAGGCGGGATCAACCTTAGGGTAACTAGTGGTGGTGCAGTATACTAGTGGCGGTGCAGTTTAGGAATTATCCCATA